>JADWQK010000969.1:0-342195 GCA_017933935.1 Sesamia nonagrioides
GCCCACCAGCTAGGTGGTCGAAGGACCTGACCAAAATTGTAGGGAAGCGCTGGATGCAGGCCGCGCCCAACCTTTCTTTTTGGAAAACCTTGAGGGAGGCCTATGTCCAACAGTGGACTTCATCTAGCTGAGATGATAATGATGATGATGATTTTATCTTTTGGAATTTTTAATGTTTATATGATGCATAGTTGCCATTTTGCTTTTAGCGTTTTATTTTATTGTACCACTAGCGGCCGTCCGCGACTTCGTTCGCGTGTAGTTAGCTATTATGCTCCACTGCCATTAGCTACAGCGTGATGTTATATAGCTTAAAGCCTTCCTGGGTTAATAGGCTATCAAACGCAAAAATAATTTTTCAAATCGGACCTGTAGTTCCTGAGATTAGCGCGTTCAAACAAACAAACTCTTCAGCTTTATATATTAGTATAGATTTATTCTTTGAAACTTACAAAAATGTTTGGTGTAATTATAATTTAGTTTAAAGCATACATTAAAATGTCACAGTAACTTAAACAGAATGGAATAATAACTTTAAAACTGGAACCTTTGCCCTGCCCGAGATTAATGTAAGGAAACTGTTAAGGATCTTACATATTTTATAGAATTTTGTTGCTAACGTATACACAACATCAGATTTTATTTCCTCGAAAGGTTAGGTGGAGGTGTACTTAAGTGTATTCCCAATTCCCTTGGAATTGTGGGGCCACGAGCCTATTTTTATCAACCGAGTACAACTTCAGAGTCTTGACTGTTACTCTAGAAACTGCTAACTAGAAATTCCAGACAAAAAACTCAGCAACACTTACCCGATTCGAATAAGAGTTTTAGTAGTGAACTGTTTTTATTTTATGTATTACTAGCGGACGCCCGCGACTTCGTTCGCGTGGAGTTAGTTATTTGTACATTTTATTTTAACCCCAAAATATACAGCATACATTTAAAATTTTTGTTATGCTTCGCTCCTATTGATCTCAGCGTGATGCAGCGTCGGGCAGCGTGATATATTATATAGGTATATATATACAACGTGTAACTTATAGGGTATATACATAACAAAGGTATGGCATCTTTACATGATATCAAACGATATTGGAAGGGTTTTTTAATTCTATCTCTTTATGTTAGGAAGTTTTGAGGAAAAATACTGCCTGTGATGGGCTACTATCATACTAGTCGCACAGAGATATTGAAGACATTTATCGGATTTTGGCAAATAACGTGACGGGTAACGAGTAGTTATTAACATATGTAGTGTGCTGCCACGCTTGTTATGATTTTATTTTAAGAAACACGAAACCGAAAATTTGGTACCAATTTTTTGAGTATTTTATTTTGAGTTGAAACCCTTCCGATATCGTTTGATATCATCTAAAGATGGCATGCCCTTGGTATGTATATACCCTTTTTGTTACGTTGTATATATATATATATCTTTCCTGGATAAATGGGCTATCCAACAAAATTTATGTTTCAAATCGGACCAGTAGTTAATGAGATTAGCGCGTTCAAACAAACAAATTCTTCAGCTAAAGCTTCAGCATAGATAGAAGTATAGATTTTATTGTCTCCTTTGAAGGTCGTGGTCATCGTGGAAGGCCTTGGGGGAGGCCTTTGTCCCTTTGTCCAGCAGTGGACGAAAGAAAGAAAGGAGCCAGCCCGTGGCTAAGCTACTATGCGACTACATTTGCCGAAATCCCCCCGTGCCTCGAATACACGTTAAGTTGGTCGGCTGTCATTCGATCGTCGATACAGGTAGTCAGAAGCCAGAAAGTTTGAAATCTAGGTACAACAAGGGGAGTATTAGGAACTTGGTTATGATGTTCTGATAGGCAGTTGCTCAATATAAAGCGCTTGACTGCAATCCCGCCTGATGGTAAGCAGTAATACAATCGTTGATGGTAAAAGCGCGCTAGTTTATTAAGCCCATTCACTTAAAAATCTTGTGAATAGGAAGGAAGACGGCAGTTGAGCGAGGTGATGCAATGTTACACTCAACTACATGACCAACGATGCTGCAGAGGGAGATTGATCTGGAGATCCTCACGACCAAACTTCCGACACAACATTTGACGCATCGTACTCGGTGAACCCGGTTAGCCTGGAAACCGATCATGGTATTTAGGAAAGGCTAAGAATATAATGTCGACTCTTTTTACATGTTGCTTGCGTCTCTCTATTCTTTGTCCTATCGGAGGTATGCTAGAAGATTTCTAATGATATTACTTCAGTATTTATTTTTTATTTCCTTTCTTTATTGTCTGTCGATATATGAATGTAAATAAATGGGAAAATAAAAATAAGAACCCAAGATCTGATGCTTAGAAATAGCAAATCGACTGCGAGACCAACGAGACAGAACTAAATATAACTAGTGAGAGATAAACAGCTCAGATGACTTGCAACAAATTCTCTAATCCTATGGACAGTCACGATCCTTCTCTCTAGCTAGTCGTCAGTAATCAGTCTTTCACCCGCGTAAGCTTCGAACTTCGAAATAACTCAGTTGATATAAAATAAGCGCCTGTTAAAATAATGGGAGCAATATGTACCTACGTCCGCGTTTATCCCGTTTTCGCAACATTTTTTGTTCCTGCTCTGATACTATTGATCATAGCGGATGTTATATATATAGCCTATGTCGTTCTCAGGCTCTAGACTATCTGTGTGCTTCATTACAATCGGTTCAGTAGTTTTGGCGTGAAAGCCGGACAGACAGACAGACAGAGATACTTTCGCATTTATAGTATTAGTATGGATTTAATTCATCCAATCACAACAAATGGTAGTTCTCCGTAAAATATATTAACTTTCTTCGTACTTATGACTCTGCTAATATTCCCGATCTCTGACTTAGAGAATTGCAGTTAACAGTAGCATTCATTGCTTTAAAGTAAATGATAAATTCAATATTTCATTCATGTTTTGCAAAAACATTTTGTATATCACTGATTTTCACTTTGAGTAATGCAAAAAAAATCTATCCTTCTCTGTATGAGAGGAGACCTGTGCCCAGCAGTGGGATGATAAAAAGGTTGATGATGATGATGATGATGAATGTTAAAGAAGAGTCCATATTCACAAAAAAGAAACCAAACGTAGCTGTACTGATATTTAGACGGGTGTTTAGAGACGGCTTGTTCATTTCTTTAAGATAAGAATAAGAATAGGTATGTGCCTTTATCAATAAAAACACACATATGCCTGAATTACTAAAAATATAGTAGAGAATACTCTTTGCGAGAAGATTTCGTAGCACAGTACTACGTCGTAGCTTGATGCGTAGCACAGGTTAAACTAGTTTCCATTTATGAAAAGTACTAGTTGCCATTAATAAAAAAAATTATAAGTAAAATACACTCAGTTTTAAATTATGATGGTAGTCTAATTGGTGGAATAACAAGTTACAAATCATTTTTACAGAAATCTGGTCACACGGGACTCTTGTAATAATTTAAAATAAACGTTATAAAAATAATAGCAAATGAAATACGATATTGTGAATACTTCTAAACACTTGGAAATGGATTATCCTTCTTTTTAAATTCCCGGCTGAAGAATAGAATACTCTTTTTTATGTAGGTACCCCATATAAATTACAGCAACAAAGGTTTTACAAAGGGCGATGATGCAACCACTTTATTAGTAATAATTTACTGAAAAGGTAACTGGCCACTTCATATATGAAAATCGTAAATGCCAAAAAGAGTGTCCATTATATAAAAATAAAGAATTTAGATCACTTTTTAAATCGTAAACCAGTGTGTACCTATTTGAGCGTATTGTATAGCAAACCTCTTGTTCTTATTGACGCAGAACTTTAGCGGGGCCTAGTGACGAAAAACACTTTATTTTTATTACATGTCTTTTGCATAAGCGAGTAACAGAGTTTTCCACTCGCATTCATGGAGAATTTAAGGTTTCTTTTAGAAAGAGATAAACGGCTGTCATGTTCATTAAAATAATCTCACGCAAACCTGTAAGAATTATTTGGGAAGGCTTATATCGCATTTCTTATGTTTGCTCAGTTGTATTGAAACATTCAACATCAGACGTAATCTTTTAGACAATTTTAAATTACTTGCTAAGGGTTGTTGTTGAAACAAGAAGTTTCAGTAGGTATTCTTTCACCAGTAAAGTGTATTAACTTAGAATGTCTACGAACTTAAAAAAAATCAAGAAATAACAATTTTTTTTTTTTTGTGAATAAACCATTGAAAGAGAATTTTACTGTAAACTGTCGGTTTGTGATTTAGCCAACAATTTGATAGAACACAGATTTAAAACCAGGTCAGAAAAAAAGCCAGTACAAATTGGATTGAGGGAGCTTAGATTACGAGGAAATAAATTTGAGAGAAAAGTATTTAAATATCGAATGAAAAACAGTGAGATACAGGATCGATCTCGACACGATCATAAACATTAATTGATAGTTTGTGGCGCTTCCTCAAAATTCTCAGCGCGGTTTCAAATCTAGTTTGAAATGACTAAATGCTTTTCTTAACGTACCTTCGTACGGTTATTTAATACGAAAATATAGAGCAGTAATCTTGTTGTATATTCCTAACGATTTTGATATTTTGTAGGGAAAAGGAATATCAAGTCTTGAAAACTTAAAAGCATTACTGATAAAGTTTGTAACAAGGTCTCCTTCGATTTTAAGAATGGGTTGGTTTCTTTTAAATATTTCTTTTTATTTTCTTCAAACTATAGAGATCCACTGCTGGACAAAGGCCTCCCCAAGACTTTCCACAATGTTCGGTCTTGTGCTGCCCGCATCCATCGGCTTCCCGCGATCTTCACCAGGTCATCCACCTTTTTGAGGGCCTCCCTAAGCTGCATCTTCCAGTACGTGGGCGCCACTTCAGAACTATACTGCCCCATCGGCCATCGGTTCTACAAGCAATGTGCCCCGCCCACTCCCACTTAATTTTAGCCACTTGAAGAGCTATGTTGGTGACTTTGGTTTTTCTGCGGATTTCCTCATTCTGATTTGATTGCGCAGAGAAATACATATATGGCTCTTTCCATTGGCCTTTGTATGAACTTGAGCCTTCGTATGAGGCCCATTATGAGCGACCACGTTTCAGTTCCGTATGTCATCACTGGCGACATACACTGGTCAAAGACTTTCGTCTTGAGACACTGTGGTGTCTTGGACGACGAGAAGATGTTCCGTAGCTTTCCGAACGCTGCCCAGCCGAGCTGGATTCAACGAGACATCTGTATCTCGAAGTTGAACCTACCTAGATGGACTGTTTGTCCCAGGTATATGTATATACTCGTCAACAACTTTGAGTGTAGAGCAACCAACTACAACTGGAGTGAGTGGAATATTGGAGTTTGCCATGACCTTCGTCTTATTCATCTTTAGACCCACTTGTTGGGAAGCTCTGCAAAGGTCATTGAGCATTTTGCCCAAGTCTTCTAGGGTCTCCGCCATGACCACGGTATCATCTGCAATTCGGAGGTTATTGATGTACTCGGCGTTGATGTTGATACCAAGTCCTTTCCAGTCCATTAGTTTGAAGACATCTCCTTGTCTCACTCCACGCTGCAGTTGGATCGGTTTTGAGTCCTGATCCTGGAGGCGGGCTGACATAGTGGCATGTTTGTACAAACACTATGTATCGATATCACCTTAATGTATCGATAGTCAATTTGGCACCGGTCTCGATCTAATCGAAGATCTTTTTATAATCCACAAACGCTAAGTATAGTGGTTTGTTATACTCCTCGGGTTTGTTTAATTTGCTGCAGCGTATGAATGTGGTCTATGGTCCTAAAGCCTTTTCAGAAGCTTGCTTGTGCTGAAGGCTGAAAGTCATTGAACCTGCGAGCGAGACGATTTGTGATGACCCTAGAAAATAGCTTATAGACATGGCTCAGGAGTGACATCGGTCTGTTGTTGTTCAGGAGAGAATTATGAGCTTTTTTGAAAAACAATACCTTTCTCTAACTAACTTTTGAAGCGCTGTAAGTACCGGTTGGCCACCCGCTTTCGGAAACTCAGCCTTATTTCCATCACCTTCAGCCGCGTTATCATACTGGACCTGTTTCAGGGCCAAATCAATCTCGTACAGGCTGACGTTCGGGATATCATCGGTCTAGAATCAGGTTAGTCTAGCAATAGGATCATTGGTCAGGGTTACAACAGGTACGTGTGTTGATGTGTATAACACTCCGTAGAATTTACCATTCGGACCCAAACGCTCGAGCTTGAAAGTGACTATCTTATCATCCGCAGTCTTCCACTCCGTAAGTAGTCTCTGTCCAACAGACTAATCTCTTGCAAATACTTCAACCGACGACACGATACGACCCGTGACGCGATAAATCACGTCAAATTACGTGGTCAATCGATTTCGTTATTGGTTGGTTTGGTATTCGATTTTGATTCGTCATGAAGCGATATTAGGTACATTGGCTATAAGCCCAGACCCCTGAGGAACACCGGCATTAGTCGACATGGGCTCAGATGAGCATCCGTTGACAACAACTCGGAGGGACCGTTCAGACAGGAAGTCTTTTACCCAGCCGAAGGCCTTATAGACATTAAGGGAGACAGCAATCGCTTCCCCAATCTTCTCGACCTCGCCCAACAAGTGAGTGGCATACACTAGTAGGTCCCCAGTTGACCGATTGCGGCGAAACCCGTACTATCGGTCACTGAGGAGATCGTTACCTTCCAGGTATGCCAAGAGGCGCGAGTTCAACACAAGCTTCATAATTTTGCAAAGTATGGAGGTTATCGAAATGGGCCGATAGTTTGTAGGATCGGCACGACTACCCTTTTTGGGCACCATCCAGAACTTGGGCGCTATACCAGTCCTAAATGAGAGGCGATACAAGCGCGACAGTACAGGAGACAACTCGGGCGTACATGCCTTAAGAACAATCGCTGGTATACCATCTGGACCACTAGCCTTATTCACGTCCAGATGACACAGTACTCTCAGTCTCAGAACCTCCTTCTTCCTAGTGCGAACCTCAGGCATTGAAGTTCCGCAATGAGGTAAATAACGTGGAGTAGCACTGCCAGTATCAAGACGTGAATAAAGGGCAAATAGAGATGCAAAGAGACCTGCTTTCTCTCTCGCCGTATGAGCCAGTGTTCCATCAGGCGTAACCAGCGGAGGCAGTGTGGGCCGACAGAAGTTCGCCTCGACCGATTTGCTAAGGGACCAAAAAGATCTGCTACCGGATGTCTGCGCAGATAACTTGCTGCCAATATGGGTAATGCGGTCGAAGCGAGCTTTCTAAGCGCCTTTTTGTAGGACTTGGCAGCACGGTTAAAGGCTCTCTTCTTTGATCTTAGATCCTGAGCTCTGCAGTCATGAGTGTCAACCTAGGTAAGAAATGCTGTGTGCTTACGCTGTTCAGCTAGGACACAATCGGCATTGAACCATGGGCGAGTCGAACCACCGACGGGCACGTCACTGAAGGGGATAAAATACTCCAAAGCTTGACACACCACATTGGTTATAGCGTCCGCACAGCTCGACGGATTATCAGAAGAGAAGCAAACCTGCTGCCAAGGATAAGGCGCAATGAAGTGGCACATCTCATTTCCATTCTGCTGACTAGTTTCGCCACATTCACCAGGTAAGTCGCAATCTGGTGGGGAGAAGGAAGATACAGACTTCACCAGACAGAAGTCTGAAGTTCCCAACGGTGATAAAATTGTCACAACACATCTGTCCGGATTAGTGGTCAGCAAAAGGTCCAGACAATAGGCAGTATGACCAACCACATCAGGCACCCTAGTCGCTTGCTCTACCAGCTAGGAAAGGCCCATTGAAAGCGCAAAGTTTCACTCTTCTCTCCCAGCGTGGTCGGTCCTCTGGAACGGGATAAGCCAGACCTGGTAGCAGGCGTCCCCCAGAGAGTCGAACTATGCGTTAGGATTCCGGTGCAGAGCATTGTCAGCAGCCTCACTGAGGTGGTCAAATAATCTAGTTGTCTCCTGATCACAGCTGTGTGATCGGTAGACACAGGTGTAAACAATTTTGTCTACACCAGTGTCAACCAACAGCCATAGGGACGAGAAGTGAGGGTCTCGAGGTGACGGAGGCGCCGGCAACAGGCGTCATTGCGGACATATACACAGAGCCCGGCACGCTGCAGGAAATGATGCTCCAATGCGTATTCCGGGTAGCTGAGGGATGCCGCATCAAACGGACATCTGATCTGGGTCTCCGTCAAGAAAAGTAGGGGGGGCTTCTCAGCTTCAAGATGGTGACGCAGCAATGAGATTGGAATGCAGACCTCGATATTAGAGAGGTGCACTTTGAACAAGAGGATTTGCGTCCGCTGTGCACATCTACTTTTTTTATTAGACCGTTTCCATGACCATATTTAGACCATTCATGATTAAAAATTGAATGAATAAGAAGGAAGACAGCAGTTGAGCGAGGTGACGCAATGTTAAACCAAACAATACGACCAACGATGCTGGGCCATAGGGAGATTGATCTGGGGACTACGGGGCCGCCCGATTTCCCCCAAGGATCACCATGGGGTCCTCCCGTCCGGTCGCCAACCGGCACGATGGGGCCACCCTGGGATTTTTCGGAGTTGGCGGGGCAGCCTTTAGTGTGTGGCTGGCACACTATTTGGGCCCCCAACTACCTGCAGTCGGCCAACGGAGCACCGTGCTTTGGATCCTGCTACCCTCCACGACCAAACTTCCGACAGAGCAACATTTGGCGCATCGTACCCGGCACACATCGCAACACTACTGCGCAAACCCATCCTCCGTACGGCGTCACCAGACATTATGTCGAAACACGACGAATCGCTTGACGGCAGACTTTGTCTAGTGGGTGGTAACTTATGCCGGCGGCCGATGTTGTGGCCTCCAACCGAAACAATCGGAAAACCGCATCGATAAGGTATCGCACGACGACCCATTTTGGTTTCGATGCAGGTACCATACACTGTAAATGAAGGAGAATAAGTTTTATCATGAACTTAGCAGGTATTTAGTTAGTTTTTGAACATGTTATTCAACAATAATCTCAAGCGTTTAGCTGACTTTTTACTTGACCAGAGGGCTGGTCTATTTTAAGCCCAAAGAATCAGTTTTCAAGCCTGTGTAATTTAATATAATATATGTAGATGTTTTACCGTTATATATAATAGAATGTGTCGATCTGTTGTAACGTAAATCGACAATAAAAATACAATTATTAATAAAATAGTATGTACTAATAATCTTTCGAACGAAGTGACTTTACACATCTTCATCCTAATTGGTATAAAGGAAGGTAAGGTAAGAGATTATTTTGGGATGATGGACAAATTATTGTGTCTTGCCTCCTCCCATAGAAGCTGTAGCTTGCATAGTGACAGAGTCGAATATTAAAATCAGATTGAGTTTCCTTATCCATTTTATCCATAATGTACGACTAGATTGGATAGTGTGATAATTTCGACACGGCAATTGCCTTAAGAATTTGAACGTAAGAAATTCTATATTTTCGCTTATTTAAGTAGCAGCGACAACTTCGTAACTCATGTTTATTTTATCGTCCTTGTCTTTTCCCATTAGGCGCCCTTATTTCAATTCTAATGTACAGTGAATTTGTATTTTTCTTACTTTTTATTTAGAGTAGATCTTGAGAGAAAAAGCTTTTAGCGACGACATGTGTAAAATGGCGAAACTACAATATCTTCCTATGTAAACTCTCTTTTTATTCATACTATTCATACTAATATTATAAATGCGAAAGTAACTTTGCCTGTGTGTCTGTCAGTCTTTCTGTCTATCTGTCTGTCTGTTACGCTTTCCCGCTTAAACCTTTTAACCGATTTTGATGAAATTTGGCACAGACAATCTGTAGACCCTGAGAAAGAACATAGGCTACCTTTTATCGCGGAAAAAAATTATATTCCCGAGGGAAATCTAAAAAGTGCGACACAACCGAACTCCTCGCGGGCGATGCCGCGGGCGGAAAGCTAGTATTGTATAATTCTGTTGGCGTTAAGAATGTCAATGGAAATGAAGGCAATCTCACCGTAAAGCTGAAAACGTTTTACTAAATCCCGGGTTGTGGTCTACAAAGCCGTAGGAAAATTATTGCTTAAATGGATGGCCAAGTAAGACCATTTTATATATAATAAAAACCTGAGGCAATCTTACACAATAATTTACGGATGAAATAGTTCAAGCTTCAAGACAGAAGTGTCACTTCGGAGTTATTTTCTGTTACGCTCAAAACTGTGCAGTGCAAGAAGAGCTAGATGATGAGCTAGATGTATTCAATCTAAAAAAAAAAACGGTTGTTTGTACGATGAAGACGAGAGTTGAACGTGACAACGTCATAAGAAAATACTGATGAAATGGTTGCATTCACCGCAATAATCGTTGTTACAATCAATTGACACCACATTCACTTTTCACTGTACTTCATACTTGATGACAACATGTAAATGTATTATTGTATAGCAGCTGTCCACGCGGACGCATCGCTAACTCAAGTTGGAGAGAGACAGATGTTGAACGCTGACGAAAGCGGAGGCCGATTGTGAGTCTTTTTCGCTCGTTCCTCATTCTTGCTTGCATGGAACGCGAGGTAGCGCCGCATGAGTCATGTTTTTTCATGCGTGCAGCTGGGTCCATCGAATTATAAGACGTTGTCATGTCAAAAATAATATTCATAAGGTAATAATACAAGCATCATCGCTAACAGAACAGAATCTTCCATAATAGAAGTGGGTGTGTCGAACGTAATGTAAATGTAGTTAAATTTACTGTACTTAGCATCTCTTAAAATCTTTAATATTATAATAAGCAATCCAATATCTACCTTTAGGCTAAATACTTCTTAAACTTTATCATAAGTTAGACAATTTGGAATACAACGAAATGTGTTTCTTACACTGTTGGATATTATATATTTCTTTTAAAATTTAGTTATGTTTTAATAACATTATGCTGTCGAATTCTTTAAAGAATACTTACTAGGTAATCTGCTGAAACTATCAGTTTGCTAGAGGTTATTCTAGTGGAGGTTCCACCTAAATAAAACTGTTGTTTTTCTGGACACTTCATCTAAAACTGTAAAGGCATTGATTGCCGAGTAGGTATCAAAATGTTTTTACTGGGTATCGTTAAGTATCTCACCTTGAACTAACTATATATATTTTAAAAGTCTTAGACACGTTATGAGTACTGAGCTACTGAATAAAATATACATTGCACTAGCCCAATCAGTAATTATCTATTGCATTTCGGTATGGGGAGGTGCAGCTAAGTCATGTTTTATACATTTAGAGAGGGCGCAACGATCTTTGATTAAAGTTATGTACTGTAAGCCTTTTAGGTTTCCTACTAAATCCTTATATGCAATTTCTAAGCTTCTCTCTGTCAGGAAACTATATATCCTACACATGACACATAGGTATCACAAAACATTATCTTTCGGCTATGCCAAACTTAGGAAAAGACGATGCGATATAGTTGCCCCTACACACCCCACTCGTACTGTCTTTGCTAGTCGGCAAAATTTGGCTCAAGCCCCCCGTGTTTATAATAAAATTAACCGTATCCTTAATATATACCCCATGCATGAGTGAGTTGTATGAGTGTGTAAGAAAAATCTGACTGAATGGCTCCTTACTCTAAATTATGAAGATGTGGAGGAAATCCTACTTACATTAGCTTGAATTTGATACATGCTTAATGTACTCACATACCACACGTAAAGAATTTATAGGGTTATGTGGGCAAAATAAACTACCATCCACACATACACCCACGCGCGTACACTCATACACACACACCCCACACTCACAGAAACAAACACGCACTTCACGCTTCTTTTTAATTTTTTGAATAATAATAATAATAATTATTTATTTGCAAGAATGTAGGTGTACAATAATAGTATGTTGTTCTTATAAAAATAAAAGGCCCCTTTACATTCTACCATTAGATGTGGTGTGCAAATATTAAAATTTATCTAATTACAATGTTAAAGTCATCCCATTATATATTACGTATTAATGTCAATTTATAAAATGTCCATGATTTTTATTACAATGTCAAAAAATAAATAAAAACTATAGATATAATTACATCAATAAATACAATAATCCTAATTCAATGTCATCATTCAATAATATAATTAATGTCACAATTTCTAATGATAATAATAAATACATTACATAAAATAGTCAAACAAAATCTTTTTCCAACAAAAAGTCTGCAACACTATAATAAGCCTTGTCTACTAAAAAATTACGAAGTCTTTTCTTGAACAATGATAAAGTACAATCCTTCCAACTACTAGGTATTTTATTATAAATCAACGGTGCCATGCAGCAGACACCCTTGCGCATCAGAGTTGTTCTAGCACCAGGGATACATAGACTGCTATTGTCACGCCTATTCCTTGGGAATGCATCAGCCATTCGTGTGAAGCGACCTGGGTTTAATTTTACGAACACTGCCATTTCTAAAATATACAAACTTGGGAGGGTTAATAATTTATATTGTTTAAAATATGTCACGCAGCTGTCATTAGTTTTTAATTTAAAAATAGATCGTATGCATCTTTTTTGGGCCTTAAATGCAGTTTCTTTTTCTGTTGAATTGCCCCAAAAGATAACTCCGTATCGCAGATGGCATTCAACAATACCATAGTATGCAGCAAGGCATGCATCCAGATTTACAATCGCAGACAAGGTATATAGAGCATATGCAGATGAACTTAGTTTTTTGCAAAGCAACTCAATGTGCTGTTTCCAGCTAAGTTTTTTATCTATTTCTAGCCCTAGAAATTTAGTACTAACGACCTCGTTAATTTTATTACCGTTATATTGCGTGCGTTGATTACGTATTCTAAAATTCATTATTTTAGTTTTGTCAATGTTAATCATTAAATTATTTATTTCAAGCCAGTCTATTATTGATAATATTGTTTGGTTAATGTCAGATTCTAAGTCAATTATTTTATCATTAGTAAATAAAACAGTGCTATCATCAGCAAATAGTGTAACGTCATGATTTGTGACCGAAGGCATGTCATTTATATAAACAAGGAAAAATAAAGGACCTACGATGGTTCCTTGAGGAACGCCGAATTTAGAAGTTCCAGATTCAGAAATGTATATTTCTTCCGTTTTTGTAATGGGGTTTAATCTCCTTACTTCTGTGAGTTGTTGTCTGTTGCTAAGATATGATTCTATGAGTTTGTACACATTACCCCTCACACCATATGCATACATCTTTCTCAGGAGGATTTTGTGGTCGACACGGTCGAAAGCCTTTGACATGTCCATGTATAAGGCGACAGCCGGCAGTCCTTTATCCAAGTTAGTCATTACCTTTTTTAAAAAGTTGTATATTGCCATATTTATAGACTTGCTCTTTCTGTAACCATACTGACTGGACGTAAGAATATTATGTTTTTCAAAGAACTATAGAGACTATGGTTTTATTTTTTAAGTTAAATTATTGTTTCATTAATGTCATCAGGGATAGTCGGTTTTTCAGGTAGTTTCTTTTTGGTTGTGTTATGTTTTGAGAACTTATGGTTATATTATTGTTACTCATGGTCTAGTAAGTCTAAATTTATGTTTCCATCGGAAGAGCGAGGCTTTCCCAACACAAGTATCATTTGATTACTTTCTGGGAAGCCCCGGCTACTTACATGTAAAATGCATTTTTTATTTTTTATCTAATCGTGGACTGGATGACTTTTTCGAAGTAAACAGTGTAGTGTTCGCAAAATTATTTTTGCACTTATTTCGACATTCTACATATTTATTTATTATTAAAGCTTATAATCGATCCATAAATAAATTGTTTTACAAGGAAATTACACTTCATATAGAAGTCGTTTATTATAACAATGGCGCGCGATTCTGTGGTTCAGAAACTAAAGTAATTTTAAGTTATGTGCATCTTTTTCTTTCCATATCGTTAAGAAAAGGATAGAAGATAACATTTTAATTTAATTCTGTCAAATAAGGATACTCCATAGATAGTTTAGACGCGATTATAAACATGCCGACTAAAACTACGCCAGTTTACGTCAGGAGTGCACTAATTTGACAGGTCTAAACTGACATTTTATCTTCCGTCCTTTTCTAGCGAAATTAAAAAAAAAAGATGCACATAACTTTAAATTATTTTAGTTTGTGAAGAACAGAATCGGCGCCAATAGCTACTATTTATATCTATATCTAATAATATATATGCATATGAACTTCACTTGACCAAGTAGTGTAACTTAACACATACTAATTTCCATTTATAATAAACGTCCTTTAAAACTAGAATCCCATTTAATCGGGCCACTTCTCATCTCAGTCATATGAATACATACTTTAGTTATAAAGAGTTATGAGTTGCTCGACATCAGTGCGCGCTGTAAGAATACCCGTTTGTGTAAATCTTTGATGTTATCTCGTGCCGTTTGAGTGCAAAGTATATGCCACATTAGAACGTACAACCAGACAATAGGCGGATAAAAGAGCTCAAGGAGGCGTAAGTAATTGCACGTGCCTCTCAATGTACGCAGAATTATCGGGAAAAAAATAAACTGATGACTGCATTGCTTGATCTTTTAGTACTAGGTACAGATTTGCTTTTTAGCATAAGTAGTTAATTAGTTTTATGATAATAATAATCTTTTTTTTTACTTTTAAATGTTTTCGTATTTCTAAAAAACTAAAAATACAATTTATATGCAAATATGATAAAGGAATAATCATTTACTTCAGGCTACGTATACATATATTTACTATAATACTACATTACTGGTATGTTCTTGTGCTGTTCTTTGATATTTTGTGCCTGAAAGCGACGGAACACCACGTTCTGAACCCAGTAATCTTTGCCATGACTACGGGCCGATAACTATTCGGTACACTCACGAATTATTATTAGCCTTGAAGTTGACGCGGAGCGACTCCAGTAACACCTACACCCTCGGCGTGCACTTCGTTTTCTGCCACAGTAACAGTACGTGTGCGTGATGTCGTCCGCCTTAGTGGTGTAGTGTAGGCGGGAAATGTACACCGGAGTATTCAGCTTTGTGTGGTGGAGTAAGCCGACTCATCATCATCCCAGCGTTAATCCCAGTCGCATCCGAAGCCTTTTCAGCTTTGGAGTCTGGGGTTCGTCTTACCAGTCCAACTGCTGATATGGCTAAACTTCGACATTTTCTATGAAGCGACTGCCGTCTGACCTCCACAACCCGAAGGCGACATCGAAGCATTGCAGTTAGACAAATTGTAGGACTTTTGAGGGCTTCAACAACCCGTAACGACTGCCACTAGATGTTCGTAGGGCAACCGGGACCAACGGCTTAACGTGCTTGCCGAGGCACGACCAGACCAGTACAAATATTCATATTCATGCATACAAATACTTGCACTGTGCGGGGATCGAACCCGCGCCACCTTGCGCAGCGGCCGCGTCCGCTACCGCTACGCCACGGAGGCTGTCATGTCGGTGGGGTAAGCCGACTCCAGGGGGGTAATCGCGCTAAATAGAACAGTAAAAGTTCAACTCTTGCCCCCGAGGCCCCGTTGGAAGAGCTTTGCCGCAGCGGTTCTTGTTCGTTCGCGTTCGGAACTTCCCTTTGCACCTTCCACCTTCTTCTTTTGCTCCTTTGCGTTCATTTCTGTTAAGTTTTTTTTTTCGGTAATGGACAGTTCACTGTTTAAATTTATCTTAGGTGTAAAGCCAACAGTATGCTTTGCAGATTACATACAATTATTCATATTATCACGAAATATGATGTCTGGTGAAGCCGTACCGCGGACGGATCTGAGCAGTTGTGTTGCGATGTGTGCCGGGTGCGATGAGCCAAAGGTTGTTGTGTCGGAGGTTTGGTCATGGAGGGTCTCCATATCAATCTCCCTCTGGCGCTGCAACGTTGGTCATGTTATTGGGTTTAACATTACATCATCTCACTCAACTACCGTCTTTCTTCCTATTCACTATTTTTTTTTCGGGTGAATAGGCTCTTAATAAACTACCGCGCTTTACTATCAACGATTGCATCACTGCTTATCATTAGTCGGGATTGCGGTCAAGCACTAGAATATTTATAATTATAAAAACAAAAATATTGATAAGTATGGGATGAATGGGATGAAGGAGTGAGTTTATGAATGTTTTTTATATCGCATTACCGATAGTCATTCCATTAAAGTTATAACGCAGTGCAAACAGGTGTAGAGTAGAAAAGCGTTAAGATAGAACTGAATAACATCCAAATGATTTCTTGTTATATTACACCTTCTTTATAAATCAAATGCCATTACCAACGATTTAACCTAAATTGTAAGCAAATAACTAACTGGTAGATCTGCAATGTACCATTAATGTTTACCCAAGTGCTACACAACCATTGATCCTGAAACTGGATACCCGTTGTACAGATTAATTAGCTAAGACGCTTTCTCAATTTAAGCATCTTGACCCAACTTATCTTTAACTAGCTGTTGCCCGCGACTTCAACCGCGTAGGCTTCAGTCTATAGCGCGCGGTGGTTCCCGTTTTCGGGGGAATGCCAAGATAAATGCCTACATTACTGCAAGGTTTCAAACATCCTCACACATTTTCGCGTAAGTTTATATTATTAGTAGGATTATAAAGAAATATAAGGTCTATAGCAACGTTAATTTTGCCGGGTCAAAAGGTTTAGCAAAGGAAAGAAACATCAAATAACATACTTCTAATTATTTTGCGTTGGTTGGTGCTTTGGATATGCTTAGGATATTATGAAATAAGGGTTAAAATTTTTACGCTTGATAAAATATGAGCACATTTAAGTAAGTACGGTTTTTTAAAGAACTGTTTTTGTTTTGCTGTCTTGCCAAAACATAAAGGTTTTCTGGATTTGATACACGTGAGCATGCCAGCTTGAGTTGCCCATGAGAAAAACATGTTGTTTCTAAATGAATGGGGAAATGAAAAGGGGATGATGGGAATACAGGGAATCAAGACATTTTGTCCTTTTGCCATTCCAGCCATGATTGTAGCCTTTACAATGTTGTGACCCAAATGTGTTATTTGTAACCGAATACCATTACACAGCTTTGGAGCGTCAAGATTCCTCATTAATAGGACTGGAACACCAACTCTTAGTATCAAATTATTCGGTGGCACTCCTGATAATTATAAAAAGTTGAAAAATTCTATAGGGTATGATGTAACTTGTTCAGTGTCCGTAATATTGTCCACTGAAAGGTATTCGATAACATTTCCCTGAACGTTTAACATCATTTGTTTATTTATTTTACTATTTCATTAGTCGGCGCCAAAATTGCCCTTTCGTATAGCCATTATCGGTTGGCCATATTTGTTTGAAGATCCGGATAGAATTATTTAATAGGACATCTGAATTATCTACAACTTGACAGAACTCACGACTCACTCTAATCATGCCGTTACTGTCAGTTGGCATGCGATCTACTCCAATTTTTAAAAGGGTAGCTGCATATTGCATAATATACCCGGCTTGAGAATCGTGATGAAGTGGCCCTCGCATATTCGTGGTGGGACAATACTTTTTCACGCGAACCCATAATGCAGATGCTTTTAAAGAGGCATTTATTTCATCTGCCGGCAGCATACCCCCAGTAATCACCGGAAGGATCTGCCTAAAGTCATTAGCTAAAAGTGCCATCGTCCCTCCCATGATAATTATCTTGGTTGCCTTTGATGTCCCCCATTGTGTGATCTAGTGCTTCAATTGCCCTTTTGTGGAATATTATCACATTCATCCCAAACTAACAACTTACACTGATGTAACATCCGCGCTCACTGCTTTTACTAATATTGCATTTCCTCATGAGCTAAGTTCAATGGTAACTGAATGCGCTGTTCGTTCCATTCCGAAAAAAATTAAAAAGAGCTGAGTTGATATAAAATAAGCGCCTGTTAAAATAATGGAAGCAATATGTACGTCTGGATAGATCCCGTTTTCGCAACATTTTTTGTTACTGCTCTGCTCCTATTGGTCATAGCGGGATTTTATATAGCCTAAAGCCTTCCTGGATCAATAGACTATCCAACGCAAAAAGAATTTTTCAAATCGGACCAGTAGTTCCTGAGATTAGCACGCACAAACAAAGAAACAAACTCTTCAGCTTTATCTATTAGTATAGATAGAATCGTAAATATAAAATACATTATTGAATGTGTTTTATAGTTACGATGAATGTTTAATGATAAAATAAAATGGCTGAAATTTAGGCATCTTAACCCAACTTAGCTTTATTAGAATCGTAACTATAAAATACATTATTGAATGTATTTTATAGTCACGATGAATGATTAATGATAAAATAAATTGTCTGAAATTTAAGCATTTTGACCCAACTTAGCTTTATTAGAATCGTAACTATAAAATACATTATTGAATGTATTTTATAGTCATGAATGATTAATGATAAAATAAATTGTTTGAAATTTAAGCATCTTATTTAACTTAGCTTTATTAGAATCGTAACTATAAAATACATTATTGAATGTATTTTATAGTCACGATGAATGATTAATGATAAAATAAATTGTCTGAAATTTAAGCATCTTGACCCAACTTAGCTTTATTAGAATCGTAACTATAAAATACATTATTAAATGTATTTTATATTCACGATGAATGATTCATGATAAAATAAATTGTCTGAAATTTAAGCATCTTGACCCAACTTAGCTTTATTAGAATCGTAACTATAAAATACATTATTGAATGTATTTTATAGTCACGATGAATGATTAATAAAATAAATTGTCTGAAATTTAAGCATCTTGACCCAACTTAAGCTTTATTAGAATCGTAACTATAAAAAATACGTTATTGAATGTATTTTTATAGTCACGATGAATGATTAATGATAAAATAAATTGTCTGAAAAGTAACAGTGGGTAGGATAAATTATTGACAAGTAACAGTAACAATGGGTTTCATACTGATTGCATATTACACTTTCAGTAGCAATGGGTTTCATACTGATTGCGTAATACACTTTCAGTAGCAATGGGTTTCATACTGATTGCGTAATACACTTTCAGTAGCAATGGGTTTCATACTGATTGCGTAATACACTTTCAGTAGCAATGGGTTTCATACTGATTGCGTAATACACTTTCAGTAGCAATGGGTTTCATTTCGTAGCAATCAATTGTTCTATATGTTCGATAAATGCATCTGCTCAACAACGTAAATATAATACACTTTCAGTAGCAATGGGTTTCATACTGATTGCGTAATACACTTTCAGTAGCAATGGGTTTCATACTGATTGCGTAATACACTTTCAGTAGCAATGGGTTTCATACTGATTGCGTAATACACTTTCAGTAGCAATGGGTTTCATACTGATTGCGTAATACACTTTCAGTAGTAATGGGTTTCATTTCGTAGCAATCAATTGTTCCATATGTTCGATAAATAATGCATCTGCTCAACAACGTAAATAACGCAATGAATCTTGTTGAACTGTGGAATTTGAACCTATTGCTACTGATAGTGTGTTACGCAATTAGAAACCTCGCTGGTTTGAACAACTTTAATTTGTCTGCACATCACCTTCAATTTATGACAATCCATCTACCATCAATAATTATATGAATCCAGTAGACGTGATACACCCGATCCCAGTAGCTTTAAATTGTACCTATTCCATAATAATGTAGTCACGTTAGACGAGCCGAAACCGTGTCTCGACGTGGTTAGAATAGTACATTTATTGTTTGCCGTGCCATTAAGTAGGCAACCAATTATATTTCCGTCACATCCTTGCCAGGTACTCGCAGCTCGCAACTATTTTGGACAGGCAGGAATTGAACTGATGGTAGACATGTTAGAGAAATTTTGGAAAATACAAATCAGTTTTTAGTTTTAGCTTTTGTATAAAAAGTCGTTTAAAGAATTAAAAGTAGGTTGAAATTGATGTTCAAGATTTAATAACGTTGTTTGTCAGTTACAAGTGAAGCTAATAAACTTGCTGAAATAAATTTAGAGGAGGCATTCTTGTCTATTTTTTTTTATATACTTTTTGATTAATAATACTCCTTGTGTAAACGAGCCGTGGGTATGAAAGTGGCTTTACCCAATTTTATACTATTGTTGTGTTTTATTGTCGGACTTTTGTATTAAGCGAAAATCTTCAGTAACTTAACTGTCTGTACATTATGGATTGCAATAAACGATTTGATTTGATTTGATTTGACAACAGTTACGTCAAACCGTCAAGACTTCAAATCTCAAACTTATATTGGATATAAAAAGTTATTTACTTTTTTCAGACCATATGTTTTGTAAGTTGTAGTTTTCCCACAATTCAGACAATTAAATAGGTATATATATCTTCAAAAAGAACGTAAACTACACATCAAGGGTTGTTGGCACAGGCGCTATCAGCCGGAAAGCTGTTAATCGGGTCTTCTCGCACATAATTAATTAAACAGGCCCTTTTGCGGATATAAGGAAGTAACCTCCTTGTTTATGCTTTGAACATTTGTGACACAATTTAAATTCCTTTGTTTAGTTTCAGGGCTATGTGTATATAAAGTGAGACTTCTGGTTTAATGTCAGCAAAGGAGATGTTTCAGAAATGTATGGAGCCTGGGCCAGCATTGTACACTTAATGCTAGGTGTAGTTACACTATAGTTAACTGTTTTAATGATGATGATTTCCTATGTTTTGGCTTAGTTTTTATATAGATTCAATATAACTCGGCCAAGGAGTGCAACACAACTACTAATAAATATGGTGGTCAGCAATAAGCGATATAAGATTTTGACAGTGACATTTGATTGACGTGTCATGTATATAAAGCTATCGTATCTGTATTATCCACCATATGACTACAAAAAAAAAAAACAAAACATGAATTCCGAACATACGGCTCATTAAATAAACACAATCAACAAACAAAGTTTCAAATAATTAATTATATATACCTGTAATTTTATTCAAATTAATTTAGAAGTATTTTTATGATAATCTTCATTTTTTTCTTTTTGTCTATATAGCGTACATAGGGGTGGCCCAAAATGAAACATCTACTTTGGCAAAACAGAGATAAGTCTAATTAAAGCAAGACGACTGAATTTTTGTTTCAAATTGGGTTACACTGTGGGAATCTATTCCCGCTGTATAACATAATTAAAATTATAATTAGACTGATCTCTGTTATTAGAATAGAAGATACTTCTTTGTGTGCATCAAATTAATACAATATGCTACTCATCATTGGATGAACACACTATATTAATAGTCTGTTTAAAATTTATCATGTGAATGCGTGTGTGGGTCTGAGCAGTTGTGCTGCGATGTGTGCCGGGTAAGATGCGCCAAATGTTGCTGTGTCGGGAGTTTGGTCGTGGAGAGTCTCCAGATCAATCTTCCTCTAGCGCAGCTTCGTTTGGTCGTGTTGGTCTTGGGTTTAACATTGCATCACCTCTCGCTCAACTGTCATCCTTCCAATTCCTAAGTTTTTTAAGTACATAATAAACTAGTGCGCTTTACCATCAACGATTGCATCACTGCTTACCATCAGGCGGGATTGCAGTCAAGCATGCAAGTCAACTTGTTTATAATTATAACAACAAAAAAACTTTTGAGAAAAATTCAAAAAAAACTAAAGTAAATTCAGATTTAAAATTTTCAAATTTAAACTTTACCTTATTTTGAAAAAATGTTGCCATAAATTGAGGTCACGACATATGTATTCAAATAATAAAATAAAATGTACTCAATTCATAAGATACACAGCTGCTGTTGTTTCCATTTTCATTAGTAAATGTTGGCATGACAGCTCGATCATCACCCCAACCCTTGTTAATTTCGCATTCCTTTTACACAAATGACAATTCGTTTTTATTATACATAAGTCTCAAATCGTAGAAATCTACCAAGGAACATGGGTGTGTTTTTAACTGACTTCAAAAAGGAGGAGGTTACTCAATTCGACCGTATATATCCTTTTTTTTCTGTTTGTTCGCGCATAACTTCGTCGTTTATGAACCGATTTTGATAATTCTTTTTCTGTTGGGAAGAAGACGTACCAAGGTGGTCCCATGATAAGGATATCAGGGTTTGATGGTGGAAGATCAGAGAAAACAAGGGTAACTTTCAAAAATTGCAGGGGGGACTAGTGCATTTCTTAGCATTTTCATTAAGTATTTCAAAGCGCTACAATTTAATAAAGGTCTGGGGTAGATCTGATGATGGAGCCGGAAGACAGTCGAAGGAACTCCTCAACAATTCACAGCAGCTACCTTGTGTTTGGGCTCGATTAATTTGTATTGATAAGAACTTTACACCTAGATGGGTTGTGACTCATATGAGCTCTGGTGATGAAGACAAAGGCCAGTTCCGGGAACTCCACAACGGTTTACAGTAGCTACTTTGTGGTTGGACTTCATTCATTTATATTGATGAGACCTTTGCACCCATTGGGTTAAAATAATGGTCTGCAGTAAATTTGATGATGAAGACCATAGGCATTTGAGGGAATGCTTACGGGTAAAAATTAAAGTAAACAAAATTACGTCGTTTCCCAACTATATTTGCGTCAGCTTCCAGTCTCACCGGATGCAACTGAATACATAGTACTTTTAGCAACTAAAAAGTGTAAAATACAAACTTTTTTACAAAAAAAACAACCGACTTCCCAAAACCACTACAAAGTGAAAAATAACTAATTTCGAAAGTCGGTGTCAAAAAACGAATATACAAAACCAAAGACAGAGACTTCCGAAATTAGTTATTTTTCACTTTGTAGTGGTTTTGGGAAGACGGTTGTTTTTTTGTAAAAAAGTTTTTTAATCAGTTAAAGTCTGACACGCCCTTCCGCTTCGCCTGGGAACAATTCACTTGATGATTTCCCACCCAATAAAAGGGGGCTACGCAGTTTTAGTTATTAATAATTTAAAAATATTTTTTGAGGCTTAATATACTTTAAGAGGAATCTGTTGTTTTTTAGAGTTCAGTTCAAATAGAACGGTCGCCATTCTGCTCATTATCAATGTGATGAAACCTCTGTACTGAAACTTAATTACTACACAAAACAGTTCCAAAAAAAGAAATCAGCTATCATTGAAATGTAATTTAACTTTTAGTATTTCCGTACTACCCCCGGGGGAAATATAGCAAGAATGAAGTTGTGCAACTGCACAACTTACTGACAATAGCTTTCATAATATTTTTTTCCAAAATAAAATTTAGCCTATGTTACTCAGTGATAATGTAGCTTTCTAATTCAAAAATAATTATTAAAATCGGTCCCGTACTTTTTGAGTTTATTCGTTACATACAAGAATACAAAAATACAAATCTTTCCTCTTTATAATATTAGTGTAGATAAGCATCCCGTGTGGTACCGGGCCTAGAATAGTACCAACCCATATCCTCCCGTGGGTGTCGTAAGAGGCGACTAAGGGAAATCACCAGGGAAGCGGGCAGCAGCGCTTCTCCTGTGTAATATCAAATCACTGCGATCCCCAACCCGCCTGCCAAGCGTGGGGATTATAGCAAACCCCCCCAATGATGCACACGATACAGCCCAGGCCCCTAGTCCCCGGCAGCTCCGCTATTCCAGTCTACGGTAGCGGACTCGGTTACGGCGGAGCAAGGGGTGCTAAGAATCTCCGGCAGAGGTCCGGCTACCATCACCAACGACGACCTTTGGCCCTGGCAACATTTAACACGCGCACACTACGGACCGATGAGAAGATTGTCGAACTGGAGGAAGAACTGAGCCGGTTGCGCTGGGACATTGTGGGGTATCTGAAGTCCGAAGAGAGGGAGAGGACTCGATAATCCTGAAGTCTGGCAACCTGCTCTATTTCCGGGAAGGCGACCAGCTGTTCCAGGGTGGCGTCGGGTTTATTGTCCACAAGTCCCTCGTGAACAACGTTGTTAAAGTCGGGAGCTTTTCGACTCGGGTGGCGTACCTTGTACTCAGAATTACAAAACGATATTCGTTAAAAGTTATACAGGTCTACGCCCCGACGTCTAAACACTCTGACGATGAGGTGGAGGTTATGTATGAGGACGTCAGTAGAGCCATACATTCCTCCAAAACCCACTACACCGTTGTCATGGGGGACTTTAACGCAAAACTGGGCATGCGAGAGGCGGACGAGACGAAAGTGGGGCAATTTGGAGTTGGAAATCGGAATCCCAGAGGTCAGATGCTAGTGGATTTCATGGAAAAGGAAGGACTCTTTGCGATGAATTCTTTTTTCAGGAAACCATTGCACCGCAAGTGGACCTGGCTCAGCCCCGATGGTCAGACCAAAAACGAGATAGACTTCATAATGTCAACGAGAAGGCAAGTGTTCAACGATGTCTCCGTGATCCATGCGGTTAAAACCGGGAGTGATCACCGTATTGTTAGAGGCATCTTGAACCTCAACATTAGGCTCGAACGCTCTCGACTTATGAAGTCTACGCTCCGTCCAGCGTCAACACAACTCCAAAACCCCGAGAGCTTTCAGATAGAACTACAAAACCGCTTCGAATGCCTCGGTGAATGCGTAGATGTGGACAACTACAACAACAGGTTTGTGGAAACTCTCCAAACGGAAGGGTCTAAGTTCTACAAAACCCTCCGTTCAAAAGGACAGAAGAAAATCTCCGGTCCCACCCGCCGGCTAATGGAAGAAAGACGGGAGGTGATCTTAAAATCCCCTGATGACGCTTCGCGTATCAGATCCCTTAACAGACAAATCTCAAAGTCTCTGACTCGCGATATACGCCAATTTAATACAAATTGTATTAAAGAGGCTATCGAGCGGAACAAAGGCTCCAAAGTGTTCGCACGAGAATTGTCTGTTGGACAGAATCTACTTGCGAAGCTGAAGACTGGGGATGGTAGGATCGTCACTTCCAAGCCCGAGCTTTTGGGTGAGATGGAGAAATTCTACGGAGAGTTATACACATCAACACACGCACCTGTTGTAAGCCTGGCTAATGATCCTAGAGCCAGACTAACCCGACACTACACCGACGATATCCCGGACGTCAGCCTGTACGAGATTGGTATGGCCCTGAAACAGCTCAAGAACGATAAGGCGGCTGGAGATGATGGAATTACGGCTGAGCTTCTGAAAGCGGGTGGCAAACCGGTTCTTAAAGCGCTTCAGAAGCTATTTAATTCCGTCATTCTTAAAGGCGAAACGCCTAAGGCGTGGCACAGGAGCGTGGTGATTTTGTTTTTCAAAAAAGGTGATAATACCCTCCTGAAAAACTACAGACCGATATCCCTCCTGAGCCATGTCTACAAGCTGTTTTCTAGGGTCATCACGAATCGTCTCGCTTGCAGGTTCGACGACTTCCAGCCTCCCGAACAAGCAGGCTTCCGAAAAGGCTTTAGCACCATAGACCACATTCATACGCTGCGGCAAGTTATACAGAAGTCCGAGGAGTATAACAAACCACTATGCTTGGCGTTTGTGGACTATGAGAAGGCCTTCGATTCGATTGAGACTTGGGCGGTGCTACAGTCTCTCCAGCGGTGCCAAATTGACTATCGATACATTGAGGTGATAAAGTGTCTGTACAAAAACGCCACCATGTCAGTCCGTCTCCAGGATCAGGACTCGAAACCGATCCAACTGCAGCGTGGAGTGAGACAAGGAGATGTCATATCTCCTAAATTGTTCACTGCTGCGTTGGAAGATGTCTTCAAGCTCCTGGACTGGAAAGGACTTGGCATCAACATCAACGGCGATTACATCACTAATCTCCGTTTCGCAGATGATATCGTGGTCATGGCTGAGACCCTGGAAGACTTGGGCAAAATGCTCAATGACCTCAGCAGAGCTTCCCAACAAGTGGGTCTAAAATGAACATGGATAAGACGAAGATCATGTCGAACTCTCATGTCGCACCCACTCCAATTGTAGTTGGTTGCTCTGCACTCGAATTTGTTGACGAGTATATATACCTGGGACAAACAGTCCAACTAGGTAGGTCCAACTTCGAGAAAGAGGTGTCTCGGCGAATCCAGCTTGGTTGGGCAGCATTCGGGAAGCTACGCTACATCTTCTCGTCGTCCAAGATACCACAGTGTCTCAAGACTAAAGTCTTTGACCAGTGTGTGTTGCCAGTGACGACTTACGGAACTGAAACGTGGTCGCCCACAATGGGCCTCATACGAAGGCTCAGAGACACACAAAGGGCAATGGAAAGAGCTATGCTAGGAGTTTCTCTACGTGATCGAATCAGAAATGAGGAGATCCGCAGAAGAACCAAAGTCACCGACATAGCTCTGCGAGTCGCTAAACTTAAGTGGCAGTGGGCAGGGCACATTGCTCGTAGAACCGATGGCCGATGGGGCAGTAAGGTTCTGGAGTGGCGACCACGTACTGGAAGACGCAGCGTAGGGAGGCCCCCAGCAAGGTGGACCGATGACCTGGTGAAGGTCGCAGGAAGCCGATGGATGCGGGCAGCACAAGACCGGTCAGCGTGGAAAGCCTTGGGGGAGGCCTTTGTCCAGCAGTGGACATCTATAGGCTGAAGAAAAAGAAGAAGATAAGCATCAGAAAATTTTTAATCCATCCATAGATCTACATCTTATTTTTTAATCGTCTCAGTAAGAGCTTTATAAATGTATAACGAATCAAAGAATCTATCCATTCAAAGCCAATGTATTCTGTATTCAATTCGAAAAATAAATTCAGACACATTTAATGGGGTGTAAATTATCATGGAGAATGCTTGACATACAATGTTCTCCGGGTTGGTATTCACGCACAATGTGATAATGATTATAACTCATCCTATTTGCAAGGATTTCCTGTCTTATTTTCCTTAATGTTACGCGCATGGTATGGGCGCGATTGTTTCATTTCACAAAAACCTTGCGAGATAACCATTTATGTAAATTTGCAAAATTTATACGAAAGGTTTATTGGTCATCATTATCATCATCATTTTAGCTGAAAGACGTGGACTGCTGGATATAGGCCTCCCCCAAGGATCTCCATGGCGACCGGTTCTGCGGCTCTCGAATCTAGCGGTTTCCCGCGACCTTCACTAGGTCGTCGGTCCACCTTGTCGGGGGCCTACCCACGCTGCGTCTTCCAGTACGTGGCCAAAGCAGTGGGGGGACCAGCTAAAGAATGCTCCAGACTGTTATCTAACAGGGATAGATGGAGCGAGATCGTGCGGCGAGTCTCGAATTTATTCATAGTGACCACGACCGTTCTGTCAAGAACGAAACGAAGAAGAAGAAGAAGAAATTAATTAACGCACTTCCTGAAAACAGTTTGTTCAGAATCGTTTACTGAAACGGTTTATATCATTTTTAATATAGGTAATTTTTTATTCCAAAAATAATTAAAACAATTATTAAGGAAATCGTTTTATTAACACTGTTGTTTGTATATATTTTTAAAATCGCAGCTCTACTTGTAATCCCACAAATTTAATCATTCAACACACACTAAAGATAAATAACATGGTACATGTTAAATTAAAAATTCAGAGTATGTATTATGATTATAATATAATATTCTAATTGGAGTGTTTGAGGGTGTGCATAATAACATTAGGTATGTATATAATTATGTTGTATACAGCCAAGGTGATTTTTTTTTAACTGAACAGACAGCTGTGCTGCTGGGTATTTTGTTACTTATACTTTACGCTACTTCTTCTTTCCAGCACAACTGCTGAATTTTAAACTAATTTGAAAGAGTAAAAAACTTTAACCTATAGATATGAAAAGATGAAGATTGAATAGTAGCTGAAATAATTAAGTACTATTAGTTACCTACATACCTAAATCACAAATAATGTAATAAGATTTCTTAATAACCAACTTATAGGTTTCTTTTGCGGTTTACCTAATTTCCCTTGAGTTTCAGGACCTCTATGTCAATAAATAAAATAAAATGACAGACGATTGGTATGTTATAATTTTATTTTGATGTACATGTTATAATTTAGCGTCATTCAAAAGGGTGTTTTTCTACGTACTTATTTATTTGTCCTAAACTGAACGGAGCAAGCCAAACAACAACAGCTTTGCTAATTGCTCTGTAAAACCAGAAAACGGTTGGTAGAAATAAGGATTATAATTTCGAGGAAAATATAAAATTATGAACTACTAAACTAGAAACCCCTATGGTTTCGCCAAGTCTATCTGTTTGTCCGTTTATCAGCGGATAATCTTAGTGACTGTTTCAACTATAAAGCTGAAATTTAGTACATAATTTGAACTCGAACCACCTTGAACGCCTATCAAGGCGAAAACCGTTAGGCCATTGAAACACTTTTATCTCTTTCACGCGGACACAGTACTCCTTTTTAAAATTTTTCTCTAACTCCACCTACCTATCTACTGTAAAGATTTTCTAGAAATAAGAGGCTCAATGTAAGCGATAGATGGCGCTAGGAGTTGTATGAATTTTATACGTTCATTTAATATAGTCATTTGTAGGATTAAAATTCATAAATTCATATTTAAATCTTTATTTTTAGTTTAACATAAATCTTACCTACTATATTTCAGTCAAGTGATTTTATTATCTCCTGTTTATTTTGTTCTGATAGGTCGTATAGCGGGCTGAGTGTTCATTTCCGTTTAAAGTAGGGGTGGAACATTCAGTTGGCAATTGAATTGCTAAGAGAGAGTCAGTCTTTTTCCAGACGTCGAATTGTAAGCAAATTTTATGGTTCCGTGCTACTTTCATTATGTCGTGCTCTGTATAATTGTAATAAGTGTGATAATCCAATTGTGTGGAGAAAAAGTTAATAAATATTATTAAAGGTGTATGATTTCATTACACTACCTACACGTCAAGACCAACTGAATTTTAAGGGCCAAGGAGTTGCTTTTAGCCGATTTTTAAAATGAATTTATTAACAAGAAATAGAATAATTTATCAATAATAATAATTTATAAAGGAATAGAAGAATTTATTTATTTCATCATCATCATCCCAGCGTTAATCCCAGTCGCATCCGTAGCCTTTTCAGCTTTGGAGTCTGGGGTCCGCTTTACCAGTCCAACTGCTGATATGGCTAAACTTCGACATTTTCCGTGAAGCGACTGCCGTCTGACCTCCACAACCCGAAGGCGACATCGAAGCATTGCAGTTAGACCAATTGTTGGACTTTTGAGGGCTCTAAGAACCCGTAACGACTGCCACTAGATGTTCGTATGGCAACCGGGACCAACGGCTTAACGTGCTTTCCGAGGCACGACCAGACCAGTGAAAATATTCATATTCATGCATGAAGAATTTATTTATTTATTTACACTCATTAGCTAAGTAGTGATTTTCCTCAGATTGCCTTCGCATTTGCCATCGCAGACAGAGTAAACATTTAGGTATGAAAGATACACAATAAAATAACAATATATTAGGTACTATTATGTGAGTAGACCAGGTTGAATTATAGTGTTATTAAAACAGTAAATTGAGCATAATATCCGTGTAACACAATGTGAATACATTAACAAAGGATTGGACCCTTGGGTCGTGTTTAGCGATGAGTCGATGATAACAACACAAATAATGATTTATGAGAATACATAGCTCCCGCTGCCGGACATATTGTGTGTATAACAGCAATGTGCAAAGCCTATAAATGCTTTTACAAAACATACCTATGATTGCATAGTGCAAAACGTAAGCAAAACAAGTAGTTCACCTGAAGTAATTGTGTTGCTTATTTATAGCAAAATGTTGATATTGTGTACAACCTAATTTTGCTAAAAGCAGCTCCGTAATAATATGTTAATTAATCTAGTGTTACGTACTCACAATTATTACGTCAATGTTATATAATACCCCTATGCCAATACCTCTGTTGAAATAAAGTCTGTGATTCAACAAATTTTCTGTTATAAAAAACCCTCTGTTAAAACAGACTCGACGTTTGACTTACTTTGTCATATCTGCTTTCAGCGGAATTCGGCGTTTTATTAATGGTATCTCCATTGATTGAAAACGCGGAAGGCCAAACCGGTACCGGGATAATCCCTTTCCAAGCATTTGAACGTATCTATTTACAATATTGTGGCTGTGATATCGTATTTGATGTCGCCATTTATCGGAAATTGTGTTTGCTTAGTAAATAAAGTCCCGTGTGACCAGATTTTCATAATAAATAATCGTAGTTACCGTCCTATTGAACTGTGTTTTACAACAAAGTTAATACTGAATGTATTATACTGTAAATCTATACACTAATATATAAATCTGAAGAGTTTCTTTGTTTGTTTGAACGCGCTAATCTCAGGAACTACTGGTCCAATTTGAAAAATCTAAATTTTGAGTTGGATAGCCCATTAATCCAGGAAGCCTTTAGACTATACAACATCACGCTGAGACCAATAGGTGCGGAGTGTAACTAACTCCACGCGAACGAAGTTGCTGGCGGCCGCTAGTAATTAAATATGACATAGATTTAGATATATTTCTTGGTTTAATGTTTTCTTAACATTACCTTGTGCTATGCATTGAGCACTATTCTACAAACGCGTCTCAGCGCATTATCGGTACTATATTTTTAATGACGACACGGTTGCCACAGTGGTTGCGACAGCCTCCGTGGCGTAGCGGTAGCGGACGCGGCCGCTGCGCAAGGTGGCGCGGGTTCGATCCCCGCACAGTGCAAGTATTTGTACCTATGCATGAATATGAATATTTGAACTGGTCTGGTCGTGCCTCGGAAAGCACGTTAAGCCGTTGGTCCCGGTTGCCATAAGAACGTCTAGTGGCAGTCGTTACGTGTTGTTGGAGCCCTCAAAAATCCAACAATTGGTCTAACTACAATGCTTCGATGTGGCTTTCGGGTTGTGGAGGTCAGACGGCAGTCGCTTCACGGAAAATGTCGAAGTTTAGCCATATCAGCAGTTGGACTGGTAAAGCGGACCAAAGCTGAAAAGGCTTCGGATGCGACTGGGATTAACGCTGGGATGATGATTATGATAACGGTTGCTACAGTGGTTGAGCATAGACTGTTGCGTTGCGTGTCGCGTGTTTAATTCCCGCACGGACGAATATTCATAGGAATTGCCTACATGCAGTAGTAAGAAGTCTATTATAGAAACGTACCAATGCATCTAAACGTCCACATCCTACATCCTATTTTTTTGACCTTGATTGACGGCACAACAAATGATTGTGGGACGATACAGTCCAGAAGGAGACTAAGGTGAAGAAAGCCCTCTTCAAAACGTGGCAAGCGACCGGATCCCTTGAAGACCTCAGTTGTTATAAAATAAGCGCCTGTTAAAATAATGGGTGCAATATGTACGTCCGCGTTTGCTCCCGTTTTTGAAACATTTTTTGTTCCTGCTCTGCTCCTATTGGTCATAGCCGGATGTAATATAGCCTATGTCCTTTCTCAGGCTCTAGACTATCTGTGTACCATATTTCGTTACAATCGGTTCAGTAGTTTTGGCGTGAAAGCCGGACAGACAGACATACTTACTTAGACAGAGATACTTTTTCATTTATAATATTTTTTTTTTTTTTAATTATTATAACCTAGTGCTTGACTGCAATCCCGCCTGATGGTAAGCAGTGATGCAATCGTTGATGGCAAAGCGCACTAGTTTATTAAGCCTATTCACTTAAAAAACTTAGGAATAGGAAGGAAGACGGCAGTTGAGCGAGGTGATGCAATGTTAAACCCAACAACACGACCAACGATGCTGTGCCAGAGGGAGATTTATCTGGAGACTCTCCACGACCAAACCTCCGACACAACAACATTTGGCGCATCGTACCCGGCACACATCGCAACACAACTGCTCAGACCCGTCCTCCGTACGGCTTCACCAGACATCATGCCGAAACACGACGAATCGCTTGGCGGCAAGACTTTGTGTGGTGGGTGATAACTTCGCCGGCAGCCGATGTTATGGCCTACCACCGAGAAAATTAAGTATCGATAACTAAACTGATATAAATAAACAAATATATACAGACAAATCACACTGATTGAGCTTGCCCCAAAGTAAGTTCGAGACTTGTGTTATGGGATACTAACTCAACGATACTATATTTATAATAGATACATATATAGATAAACATTCAAGACCCAGGCCAATCAGGAAAAGATCGTTTCCCATCATGACCTGGCCGGGGATCGAACCCGGGGCCTCCACGTCGCAGGCAGGCGTGTTGACCGCTGCGCCACGGAGGACGGATCCTACCTTCGCACTAAGGATCGCTCTGCATATGCTCTTTCTTGATATGCAGAAGGCCCTCGACTGTCCACCAGATCACCTTCCGAGGGACACATCCCTCGGGGGTGATCTAGTGGTCACTGAGGTCCATAGGGATACCAGAAGCCTATGTTGACATAATTCGAGACATGTACCTCAATTCCGATTCTGTTGTTAGGACAGCTGTTGGTGCCACTAAGCTCTTCCCCATCACCGTCGGAGGTAAAGGTTCCGTCCTTAGTCCGTTTCTGTTCAGCGTGATATTAGACGTCTTGCCGGATAGCATCTGGGATTCACATGAGCAACCTCCTTGGTTGCTCTTGTATGCTGACGATATCGCGCTGGCGGCCGCGGACAGGGATCGGTTGGTGCGGCGTGTGAGTGTGGAACGACTCGCTTGAGAATGGAGGTCTAAAACTCAATGTGGCGAAGACCGTGTATATGGCTAGCAACACGACAGACCCCATGTCTGTGCGCATAGGCGGTGACATGGTCGAGTGTACAGACCAGTTTAAATACTTGGGGTTTGTGCTCCACGCGCCCGGCGACATTGATTGCGACATCAGGGCACGTATATCCGCAGCTCGGGCAAAATGGCATGAGGTGACAGGTGTCATTTGTGACCCCAAAATGGCGTGGCTTGTGCTTGAGCGACACACGCGGGAGCTGCGTGTCACGGAGATGAATATGCTGCGGTGGATGTGTTGTACAGTTATATTTTTCTCGGTGGTAGGCCTTTTCATCAGCTGCCGGCAGAAGTTACCATTCACCAGACAAGGTGATGATTCCGGCATGATGTCTGGTAAATCAGTACGGAGGACGGGTCTGAGCAGTTGTGTTGCGATGTGTGCCGGGTGCGATGCACCAAATGTTGTTATGTCGTGAGTTTGGTCCTGTGTTAATCTCCCTCTGGCGCAGCATCGTTGGTCGTGTTGGTCTTGGGTTTATTTATTTATTTAGAAACATACAATTATAGCACTATTACAGAGCATTCCAATTCAGTGCTATAAGTAAGAATAAATTATACAAAACAAAAAAAAAACATTACATACATAAAGTCAGAATAATTAGTAAAGAAACATTTATAATATATTTACATTATATACTTAGACTATAATAAACAGGAACAATACCTATATCATTAATTATTATTTCCTATGAATCTATACCTTGTTCTATTAGGTTCTGTGCTGCTTGTAAGAACTTAGGAAGTTTTTGGCCAAACAAGTCTTCCGCACGCGCAATCACATTAATCAGACGTATAGCTCGAGACATTGGGGCAAACTTTAGTAGGTTAGTCCTAGCCGTGGGGACATCTAAAAGGCTGGGGCGACGACGTACACTTACGTACCCATTCGCGCGCGCAGGCGCAGCTCTTCAAGTACCTCTGGATGTTGAAGCACTCCTAATAATATAGAGACAACATAACTACTACAACATAACTAAACACATGACAAAATTTAACATTGCATCACAACATAACTAAATTTAACATTGCATCACCTCGCTCAACTGCCGTCATCCTTCCTATTCCTAAGTTTTTTAAGTGAATAGGCTTAATAAACTAGTGCGCTTTACCATCAACGATTGCATCACTGCTTACCATCAGGCGGGATTGCCGTCAAGCACTAGTAGACCACATCAGGAACTCCCACATCCGTGGCAGTCTTCATGTCCGTGACATAGCGGACAAACTGCAGGAATATCGCCTACGTTGGTAAGGTCTCATCTTACGAAAACCGGCATGTTACGTGGGTCACAAACATGCCGGTGGCGGTGGCGCCTCTACCGGGCCGGAACAAGCGGGGTAGACCAAAGAAGTACTGGCTTGACTTTGTAAGAGATGACATGCGTGCCAACAATCTCATACCAGAGGATGCTAAAGATACCGCAAAATGGAGAACGAACGAGTGTTGCACTGCAGGCAGTCTCCGAATGGGGCAATGCCAATCTTGTAGCATTCAATGCCGCCAAAACACAGGCGTGTCTTTTCACCGCAAAAAGGAGCCCGTTCACCTTGGCCCCTACTTTTCGGAATGTGTCCTTGGAGTGTTCCGACCGCCTTCAGCTCTTGGGAGTTGAGATTTCCTCGAACCTTAACTTTGGGCGGTTCATTGAGTCCAAGGCCAAGGTGGCTGCCAGGAAACTTGGCGTTATCGCAAAGGTCCGGCAGTTCTTCACACCTGGGCAGCTTCTAATGTTATACAAAGCACAGGTCCGTTCGTGTGTGGAGTACTGCAGCCACATTTGGGCTGGTGCTGCCAAGTGTCACCTGACCACTTTGGATTCAGTGGAGAGACGTGCAAAGACTCTGATTGGTGACCCTGATCTAACTCGAGTTGGTCTCCAAAGCCTAGAGCACAGGCGTAGAGTAGCCAGCCTTTCGGTGTTGTATAGGATGCATTTCGGGGAGTGTGCGAGGGAATTGCATGATTTAATTCCCCCATCTCCGTTCCACCAGCGGACGACCCGTCGTACGGCTGGTTTCCACCCTTACGTTGTTAACACCACTACGATCCGGACGATGCGTTTGGCCTCCTCCTTTATACTGCGTACATCGAGGGACTGGAACAATTTGCCAGCGGCGGTGTTTCCGTCGGACTACAATTTGAGTGTCTTCAAGGCTAGAGTGAATAGGCTCTTAATAAACTAGTGCGCTTTACCATCAACGATTGCGTCACTGCTTACCATCAGGCAGGATTGCGGTCAAGCACTGGTTTATAATATGTAAAAAAAAAAAAAAAAATGGAGATAATTGAGCAAGAAAGCGGATCCCGGGCTCCAACGCGACAGCTGTGGATGCAACCGGGATAAACGCTAAGATGAGACAACAAATAAATAAAACAACAATAGATTGGTTACTCCAAATTCAACGTTATTATTTTATCACCCCAGCTGCGTGAGCTACCTTGAAATTTTAATGTATATCCAAAACTAATTACAAACTCCGTCATTCCATTAGATGTATATATATATATAGTCATAGACTTGAGATAACTTGAGATTCACTGACAATTGGATAAACCGCTTGACAACGTATCCTGCGTCAAAATAATTGTAGGTCTGCATAACAAGATTTTTTAAAAAGTTCTATACATTGTTTTATAATGCACTTCAAAAAAAGGAGGAGGTTCTCAATTCGTCGGGTTTTTTTCATGTTTTTTATATGTGTGTTCACCGATTACTCTAAGACACCTGGACCGATTTGCAATTTTTTTTTGTTTGATCTGGTGGTATACTTCCCCGTTGGCCCCATAGACTGATGTCTGACCTGATGGTCTGTATTTGATGATGGAAAACCAGGTAAATCAAGCAGAACTTTCAAAAATCATAGGAGCAGCTAGTGCATTTCTAAGTATTTTCTTAAAAAATCAAGAAAATCAACCGGATTTCAAAAACGCTTCAATGTGATTTTTCTTTTTTATATTTAAAATCGCTAACTAATTTCGGAAGTAGATGTCAAAAACCTATATACAAAACCAAAGACACCATCATCATCATCTCAGCGTTTATCCCGGTTGCATCCGCGGCTTTCGCGTTGGAGCTCGGGGTCCACTTTCTTGCTCAATTTCCTCCATTTTGCGCGATCTTTAGCATCCTGTGGTGTGATATTGTTGGCATGCATGTCATCTCTTACAACGCCAAACCAGGACTTTTTTGGTCTACAACGCTTGTTCCGGCCCGGCGGAGGCGCCATGGCAAGACATTGGACTTTAGTTCCAACTGAAAGACGACCACTGCTAGACATAATATGGCCTAAGCAGGTGCTTGGAGAGTCATAGCTCCACTTCGACCGGTTCTATAGTTCTCGTATTCATTCTTGTGGGTTCCTGCAGGCAGGGCGATGGGGCCGAAGGGTTCTGTAGTGACGATCGTGTATTGAAAGATGTAGCGATAAGTACAGTATAATAATAGAGTAATACACCTATATAAACGCCCACACATAATGAGCAGGACTGGAAGGACTACCTAAGTGCGGAAACCAAGCCCTTCACATAAAACATATCTACGTAAATCAAAATAAAATATAATATAAAAACTTTTTTACAAAAAAAAAAACAACCGTATTCCACAAAAAAAAAAAATCACTACAAGCCAGAGCAGAAGTTTGCGCACTTTGACCACGCTTTTCTCTCTTCTTAACTCACCCACTGAGGAGTCCCTCACTTCCAATATTTATGTTCTTCACACACTAAGAATCTGCGATCTTCTAACAATCTTCTTTTACTCTGTCCTTCACATACGTCTGACTTTGTTCACTCTTCATTTCATATTCAATACATTCTTCTGTGGAATGCGCTTCCTCTTGATAACAGGATGGCCGCCAGTCGGTTAGCATTTAAGCGGAAATGGCAGAGTTATTTTCGCAACAGTTAGGGTAGAGTCATTTGAATACCTCTCTTCCATAATTTTTAGTTTTGTATGTATATATTATAAGTATATATTTTGGTAACGGTATGTATGTGTATATAGCTTATTTAAGTATTTATTTAAATAGTGTTAAGAGTTTTTTTTTTCTTTACAAGGTTTTCCACTTAAGCACCTGCCACTAATGTCTTCACCACCTATGGTTGACTGGTAGAGAATGCCTAAGGCATTATGTCCGCCTCTGTACAAGTTATGTGCGAAAGAATAAATAAATAAATAATAGGGAAAGGCTAGGCAGAGATGATGACTTTCAATTTAATTTACGAGTGTACTTAATGAAGTACACTCGTAAATTAAATTAATAACCTGAAAATAATTACTCATAACCTGATAATAATTACTGGTCTTTTACCATATTTTCAGGTTACTCGATTTTACCGTATATATGCGTTTTATGTTTGTTTCCGGATAACTTCATTGTTTATAAACAGATTTATATAATTCTGTTTTTGTTCGAAAGAAGATACTTTCAAGGTAGTCCCATGATAAGGAATTCAGGGTCTAATCGTAGGAGCGACTTGTGCATTTTTAAGTTTTTTCATTAAGTATTTTAAAGAACTACAATTGAATAAAGTTCTGGAGTTGATCTGATGATGGAGCCGAGAGACAGTCTAGGAAAATCCTCAGCGACTCACAGCAGCTACCTTGTGTTTGTGCTTGATAATATTTATTGATAAGAGTTTTACATCTAAATGGATTGATTGTCATTACGAGACTTATGATGAAGACGAATGACAATAAGGAACTTCTCAGAGGTTTATAATAGCTACTTACTTCGTGTTTGGTCTTAATTCATTTATATTAATGAGAACTTTGCTCCCATATGTGATAAAATGAAGGTCCAAAGACAGTCGAGGGAATTCCTCAACATTTTACAGCATTGTGTAACATAGGACAACCTAGTCGTTATGCTTATGCAACAATCAATTAAAATCAAGAGACTGAATTTAAGCTGTGTAATCGCATCAACTCTGGCAATGCTCATAGTTTCATTTTGGTCCCAACGACTCTTCACTGGTGATCAACTGCGCGACTTGGCGCTCGAGTCGCTAAATATGTATCGTTATACCCAGTAACTGGTTTGTGCAGAATTTTATAGAAATCGTTTCAGTAGTTTGGTTTTTAAATGAAACTTATGGGTAGAAATTAAAGACAAAATTACGTCGTTTGCTTGTAGTTTTATTTTCAAACTATGTTAGCGTCGGTGTCCAGTCTGATCGGATGCATTTGAACAATTACTTTTCACAAGTAAAAAGTGTAAAATAAAAAGGTTTTACAAAAAAAAATAAAAAAAATAAGCGACTTCCAAAAAACAATAGCGTTTGTTTGATTGTTGAAGTCGGTGTCAAAAATAAATTTACGTAAATAAAAAAACCAAAGACACCGACTTCCGAAATTAGTTATTTTTACTTCGTAGTGTTTGTTTTTTTGGAAGTCGGTAGTTTTTTTTTTCTTTTAAAAAAGGTTTTTCTCGTAGATAACTACTAGCTAAAAGTCTAAATGAAAAACATGTTTTTCAAAACATTCAGTTTTGGGGTCTGTTTAATCTTGTAGCATTACAATAATTTTAACATTTTTACTCTGTAAATATTTTACACTACCGAATCAACTGTTGCTGTTATCTTCTTTGTTGTACGTTTTCGACTCAAAACACGCGGAGTCTTCAGCAAATCCTTAAAAAAAAAGCATTTATTTTAGTACCTATCAAATACAAGATCAATAACATTTGGGCTGGAAAATACAGTTTTCAGTAATCTTGCATTCTTTCTCAATCTACTACAAATATACTAATAACAAGTATAACTTATAAAGCAAGGGACTTATTTATATGGAAGTGTACTTATTTTGAATTTATAAGGACTTTTATAACTATATATAAACGTATCTCTTGAACGAAACATTTCAAGAGATACGTCTATAAATAGTATATAGAATATACAACTTAACTTTATTACTCAATGGCACTTAAGCTTTAAAGGTCAATAGTACAAAATTAATTAATTCATTAATTAATTATAATTATTCTAATATTTGGTTTAACTTAATTAATTTCACAGAAAAGAGAAAAGGATTCAAACAAAAAAGAGAGACAAAGAGAGTAAGATGAATATTAATTTCAACTGGCAGAACTCGCCGACATATTTGGCATTTATTCCTGCGGAGTTAATAAGAGTATATCTTCCACATAATGAATGCTCTAAAAACGTTTAACGAAAACATCGTGAGAAAACCGGTATGTCCTAGAACCATAAACTACCATAAAAGACATGTGACATCTACCGACTTGCACTGGCCCAGCGTGGTAGATTACGGCCCATTCCCTCTCATCGAGAGGAGGACCGTGCCAACAGTGGCAACCCTTGCCATGCCTTGCGATAGGCCCTTCAATAGAAACTGAATATAGTTCCCAAAAATTGTAGTATTATCAGGGGTTTGTGCAGTTACTGTGTCTGAAGTTTGGATAATAGTAACATTGCTTATTTCTTAAAATACTTCTCGATATGTGAAAGTACATATTAAATCTTTTGTTGGAGATTTTAAAATAAATAAATTAGTAGTTTTTTTCTCATAAAACCAGTTTCTTAGTCATCACTAAATCAATAGTGAGATCTCTAAGACTGAGAGAACTTAGTACTGATTGTAGCCTGTATTAAGCCGACCAGAACTCTGTGGCAACTAACAAATTAACAATCCCTCCACTGGACACGACTGTTCATTACAGCTTCTGTTTGGAAGGTTTCCAATTGAACTTTAACTGCTTCACATTCGTACTTCGTCGTTAATTCCACACACGCGATTCAGGCGACTTTGGTAAGTTTTTATTGAAAACTTTTCGACTATGTTTTTACTACTGTAAAACTGTATTATGTTTGTAATACTGTATTTGACTGTTCTATTACAGATTTCGTAACTTGTGTTTTCCGAACGTTCAATGTGTCACAGAAATTAAAATGTTAGTTTAGACCTGTCAAATCAGTCCGCGTCTGGCGTAAATCGATGTTTTTTGGTTGCCATGTTTATAATCGCATCTAAACCGTCTGTGGAGTATTTTAATTTGACAGGATTAAACTCAGTGGCTGCATAAAGGGGGGGGGGGGGCGTTCCGCCCCGGGTGCCAAGCATCAAGGGGTGACAACACGGTGACAAAGAAATGCCAACACTGAACACTGTCGCATAGTCGCACAGATAGTAGCCGCTGGACTGGCGCATCTCGGGCGGAAGGTGCAGCTTATTTCGGGCCCTCACTTTTTTAAGAGTTTTTTTTAACTATTTGTGTTTTGGTGGCTACTTGTAAAAGAAGTTTCTCAAAATTAAAGTTAATAAAATCTTACTTAAGATCTACTATGGGCCAAACACGACTTTCCAGTCTATACATATTGTCCATTGAAAAGGAGAGGTAAGTAAATTTTGATAATATCATTGAGTATTTTAACAAAGTAGTCACGTAAACACGTTTAATATTTGTCGTTTTATTAAGAGGGTCCTCGATAGAAAGTCGCCCCGGGTGCCAACCTATGCTACGCCGCCACTGTTAAACTAATATGTTATCTTCCATCCTTTTCTTAATAAAATAGAAAGGACTTTTCCTTTCTATTTTATACACTTCACTTAAAAATTTCTTAGTTCGTGAACAAAAGCATCGGCGCCGTTGACACGCGCAACCTATTATCATGGACTCAGCAGTGTAATTGCGTAACGCATTATTAGTAGCCATGGGCTTAATTTTGACAGTTCAACAACATTCATTGAGTTGTTTATGTTGTTGAGCAAACACATTTTTCGAATATAGTACGTTATTAATATGCTTCAAATTATCAAAAGTGAGACTAATAGCACATTATTACTATCAATTGGAATAATTATGCAATTACTTAATTAAGGTGCTGTAGGTACATTATTCTGAAACACCATTCCGTTAAAATAAAGCCGGCGGCGGTGTTTCCGTCGGGCTACAATTTGAGTGTCTTCAAGGCTAGAGTGAATAGGCTCTTAATAAACTAGCACGCTTTACCATCAACGATCGCATTGCTGCTTACCATCAGGCGGGATTGCGGTCCAGCGCTGGTTTATAAATAATAAAAAATAAATAAAAAAAAAGCCAGGCCAAGGCCAGCAAACGTCCCTAAACTAAGAGAACATAGAGTTGCCAGGTTGCGATTTGTTCAAGAACACATCCGATGGACAAATGAAGATTGGTTCAGGGTTATGTTTTCCGATGAGTCTAAATTTTGTTTATTCACATATGATGGAAGGCAAAGAGTACATCGGTGTCAAGCATGCTTTGAAGAAAATATGCCATTCGGTGGAGGGTCAATAATGGTATTTTAAATAATTTTAATGTCTTTTATTTTTGAGAAAGGGATATCTTCGGAGAGTTGTATTTCCGAATGATTGTTAAACTATTCGAGAACAATTTGGACACGGTGAATCGCACAATTCTGTTGCACAAAATAAAACTAGTGTAGGTCTTCTGAAGGGTAGACATAGCGCGCCGTAGGCAACATTATATCATTCAATACTTCTACATAGTTGACACTGTTTGCTCAGTAGCTATGAGACTTAATTAACCCGGCCCCTGAGCACTAATCCACCATATGTATTTACATTTCTGCTTGAATTCGTATTTGAGAAAAAAAAAATGCTTTAAACATTGTGGTAGCGGCCAAGGTAACGGCGGGGCAAGGGGTGCGAAGAATCTCCGGAAGAGATCCGGCTACCACAAACAACGACGGATCGACCTGGTAACACTGAACGTGCGGACCGACGACAGGGTTATTAAACTGTAGGAAGAATTGAGCGAGTTACGATGGGGTGTCCTAGGATTATCAGAAGTCTGAAGAGAGGGTGATGACTCGATAATCCTTAAATCCGGTAAGATGCTCTATTTCCGGGAGGGCGACCATCAGTCCCAAGGTGGTGTGGGGTTCCTCGTCCACAGGTCCCTTGTTGACAATGTAATGAAGGTCGAGAGTGTGTCGACTAGGGTGGCGTTCCTGGTACTCAGAATAACCAAACGGTATTCGCTAAAGGTCATTCACGTGTACGCCCCGACCTCAGCACACTCAGACGATGAATTAGAGACTATGTATGAGAATTTCTCTAAAGCGATACATGGCTCTAAAACCACCGAGGCCACATATTAGCTGGCTTCGTGGAGAAAGAGGGACTCTTTATGATGAGCTCTTTCTTCAAAAAGCGTGAACAGCGGAAATGGACTTGGATCAGTCCCGCCGGGGTCACCAAGAACGAGATAGACTTCATCGTGACCACAAAAAGGCACATATTCAATGATGTCTCAGTGCTCAACTCGTTCAAATGTGGTAGCGATCACCGTATGGTCAGAGGCACGTTGAATCTGAGCATAGTGTCCGAAAGATCTCGCCTGATGAAGTCTACACTCCGGCCAGCACCCATCCAGATACATAACTCCGAAGGTTTCCAGCTCGAGCTCCAAAATCGCTTCGAATGCCTAAGTGGTGACGTGGACGAGTACTGTGACGGGTTTGTAGAAGCTGCCCGTACGATTGGGACCATGTATTTTAAGACCCGCCGTACAAATAGAACTAAAAAGCTCTCGGAATACACTCTCGACCTCATGGAGGACAGGCGTGAGATGGTGTTGCGTTCATCAAGTGATGCTTACAGATACCGGCAGCTCGATAAGCAGGCCTCGGTCTCCGAAGCGCAACCTACGTCGGTATAATACCGGACGTACATATAACGGAGGCTATAGAGAGAAACAGAGGTTCTAAAGTTTTCACAAGAGACATAGCCGGCTAAGCAAGCTGAAGACTGACGACGGCAGGATCATAACGTTCGGACCCGAGCTTTTGAGGGAAGTGGAGAAGATGTCTTCAAGGTTCTGGACAACATTAATGGCAAGTACATTACACACCTTCGGTTTGCTGATGATATCGTAGTCATGGCTGAGACCGCGAAGGACCTGAGTGCAATGCTCGAAGACCTCAGTAGAGCCTCCAAGCGAGTCGGTCCAGTTAGGAAGGTCCAATTTCGAGAAAGAGGTCAATCGTCGAATTCAACTCGGCTGGGCTGTTTTCAGGAAGCTACGTAGAATCTTCTCGTCCGAAATACCGCAGTGTCTCAAGACAAAAGTCTTCAACCAGTGTGTGTTGCCAGTGATGACGTATGGAATTGAGACGTGGTCGCTGAAAATGGGCCTTATAAGAAGGCTCAAGGTCACTCGAAGGGCAATGGAGACGGCTATGCTTGGAGTTATACTGCAGAATCGAATCAGGAATGAGGAGATTCGCAGAAGAACGAGAGTAACCGACATAGACCGAAGAATTGCAACACTAAAGTGGCAGTGGGCCGGACACATTTCCCGTAGGACCGATGCCCGATGGGGCCGACGGGTTCTCGAGTGGCGACCACGCACCGGAAGACGCAGCGTGGGTAAGCCCCCGACAAGGCGAACCGACGACCTGGTGAAGGTCGTGGGAAACCCTGTATCCGGGAGGCGCAGGATCGGTCGTCGTGGAGAACCTTGGGGGAGGCCTATGTCTAGCAGTGGACGTCTTTCAGCTGAAATGATGATGATGAAACTTTATTAGAGAAGAAGGTCGTAACTAGTACTGCTTGGCCATAGTTTTGTGAGTTTATAACTCGGCTTCTGGTCGTGATAGTACGTTCAGCTCACACTAAACTGGCAACCTTACTCCATTATTGACTGACAATATTTAACTACGGAATGAATAAGTCTTAATTAATTTTGGAGAAGGTCACACAGATTTACGGAGACCTGTGATTCAGAAGCCAGTGTTTTACACATGAGGAAAAGAAGAAGCTTTAATCAAACTTTCGTTGAATTCTGTGGTATTCCGCAAAATATGCTGCCATTGTAACGTAGATCATATAATAAAGCACAGATGTGTTTTTATAGGGGTTGTAAAGTTGCACTATCATCGGATGGTGGCTACGATAAACACTTGTGAGCAGACAAAATATTTGCTTATAAGACGAGTATGTTTTTGTTTCATAAGTAGTGATAATTTACAAGTAGGGTTATAGGTTTTTGAAGGGAGTAAATAAATAGCGGTTATACTTTCCTAAGATTCAGATTAGGACACATTCCTTCACTGAAAGAACCGTAGTGTGCTGTAACCCATCGCATGGGATCATTGTCAATTGGTGGATGTCATTTATCTTCGAATTTTTGCTTATAAGACCTGTAGGTTTTCCGGTTTTACGGCTTTCAGATCCATGGTGATGAAATCATTCGATACAAACCTACAGCTCATCAATATCGCGGCCTTCACCACTGTACTTCCACTGCTCTATCTTTTTGATGACAGCTGTATTTTTATAGTAGCTATCTAGCTGATATAAGGGAAGATAACTTATAATTATCTTGCAAAAGGATATGTCAAATTCTATTAGTGCAACGTATTCTGATGATGACGTACATCAAGGAAGCTGAAAACGTCCTAGAACCAAAAAAATCATAGACATGTGACATCTAGCAACCCGCACTGGGCCCGCGTGTTAGATTACCGCCTAGCCCGTCTCACAGGCAGGTGACCTAACAACGAAAGAAAGAAAATAAGTAAACGAGAAAGAAAGTGTGCTAATTGAGAAATTGCAGGTAGAATTAATTTGAATTAGACCTTTTTATCAAAGTTCGTTGTATAATAATACGGAAAAAAAAATGTTTAAAAACGATGAGTGCAGTTTTGTACAGTGACTGTGGGTTCTGCGATTAAAATAAGAGTAATAAATTATGTATTTTTATTACTTTTACATATTAAAATAATTATCGAGACTTGTTCTTTCTGAATATGTGTAAATACTTTGTAATAATGTCTGATAAGTTGACTTTACGAGTGTTATAGTGGACGATTAAATTATTGGTCATTGCTCATTGTGTGCCGGATTTTTATTAATATCTTAAAATATGACAAAATAATCCCTGAAGAAAAAATTGTTCATATTAATAAAAAAATAAGAAGAAAATAACGAGGATTTTACGAGCGCTCGGCGCGGCTTGATACCGATCGCGCGCTCGGACGTACAACGCTTTCCTAGCTGTCAGTGGTGATTATAAACTATTAAGTTTTCGGTAGTTATAATAAGTTGTACTTAAAACTTAATTACCTTAACTATGACACACAAAGGTAATAAGTTCTGCGGTACTACATACCTACAGACTACCAGATTAGGTACTGTAATAAATTGCCTACGTTAGCAACTACATGGCATGTAAATGTATCATTAGAGTGAAACAGAGTCTTAATCACAACAACAAGATACCAACAACATGCCAGTTGTAGGAAGAGCACGTTATGCCGGTGGTCGTGGCTATCATTAGTGGATCTTTGAAAGTCGTCACGGGAAGCCAGAAGCCAGAAATTCTGACAAGCAGTCTTACAAAGGGAAATGAAATGAAATCGCTAAAATACAATTAGGATGACTGATCATCAGTGACATTGCTTAGCAGAGCGAGCCGCTCAATCCCAAGCTTAATAATTGTCTTCTAAATAATCTGTGATTTTATAATACAGTCAGAAGCAAAAATATGTATACATTGCCAAGGCTCCAAAAATATGTAAACATCTTCGACTTTAAGACGAAGTGTTCAACTTGAAGAGCATAAAATTGTAGCCACCGGTTCACATCATAAATATGTATACGCTCATTGCTTCATTAATTTATGAACCAACGCGTGAATACATGCTATTGATGGAAGCGTGCATACATAGTATTGTTCCTTTCGTGGTGGGCATAATTTAATGAAGCAATGAGCGTATACATATTTATGATGTGAACCGGTGGCTACAATTTTATGCTCTTCAAGTTGAACACTTCGTCTTAAAGTCGAAGATGTTTACATATTTTTGGAGTCTTGGCAATGTATACATATTTTTGCTTCTGACTGTACAAGGGGTATTATTTGCAAAGTGTGGTCTTAGAAGCCAGAAATTCTGACAAGCAGTCTTACAAAAGGAAATGAAATGATATCGCTAAAATGCAATTAGGATCGCTGATCATCAGTGACATTGCTTAGCAGAGCGAGCCGCTCAATCCCAAGCTTAATTGTCTTCTAAATAATCTGTGATTTTATAATACAAGGGGTATTATTTGCAAAGTGTTGTCTAAGAAGCCAGAAATTCTGACAAGCAGTCTTACAAAGGGAAATGAAATGATATCATATCGCTAAAATGCAATTAGGATCACTGATCATCAGTGACATTGCTTAGCAGAGCGAGCCACTCAATTCCTAGCTTAATTGTCTTCTAAATAATCTGTGATTTTATAATACCCCTTTTTGCAAAGTGTGGTCTTAAGAGGGGACTCTAGTGGCGTTTTCTCAATACAAACGTATTCCGCTGTTTTCTTCGAGGATAACGCTTTTAGAGCAATTATTATTTTTGCTACGATTATTCTCGGTGGTAGGCAACAACATCAGCCGCCGGCATAAAGTTACCACCCACAGACAAAGTCTTGCCGCCAAGCGATTCGTCGTGTTCCGGCATGATGTCTGGTGAAGCCGTACGGAGAACGGGTCTGAGCAGTTGTGTTGCGATGTGTGCCGGGTACGATGTGCCTAATGTTGTTGTGTCGGGAGTTTGGTCGTGAAGGCTCTCCAGATCATCCTCTGGCGCAGCATCGTTGGTCGTGTTGTTGGGTTAAACATTGCATCACCTCGTTCAACTGCCGTCTTCCTTCCTATTCACTCAGTTTTTTTGAGTGAATAGGCTTAATAAGCTAGTGTGCTTTACCATCAACGATTGCATCACTGCTTAACATCAGGCGGGATTGCAGTCAAGCACTAGTTTATAACTATTAAAAAAAAAATTAACTCCTTGATTATACGTGCCTCTATCATTTAATTTTTCCGAAAACTTAATTAATAAAAGAAATATGATATTTAAAAATTCCCCAAAAATAACCCTTTTTTATCGCGATGTTCAGATGACTATTATCGAATGTGATAAGTTTTTGACAAAAAAAGAAACTATTAGATGCATAGGTATACTATTCCTTTAAATTTTGATATAAAAATTATTGAGATCAGTCGTGTTTTGAAAAAGAAAACAGCGGAATACGAAACGTCTTTTGGTCAACGTTTTTGTAGATAAAATCAGCCTGAGCTGCAACTGTCCTTTTCGTACTTTACAGGGAGAGGTTGGAAGCAGCGCGATGGCAATAGTTTCTTCAAATACCTATTTTCTAAATTCCTCGACATTAGAGTCCCCTCTTAATATAGCTTTATCGGATATCGTATTACCCTGTAACTGGGTTGTGGAGGACAGATGGGCAGTCGCTCCATGTAAAAAACTGGTATTCTACTACATCCAGATAAACAGGAAATTGACCCCAACAGAATCGGGAACAGGCTAGGCAAAATGATGATGATGATATTGTAGTAGAATGTAAACTCTTCCCAACTTTCCAGATTCTAACTGCTTCGTTGCTTCGGTCGTCGAAACCTTGGTTTTAGTCCATTCTAGAACTTTTTAATATGTCTCAAAAGCAACGTAAAGTATAACGACCTCATACTATCCACTAGGTACATAGGTCGTGTGTGCCCTTCAATGATATATATTATATATAACGCTAATCTACTCTCACATTAAAGTTCGGCGATCTCATAGACAAAGTTTAATGTATATGCAAGCTTACTTTAAATGCTTGTCGAAATTTTCGGGACATTAGACTGTAGAGTATAGGGTTTGCAGCAGTAGACAGGTATCCATTATAGCAGAGATAGTTCACGATTTTCCACACCTGAAAAAAGATGGCTCTATTTTAGATATTATATCAGTTTTTAATAACTAATTCGGGCTTCTGTTTACTATTTGTCTAGTTAAAATTTACATTTCGATTGCCGTCTTTATGAAGTTAGATTAAACATGAAGTAGTTATAAAGTTTCCACAAATTGCGTATTTTAGTAACTTTTTTCTTTAACGGTAAACAAGATATTTGCGTGTAGATTCGAATTCAGACACGATTTAGATATCAAGAATTACAAATCTGAAAAACATTAAAAGTAAACCGCTTAGAAAGTGGATGTGATTTTAAAATTGAAAATCCCATTTGTATCCTACAATTGTGAGCTTTTCATATAAAAACAATCTAAGTAAATATGTCGTAATTTAAAATATAATATCGGAGTAATTAGTAACCTTGAGATACTTACATTAAAATATTCATCATATTCAAATTTTGGTAAAATCATCATTATGCGGAAAATACAATATGGGGTCCACGAAAGAAAAAAAGACGCAGCGACGGCCGCTGAAAAAATAAATAAATTACAGTTACATTATCTAATTTGCATTATATTTAAATTACTTTCTTGTATGTACAAATTTTTTTGTTCAGTTTGAGTGGAATGTCATTAGATTAGATTGAGTAGGTACCTGCGAATTCTTTTTTTATCAATCCATACTAATATTATAAATGCGAAAGTAACTCTGTCTGTCTGTCTGTCTATCTGTCTGTCTGTCTGTCTGTCTGTCTGTCTGTTATGCTTTCCCGCTTAAACCTCTCAACCGATTTTGATGAAATTTGGCACACACAATCTTTAGACCCTGAGAAAGAACATAGGCTACCTTTGTTCCCGGAAAAAATTGATGTTCCCGAAGGAAATCTAAAAAGCGCGATATAAACGAACTCCATGCGGGCGAAGCCGCGGGCGGAAAGCTAGTATTATAAATGCGAAAGTAACTCTGTCTGTCTGTCTGTCTATCTGTTACACTTTCCCGCTTAAACCTCTGAACCGATTTTGATGAAATTTGTCACAGACAATCTTTAGATCCTAAGAAAGAACATAGCCTACCTTTTATCTCGAAAAAATTTGATGTTCCCGAGGGAAATCTAAAAAGCGCGATATAACCGAACTCCACGCGGGCGAAGCCGCGGGTGAAGCCGCGGGCGAAAAGCTAGTAATTTATATAGCTTGCTGTACAGGCATGCAAACTTTTTTTTGAGGTGTAATAATAATTCAAAGTTTTATTTGTACATAATGTACATATTACTATTACTTGTATTAGAACAACGATCGAATATTAATACAATTATTCATACAATGATCTTTGATCAATAGTTCTAACAGGTAGGTATCTGTTAGTGTTGTATTAATGTTATGATTGTAAGCAATTGCGTTTTAGGTACTTAGTAACTAAAGCTTACGGTCATTAATATTAATTGTATTAACTATAATTTAATATAAAGGCTGCGCTACAGCAAAACTTGCATGCCAGAAACGTAGAAAGCAGTTGGCTACATAACACATAGGCTTGTGAGTCTGATTTCACTTAATATTGCACACTATTTATTTTAAAATCATTACGTACCTAATCGCATTTGTACTCAAATTATTGCCGCAATTAGTAAAACGTGTGGCCTCGCGCAAGAAAATAAAATCGCTTACTGCAACTAAATAAATAAGTAATAATAAATAAGTTAATACATATTTTTAGTAAAATTTGTTTGGAGTAACAACTTGTCTTTGTCACATCAATAATTAATGACTGATGCTATGTATGAACCGATCTAATAATGTGCCTAGACGAAGGAGACTAGTCTCCACGACACAGGGAATCCTAGTGTGGAGGCTAGTGCTATGTAAATATTGTAACATTTATCTGAACAATAAAGTTTATCTGAACAATAACTAACATACTATAAATATCTACAATACAACTCGAGATACAATGCACCTGTTTGCACAGACTCTTTTGCAAAACTTGCATACTTGCATAAAAGTTCTCACAAAAAATTTTAACATGTTTATTTATTTTGTTATATTTAAAAAAAAAAGAGGTTATTGATTGAACAACTATGTATCTTGTAAAGGCTGGCTGGGAACTTGAGGAGAAACCATTAGGTAAAGACGACAGAACATCAATTTACTACAATCTGTCAGATTTCTGTATTAAATCTTCATCTTTATCTCTAAAGCATTAGGTAAGGCTCAAGATTGACTGGAAATATTTGGTAGTGTCGGGTAGTTTGACCTGCTGCTGCTGTCGTCCTTACATTCATTGATTTTTCGTGATATGTAATTCATGCTTATCCTTGATTACTTAATCATATCTTTGTTAAGGACCTTTAACAAGACTAGGTGAAAAAATCTTTACCATCTAAATGTTTACTATCGTAGTGCAAAATAGAATGAAAAGCATATTATGATTAGGGTTAACTGTTCACTGGTGCGAGAATAGTGTAGGTTTGTAGACATGCAAATTTTAAATTTTATTTAAGATTTAGATTTTGATTTAAGTACTTGGTGCAGAATATTGTCGTAATCGATAGGAAAAAATATGTGTAACTAACCAATCATTTTTGCTGCTTTGTCTCTGTTCTGTTTTCCGACTACTGGACTGCTCCGCAATTTCTTCTGCGCTGATTTCAACTTTATCGTTATTTTAATATACAACACCAATATCGTCGTCATTGGTAACAAGAAGACAACGATTAACTCAATGGCAACCACAGTACTCGCTGTTTTCGTCAACGTGTAGTAACAATACACGTACTCCTTCCTTTCCAACAGATCTATATGGAATACGTCGGGTATACTAAAACCAAAGGATATAACCCATATAACGCCCACAATTTTGAAGACACGACAATTCGTTGACAGCTTTTGCCGATAAAAGGGTTTAGTCACTATGATGTAACGTTCAATAGTAAATGCGGTGATTATTAGTAGGCTGCAATTGCTGAACACATCCCAGAGGATGTAATGTATTCGACATCCGACTTCTCCTAGTGGATAGAAATCTGGTAAGATTATGATGTATATTTCGAGCGGAATGAAGAGTGCTGTGAGCAGGTCTGTGATGGCGAGGTTGGCGAGGTAGCAGTTGGTGGGCGTGCGCATAGTGTGGTCTCTGGCTATCACAGCCAACGTGCACACATTGCCGATCAAGCTCACCACCATTAGGATTCCAAGGATGGTGCTTACGACTATCTTGACTGTGTAAGTGTCGTCTAGTTGGTCATAGAACGCCATCTCAACCGGCCCGAAGAAAGAAAAGGAATTGTTCTCATATTCACTGTCGTTTATGAACGACATTATTAAGCTTGTCTGAAATATCTTAAAAACTACTAAAAAGTTATCATCAAAAATTCTTTTAAGAATTAACTACCGTCACTGTTTTAAAAAAAATGGTTGTCCGAAATACCTATTAAATGAGCACAATGTCGCTCTCGCTAGCGATAGGGAAGTACTGATAAAATATAAATTTCGTCAGGCCTTGACGCACCCCTATACAGTATGATGTTACGGGATGATTTATATTTTGTATCATTTTGTTAAGGTATATAATCTGAGCGAAGAAATTAAAACATCATCAATACTATTTAAGTATCTTTTTATGGTTCTATATTTATTCTGGGCGCAACTTAACAAATATAGATAAATAAAGTATTATTTATTAACTCCATTGAATATAAATATGAACGTTTTAGGAAGTAAGGATGACTGAATAGGCAGTCTTATCGCTAAGAGCGATCTTTTACAGACAACCTTTGGATAGAATACCAAGGGGAAAGACAGACAAATAGCTTTGGTAGTCTGCGGAAAGTTTCTCATTATGTAAAGCTATTGATATGCCACAAACGTTTATTTCTTCTTTCTGGTACATATAAATCCCATTTGCAGAAATGAATAAACCGAGCTCATTTGTTACTCGGCTGACCGACCGTTTTGCCGACCTGGGAATCCAACCCAGTGCCTCATTAGTGGCTTTAACAAAATACACGAGCAGTTTATCTTGTAGGTACAACTATACGTAATGTCGAAATTAAGGACTAAAGAGTACAAAATTACTTTGGCTAAATACGTTGTTGGAAAAAGTGCTAATAAAAGACGTAAAGATGCTATGTGTCTCCGAATTTATTTCGCTCGTAAAACCGCCGCGTTTCACGCCTTTTACGTCGTGTTAGCAAGATTTAATGTTTTCACTAGTGTGACGTTAAACGAAACCAACTTTGCACGTGGCATTTAAGTCGAAGCCTCTCGTTTAATGTTTAGTCGTAATAAGCCGTTACAAGGTCCTCCGAGGCAGACAAAAGCCCATACAGGCACGATAAGTTTCTACAAAGTCATTTTAAATCAAATTGTTAGGTATTTCAGCGATTGTCAGTGCAGTGTAGTGCAGGCCTGGTAGCGCGGAGTGCATTTGAACACTCAAACGTAATTAGGGAGGTATACTGTATCAAATAGTTTCAATATGATTTTTTTTCATAAGTACCAGTGCTACTTTAGTCAGAAATAGGTGAACACACTCTAGTTTTAAAGGAATCCAACAGTCGTTGATTCTCCAAGTAGTGGAGATCTGCTCGCTTGGGCGGAGCACCGCCACGTCCTTGAGGCGCGATCGGCGGGCGGCGCAACGAACTTTCACGTCCGGCCCTGGTACAGGGTATAGTGCGGAGCGAGAGTGCATGGCACCACCTCCACCACCATCCCCATGGTGCACCTCCTTTTGCGAAGCAGTGTTGCTGACAAAGGAGGACGCGGAGCGCGTTAGGCAGTGGGACTCTCAGCGCCCTCACGCCTCTAGCCGCCGCAGGAGACGCCCTGGTTGGGGGACAACATCGAGCTCCCAGCTATCGTAGGCGCAGGCTTCCGGGCGACGAGCAGCCGTCGGCTTGCTATCCGATACGGACCAGACCCGGGTCGACACTGCGTTGGATTTCACGCACGCCTCAAAGAGATGTGAGCCCGCCGTGACGGGGTCCAGGAAGAACGATGCCTTATGATGAGATTGTATAAAGTCATATGCTTTTCTAAATGAACAGACAGCTGTGCTGCTGGGGAGTTTCTTCCGCCACTTCTTCTTCCCAGCGAAAGCACTAGGAAGTGTCGATGGGTGGGCGTTTTGGGGGACTGTCTTATGTAATATTGACGTTGAAAAAGTGCTGACTCTCAGCCTAATTTGAATAAATGACTTTTGATTTTGATTATTAATCTTACGGGGGTTGCCGGTTGGTCGAAAGAGAAACCGTGGTCCTGGCGCACAGGTAAATGATCAAACACGGGTGGGTTTTAGTCAGTAAAAGTCTCACACGCCCTTCCACTCCGCCCAGAGCGGGAGAGTTCAGTTGATGATTTCCCGTCCACAACAAAAAAAAAATAATATAAAAAAAATCTCCAACTAGGCTTAAATTCCTACAGTACCTAAGGGCTTCTCAATTGTATATGTAATTTGAAAAAAGCTAACAAATCACAGTGGCAGTTCAAGAGATTAGAGGCTTTATTATTCGTATAGATATATAGATGCCACGCACAATCTGCTCAGCTCTGCAAGTGGAGTTTCTATACTTTTCTGATCTTACCTAAATACAGAATAGAGTTCTTTCTGATCTAATGTAGCGTCAACCTTTAAAATATTCGCCTAGGTTATTTATTAAAGCTATATATTTACCTTCTTCTACATTGGTAACACTATTTTTCTTGAATATAAATATCTGCTTTGATTCAATTCTCTGTAAGTAACATTCACAGACTTAGAAAAAGGAAAGAAATATTTTTTATTCCACACAAACAAAACGCACATTACAAGTTAATATAATAAAAAAGAAACTTACAGTTACTCTGGAAACTATATTTACCTAAAAGGTTTTACCAAGACCATTTACCAATCTGGAACTGTAACACCTACTGTGCTGAACTAAGGCTATGTAGTTTATTTATTAGAAATTGCATTTCGGAAAATGATAAAGAACCGTCTGGTTCTCTATCATAATTTGAACTGAAAGACGACCACGGCTGGGCATAGGCGGAGTCTGATGTCCTGCGTTTTGGAGGAGCTCAAGACTTGCTCACAAAAACCGGCTCTGTATTTCCCGCGTCCAGCATAGTCCTGTTACCTTGTAGGTGGCCCTGGTTTACTATAAACAATATTACAAAATGTCGAAGCTATGAATAATAGTCAATTTTGTTTTTGTGCTAGATTGGCTAGTAAACATAAACATATTTACTTTTTAGGTTTCCCTTTCTTTCTTTCTTTTCTTTAGAGTGAATACTACTTCAACTCTTCAATGGACTCTGTGGTTAGATACCACAATTTTGCCAATAACACGTGTAACGAATTATAGAAATTATTATTTCATAAATATTTCACAATAATGGCGGATATCGCCAATGACGGTTGAAAAAACGGCTGCGTGCGCCGACTAAGAGGAGATTTGATGCTAAGCCATTATGTGGCCACTATGCTGCGATATTTCAATGTTCTTTATGGACTATTTACTACATAAATCACGCACTTTTATTTAGTAAACGACACTATAAATAATTTTAAAAGTCCAATGAAAAATGCGCGTGACACTCATCTTAGCTTCCCGTCAAAATCCCCAAGGTTTCCCAATTATTACAGCGAAAGTATTTTGGCAGCTTAATATATTTTTGAAACTGCCTAATTTGACATTTTCAAATTAGACAGTTTGTCTAAGTAAGAATGCCAGCAGGTCAAATTACCCGAAACTGTCAAAGTTAACTAGAAAGAAAATTTGGAAGACTATAGTAGCTTGGTGTGTAACCATCTGTACATTCCGTAAAATTTATTGTTAAACATAACCCTGCATCAATTTAATGAGATGAAGTAATTTCATACCAATGACAGTTGTGATTGGACTGCCCAACAACGGCTTATGGACAACTAAAGTTGAGTTAGTAGTTGCCGATTGATTCCGTAAAAATCTCGCCATGCAAAGTTAGGTACCTACAGTGAATTTAAAGTAAGATGTCAATAATGTTAATATCTAGCATTAATTGGAATCATAGTATACTTCACCTATGAGAGAGATGAAAATGAGAAGAGAGTAGATGGTTACAGACCCGCACTGTTGATATTTGGCGGGCAATTTTCTAAACAATTAATTGTAATTAATTTCTTAGACTTCACATGATTTTCGGGGTTAGAGAAATCAAAAAAGGTGATCGTATTTCCGTTAATTTCCTTTCGGCCCTGACGCAGCGTTGCCAACATTGCTTCCCCTAATTGTCACCTCCAATATTGCGTGGAACGGTTGCGATGCAGGGAGCCGATAAAAAAAAATATATCGGTACCCTAAAACATTCCCTTACTGTTATTACGTTTCGTCGATTACGTTGAGTAGATTTCGATCTTTAGTGCCACAGTACAAAAGACTCTGGAAGTGAATTATATTTCACTTTATGGGAAATATCATTATATCTAAGTGGATATTTATTTTTGGAAAGTTCAAATTGTCTCCACAGGAAGGTTCAATTTTCGAGTAAGAAAGTACTTATTTTGCAATTTCCTCTTTTACGACGCCTTTGACGTTCGGGTGTATTTTCTCGTCGAAACACCAGAGTCAGTCATTCCACAAAAGAATTAAGAGAGCGTGAACACTTAAGAAACGGATTCAGTAAAATGAGAGAGAGTAATTTATGAATACGATATTTCAGCAAAGGCAAATTTTCGTGATGCATTATGTATTACGTATTATTTTAAAGTTTAATACCGAATCGACGAATGATAATTTATTCGAGGAATCTGTATTATAATTTAAACAGGTTGAAAATGCTTGAGTTTATTTTACAGATCAACATTAAATATTTTATTGAAATATGAACCAGTGGCAGATGCATTTTAATGAGTAAGAAGACCTGAGGTCGACTACCAATCGATGCACTATTAGAGTAAGCTAGTTTGGGAAACTAATAGATAGTCCCATTGCTGGGAATTCCTCTTACTCTTTTTTAAAACACGTTTATGTTGTTCAGAATCTTTTCATTGAATTTATTTAAGTATACTAGCTTTCCGTCCGCGGGTGAAGCCGCGGGCGGAAAGCTAGTATACTATATTGTAGTAGATTTCCCTCGGGAACATCAAATTTTTCCGGGATAAAAGGTAGCTTATGTTCTTTCTCAGGGTTTAAAGATTGTCTGTGCCAAATTTCATGAAAATCGGTTGAGAGATTTAAGCGGGAAAGCGTAACAGACAGACAGACAGATAGACAGACAGCCAGACAGACAGACAGACAGACAGACCGACAGACAGACAGACAGAGTTACTTTCGCATTTATAATATTAGTATGGACAAGACGTGAAGGCGACGTCTTATGAAATATCATCATCATCATCAGCCTTTACTCGTCCACTGCTGAACATAGGCCTCTTTCATGGCACGCCAACAAGCTCGATCCTGAGCAGTTCTCCGTCAGCCACTACCAGCCACCTTTTTGATGTCGTCGCTCCATCTCGCCCAAGGGCGTCCTACGCTACGTTTGCCGAGACGCGGTCTCCACTCAAGGACTCGTTATGAAATATATTAGTCGGTAATTATTTTTAGTTTATTTTTTGCAATCTTAACTACAACTCACACTATTTATCTACATATTCGTTATTATCTTTTAGTTTAGCCATATCAGCAGTTGGACTGGTAAAGCGGACCCCAGACTCCAAAGCTGAAAAAAAGGCTTCGGATGCGACTGGGATTAACGCTGGGATGATGATGATGATTTGTTATTATCTTTTATCTGAAACGTATTTAATCAAAATCGGTTGAGAGGTTTAGGCGGGAAAGCGTAACAGACAGACAGACAGACAGAGTTACTTTCACATTTATAATATTAGTATGGGTGTACACAAACGTCATGTTGTTAATTTTAATCGTCGACCTTAAGCAACCTTAAGCATCAGGTTCAGTTAAAAACCAGCGTTGGGCACTGGTTGTCTGTAATTTTTGCTGAACTGGGCCGTTCTGGTGCAGCCATAAGGTATAGTTTTTACTATTTATACTTTCTAATTGACTTTTCATTTGTTGCTGTCTGATTTCGTCACGTCTTAAAGACGTGACGAGTCTCATTATCTAAATATTGTAAAAAAAAACCTGATATTTCTAATAAATACACTCTTCTCCTTCCTCATTTCGTTCTTGACAGAACGGTCATGGCTCATGGTCATTCGGACTGATTTCGAGACGTTGATGAAGCTGGCCACATAACTACACTACCTGCAGCCATAGACAGCAATTTCATGATTATTATTTATATTTAATTTATTTTGTCTTTGTATTAAGTTCAATACGATGAATATAATAACAATACAAATAGCTTAAGTTCTATTACCATTATATTAATCTTATTGAACCTACCAATGAGGAGTATGTTCGTGTTAATAATGTATCTTCTATAAAAAAATAATGGTTTTACATTATTGTTTCGCAAAAAAGCTAACACCCTGGATATATAAGTAATTGCGTTGATCTAAACAAGCGGTCAAATTGCGGCAACCATACAGTGCAGACGCACGGTCACCCTTAATTGAAATTATAGCCTGTAGAAAGTAGCGTCAACACAATAAGGGAGGAAGGGAAGAGCGGATAAAACTGATTCTTTCGTTTTTACGAGTACGTCTAGTTATGTTTAATGATTTTTCTTCTTCTTTGTTATTGTGGGTAGTTTGAACCCAGTAGGTGGCTATCTTAATAGCGCCATAAATGGATTTCGAGGTGCAAATGTACGGACACATAGGATACTCCGTCACAAGATACATGGTCTGATCAGAAGATCCATACTCGCACTAGGCATTGGATGAAATGAACACATTACAATTTTTTTTTCTGTAATTTTGTATGTGACTTCACGAAACCTGAATGTTTTTAATTTGTATTTACTGCATCTATAAGGACAAATCCATCCCTATAAAGTGCGTATGTTTGTATGTCTGTCTGTATGTATGTGCCCGAAGTTGCTCAAAACCCTCACCACTTAATAGATCATCATCATATAGATCTGGATGAGCTGAGTTAAAAAAAAATATTTTCCGATTTTTTTTTTTTTTTTTTTGATATCCGCGCCGATGCCGCGGAATCTCGGTCCTGTATTAATAGAGTCAAACTGGGAACTTTATGACGGGCATCATCGAGTCAGTACTAGGAAACGCTGAAATGTCGATCTAGATAAGTTCTTTTCAGAATGAAGGGAGAAGAAATACAAAGTAGTGGGACAATATAGGTTCGTTATAAAATATTATTTTTCTACGGCCATTTGGTAATTTGCTTAATATTTTATTTAGTATATGACTTATGGTTACATAAGTCATATCTCAATAGTACTCATTCCTGCCAAGTCGTATTACAATGATCATTTCCACACGGGTAAACCGTACTGCAATGAAACTTTTAATATTTTTTTTATGGCTATGGCATCAAAAAATAATCATATTATGATTAAGTTCTCTCGGTGGTAGGCCACAACATCGGCTGCCGGCGGAGGTTACCACCCACCAGACAAAGTCTTGCCGCCAAGCGATTCGTCGTGTTCCGGCATGATGTCCGGTGAAGCCGTACGGAGGACGAGTCTGAGCAGTTGTGTTGCGATGTGTGGCGGGTACGATGCGCCAAATGTTGTTGTCTCGGGAATTGGGTCGTGGAGAGTCTCCAGATCAATCTCCCTCTAGCGCAGCATCGTTTGGTCGTGTTGGTCTTGGGTTTAACATTCCATCACCTCGCTCAACTGCCGTCATCCTTCCTATTCCTAAGTTTTTTTAAGTGAATAGGCTTAATAAACTAGTGCGCTTTACACTCAACGATTGCATCACTGCTTACCATCAGGCGGGATTGCAGTCAAGCACTAGTTTATAATTATTAAAAAAAGCCAAAAAGCGCGCGTACTCGCGTCACGACTAAATATTGCATGTTATTAGGCTGGATGTATATGCTTTTGCCTGTCATTTGTGGGATTATAACAACAAAACAACATTGCGGTACGCGCCGCGCTATTTTCGCGCCATAGTTAACTCCTATCTGCATTTATAAATAAAATTGTTTTGAAAATGAGTGACATCAGTGATAATAGCGAAATGGACAATATCTTACTTTAATAGTTGTACCACCCAGCATGTAAATTACTATAATTGCTAATGAAGTTACGTATTACAAGTTCTCGGTGGTAGGCCATAACATCGGCTGCCGGCAGAAGTTACCACCCACCAGACAAAGTCTTGCCGCCAAGCGATTCGTCGTGTTCCGGCATGATGTCTGGTGTAGCCGTACGGAGGACGGGTTTGAGCAATTGTGTTGCATTGTGTGGCGGGTACGATGCGCCAAATGTTGTTGTGTCGGGAGTTTGGTCGTGGAGAGTCTCCAGATCAATCTCCCTCTAGCGCAGCATCGTTTGGTCGTGTTGGTCTTGGGTTTAACGTTGCATCACCGCGCTCAACTGCCGTCATCCTTCCTATTCCTAAGTTTTTTAAGTGAGTAGGCTTAATAAACTAGTGCGCTTTACCATCAACGATTGCATCACTGCTTACCATCAGGCGGGATTGCAGTCAAGCACTAGTTTATAATTATTAAAAAAAAAGTTCTACATTGACGGTTTTTTTTTACAAAAAACGTAAAAAGTATTTATTTATTTCAAGGTCGTAGAAAAAGTTTTGTATGCCACGGTCGCAAACAGTTATTGTAATACTCGTGCTGATCTATTGTGCCACTCAGCTTCACTTCGTGGCACATTCTAGCACTCGTATTACAATAGCTATCTTTGCTTGACAGTGGCATAAATAACTAATGTATAATTATGTTAATTCAATTGTCTAAAAAACACCATTGTTTTATTTTTGAAAAACCTAATAAGATATACCTACTTACTTCTTTAAAGCTTTCGCGCGACTTATACAAGACCTTAAGTTTTTCACTCGAAAAACTTAAGGTGTTGTATAAGTCGTACAATATGTAAAAAAACCCTGTGCAATCCGTGAAGGTATTGTTAGGTATCGATAACTGATTCTACTAATGCCCACAAAGACAGGCAAAATTTAAAAAAAAATCCCCCTAAAAAAAAAAAAATTATTTCGCAAAAAGAGGTAACTTAATACATGTGCGGTAAACAACCCTTCCACTCCTCCCTTCCACTTTTTTAAAAATTACCAATTTTCGAGAAATTGGAATAAATTCCCGGGAAAAAAGGGATTATTTCAAAATTCATTAGTATTGTTACTATGATGATTATGTAAAATTTTATATTATATTTGGTCAAGTGTTTACCTAACCTTTATTATCCTTATGGATCGGACAGGGTTTTCTTTACATATTGTATATACTATTATATAAATACAGGAGTATTTAATTCAATAATGCTGCTAAACATTCCCTAATTACGTTTGAAAATTCATTCAACTATAAATAGATATAGAAACTTGCCTATTACCTCACATCGTACACCTAATATGGTAAATGGGCCTTATTGTGTCGACTGTCATAATCCTAATGCATGTTATCAAACTGCCTCGCCCACACTTACATAATTAATCTCATAGACGGGAGAACCTACCTATGCCTGCACACACAACGCCATATCACGATATACACGCATTTACAGTATAAGCTGACTTCTCATTGCTCGAAAAGCCTATACAATGCGAGGTCAGCTAAAACTGGACAAGTACAGCTTGATATGCCGTCGTGTGTACCTGTACTAATTAAATATTTAGAGTTTATAAGATCTACGTAATGCCTTTGAGAAAAAAATACTACCTAGTTAGTGCCTTTGGAAAGGTACGCAATGCATTTGAACATTTTGCATTTGTAGAGAGTTGTACTGAATTAATTCTGTACTTACTACCACAAAATAGTGTTTAACAGTTGTTTCGTCTAAACATCTTTCAAATAAGACATTATTATAATATGGGGTTTGACGTAACACTGACACTAGATACGTTGATTAAGTGTTTAGGGTTTTGTGGGAAGACCCTAGTCTTACTAAAAAACATGGTAATTGAATTAAGCACCTAACCATAACACAAATGCAGTTCTTTATATAAAAACTAGCGGACCGCCCCAGCTTTGCGCGGGTGCAATGCTGATACTAAATACACTGCAGAAAAACTGTGAACGTTGTATAAAAAACATAGCGACCCGCTGCTCCCGCCTCATCCCGGCCTGTTCGTGCCGCCATAAACGCGACACCCCGCAATTTTTAAATCTGTAATATTTTCGAATATATTCATTTAAATAATATGCTTTAAAGAGCGAAATAGATCTAGGTACCTATATTAAATCATCAATATATTTAAGGTATTAAATTGGATAAGGATTATTGCTACATTGGTTAAAATCGCTTCGAAAATTAGCCGGTATTTGTCGTAAAAATAAATGACAAAAAATGTTATTGTGCGATATCCATAAGAGATACACATGTACCATCGCGGACTTTTCAGTAGACCTTTTTTAATGTGTACAATATTTAGTACACTATTTTGATAACTCGTCAGATCTTCTCTATCTTTAACTATGGTTCGGAAACGTGGACAATCAAGAAAACCGATCGAGACCGCACTGACGCTTTCGAAATGTGGTGCTGGAGGAAGATGATTCGGACAGCATTCCGCACAAATGCATCAATCCTTCGAGAGCTGGGTGTCGCAATAAGACTCTCCTCTATCTGCCTTCGAAGGATTTTGGAGTATTTTGGCCATATTGCCAGAAAGGATGGAGACAACCTCGAACATCTGATGGTTACTGAGAAGGTGGATGAACGACGTTCCAGAGGTCGCAGTCCAATAAGGTGGACTGACCAAATTCGTTCCTCTCTGGACACCGGCCTGCATGATGCTATACTCGCGGCCAGGGATCGTAACAAATGGCAAACTATTGTGAGGATGAGGATAATTCCACAGGGACATCACGACCCTCAGTAATGAGGAGAACGACTTGAGGAGGAGGAGGATTTTGATAAATTTCGTAGGGTTCAGCCAGCGTTTCAAAAATAATAGTAGGTACTTCTCCACATTTTAATGGATGTCATTATACATTTAAACCTTCCTCTTTAATCACTTTATCTATTGAAAAAACCGCATCAAAATTCGTTACGTAATTTTAAAGATTTAGTCGCTCACAATGAGCCTCATACGAAAGCTCAGAATCACACAAAGGCCAATGGAAAGAACGCTGAACGCAACGTATGCTCGGAGTTCTTTGCATGATCGAATCAGAAATGAGGAGATCCGCAGAAGAACCAAAGTCACCGACATAACTCTTCGAGTCGCTAAAATTAAGTGGCAGTGGGCAGGGCACATTGTTCGTGGAACCGATGGCCGATGGGGTAGTAAGGTTCTGGAGTAGCGGCCACGTACCGGAAGACGCGACGTAAGGAGACCCCCAACAAGGTGGACCGATGACCTGATGAAGGTTGAAGCCGATGGATGCGGGCAGCACAAGACCGGTCACCGTGGAAAGTCTTGGGGGAGGCCTTTGTCCAGCAGTGGACCTCTGTAGGCTGAAGAAGAATCATACAAAGGGACTTAGGGAAAGAGAAGGTGACTTTGTTTTATAATATGTAGTGTTTAGTTCGGTATTAAGTTGTCATTTTTGTATTGAGACCTTTGACTTAATCTCAATAAAGTTCGAAATACAAATACTGACTCAAAGGTTAATTTTGGAACTAAAGTAAGATTTCATTTTGTAATAAGAGAAGGGTAAAGGGAGGTCAAAGGTTGTCTGTAAAAGATCGCTCTTAGCGATAAGACCGCCCATTATGTCACCCTTTGTAAAATCTTTATATTTTTGTTCTGTAATCTGTATGGTGTTATATGCTACTAAAATAAGTTATATTTAAATCATTCTTTATCTGAGATCCTGGCTGCGAAAGAAAATTAAAATTAATATTTGACAATTAGTTGAAAGTGGCTAACGGTAATTGATAATAATTTGGTAATTGACCTCATAAATTTCCACCAAAATTAGGTCAATGTGGCGATCTCCATATAAAAAAACCTTAGTATAGGTTGAGAGATTAATAAGTATGATATAAAAATGTGTGGTTTTGGAATGGTCAAAAGTACTTCAGTACTTTATTTTTTTAAGTCGGTGGTAGGCAACAACATCAGCCGCCGGCATAAGTTACCACCCACCAGACAAAGTCTTGCCGCCAAGCGATTCGTCGTGTTCCGGCATGATGTCTGGTGAAACCGTACGGAGGACGGGTCTGAGCAGTTGTGTTGCGATGTGTACCGGGTACGATGTGCCTAATGTTGTAGTGTCGGGAGTTTGGTCGTGGAGGGTCTCCAGATCATCCTCTGGCGCAGCATCGTTGGTCGTGTTGTTGGGTTAAACATTGCATCACCTCGCTCAACTGCCGTCTTCCTTCCTATTCACTCAGTTTTTTTTGAGTGAATAGGCTAAATAAGCTAGTGCGCTTTACCATCAACGATTGCATCACTGCTTACCATCAGGCGGGATTGCAGTCAAGCACTAGATTATAACTATTAAAAAAAAATAAGTACCTAGCTACACCATAGTATTTTCGAACCAAAGGTCATGTAATTTGTCGTATATCAACGTTAAATTCGTTATTACAACGTTAAAAAATTGCTAGTGAAAGTGGTAAAGTATTGACATATGGGTACACTTGACGACCTGACTTTACCTATTACGTGAACTGTTGGTGTTCTTACAGGTACACCTCTTCCTTACCTTTTCGAGAATACAGGCGTTATGTTATGTTCATAAATTATTGTAAAACAAGGCTATCTGTAGTTATAGGCTATGTAATCCGCCAATAGTATAAAAATATAAATTTAAGAAATAACTAGCGGCTGCCAGCGACTTCGTTCGCGTGGTTTAGTTATGCTCCGCTTCTATTGGTCACAGCGTGATGTTATATAGCCTAAAGCCTTCCTGGGTTAATGGGCTATCCAACGCAAAAAGAATTTTTCAAATCGGTCCAGTAGTTCCTGAGATTAGCGCGCACAAACAAACAAACAAACTCTTCAGCTTTATAAATTAGTATATAGATTACTTATTTATTAATTAAATTCTACACAAAAAAGTTTAGATTACATTATAACTTGAAATATATATTTTCAGATTTTTCATTAATGTTAGTCATTCTGAAATCAATTTAATTATAATATTTTACCATACATTTTATACGTTTGCGCGTCACTTAACTTTAATCATCGTTTATGAATAAATCCCTTAAACACTGTGGTGTTTATTCATAAACAATGATAAAAGTAAAGTGACGTTATAAGGTAAAAATTTACGGTTAAAGAATCGCTAATCACTAGTTAACTTTAAACAACGTTTATGAATAAGGGCATAGATGTTTTGTATAAATTCTCACCCAAGTGATAACTAAAACCAGCATAATAAATAAAAATGATTGTTGTTATGCAAAACTCGGTCTTATTATAATAACATTGCGTGATTCACACGCGGTGATAATGCAATAAAAACTTAATATGACAATATGTTTTTAAGGTCGAGAATCTAATAAAAATAAACAGAATGGGGAGATAAAAAATTTGTCGTGTGAATCTGTTTGTAGTGTACCCAATCAATTGCTTCGGAGAAAGGTAGAGATCTTATTGATGAATAGATCTTAGAGAAGGGAGGGGTCAACGGTGTAAAATTACTTGGTAGTTTCTGTATACACAGAAACTGAGTCAGAACAGAAGTTGAATCATCATGGAAAACATAAGACTTAGGCAAAGATCAAGGCTCTAAGGTTATCTAAGGCGCGTAATACTAAACCTCACTCATCACTTTTTTTTTTCTCTGGGCAGAGCGGAAGGGCGTGTCAGTTTTACTGAATCAAACCCACCCGTGTTCTTCACTTGCCTGTGCGACGGCCAGGGCCACGGTTCTTTGTTTAACCAATCCGCAACCCTGACCCAGGAGGCATCGGTCTCCGTGGACCCCGTCACGACGTGCTGACATCTCTTTGAGGCGCGCGTGAAACACGACGCGCCGTCGACTCGGGCCTGGTCCTTACCGAGCGGCGAGCTGCCCACTGCTTACCGCTCATCACTTAAAACTCGTTTATAACCACTCCAATGAGTGAGGTTATACAATACAGGCCTAACTAAGCCTGCTTAGTGAGTTACATACAATTTTGTATGTTGGTAATGTTAATATTGTCAAAGACTATTGCTGAGTTCATTTCTGTGTATGTAGGTACGTCCAGCTGGTGATATAAAAACAAGTATGATTTTGGTATTATTTATTATATTCTGTCTTTAGGAAACAGATGGGAATTATTTGTAAGAAATCTAAGAATTAATTCTAAAAGTCTTAATCACACTATCACTGCGAATTATAAATAAAATAAATAATATTATTGGTATCACATATCCCTCACACATAGTATAATACACGTACTCCCTTCGATCTAAAAGTTAAGGGAATTGTTTCAAACGGTTTGATTATTCAGTCTTCTCTGGGTTAATAACAGCTGCTAATTTCTTGTCCTCCTGGTGCACTTCTTTGTCATCCCAGCCCCACACGGAGTGGCTGCCGTCGCCTGTTCTCTTTACACGTTTCTGGATGACGTCAGTGGACACCGTTTTGAGGTCATATGCCCATCCTATAGCAGCCATGGTGTCAATGAATAGTTTTGTGAGGTTGAGGGAATAGTTCCCTAGTTCAGCGGTCTTGTAATCCCAGGGGAAAGTGTGATGGTAGTTGTGGAATCCTTCGCCGAGCACCACGAGGGAGACGGGTTTGGTTTCCACGGGGTTGATGTTCTTGTCGTAAGGCTTGGAGCCCCACAAGTGGGCGGCGGAGTTCACCAACCAGGTCACGTTCAGCACGTACACGTATCGGAAGATCGAGCATACGAAGAATGAGTTCCACGGAGATTCACCCCACAGGGTGGGAACATACATCGGCATCGCGAAGCAGATCAGCGGCATGATGATATTGTAGTATCTGAAAAGAAATAATAATGTCAGTATAAGAAGAGTATCATTTGTTTAAAAGAAGGTTTAAAACTATTATAATCCTTGAATTCGGGCAAGTATAACCACGGTACAATCTTTCTATCTAAACGCGGTTACATTTTACGAGACTAACATTAATGCACCTTTTCAAACCTGTGGAATACCGACAATAAATCTGGTGGTAGTGTCCGCATGTTTTTCATTACTATTGGAGAAGTCCACTGTCCTCAACAATATACTTCTTTGAATAGGTTGGTAAATCGCCTTGACAATGTTCACAGTGTTACTTAGGGCCAGTTGCTTCATATCCACATGGCACATGTGGCACCCTTAAAATAACGCTTTTTTTGTTTGAAAAGCATCAAAAAAAGCGTTATTTAATACATTTACAAAAATATGGCCTATTTTGTTGTTGTCAAGTAGGTATGTTACGTTCACCAACCGGCCCAAAGGCAGAAAACACGCAATCAGTGATCAGCTACATTGTTTTACCAGCTTAATGTATTTTTGGACAAATTTAAAGCTAAGAGAGCACGCCAAATGAGAAGTTCCTTACTTTGGGTGGTGAAACGTCTATACGACTTTGAGTATAGATTATAATATTTGGTGAAGAAGACCATGTTTTTTATATAGTCCTTCTCTTCATCAACCTTTTATCCTCCCACTGCTGGGCACAGGTCTCCTCTCATACAGAGAAGGATTGAGCGTAATCACCACGCTTGCTCAATGCGGGTTGGCGATTTCAGACTTAAAGTCCAGGTTTCCTCAAGATGTTTTCCTTCACCTTCAGTCATTGGTGTCCAAGATATACTTAGAAAGTACATATAACTCTAGAAAAGGTACATTGGTACTTGCTTGCCTATAGATATAGTCCATTATACAAAATTAGTTACATAAAATATAAAATTACTTTTTCTGGAAGCGCAGAATGGGATCGTTCTTGAGGTCACTAAGGTCAATAGTGTGCCCCTTTGCTTTGATCTGCGGGTGTTTCCTGACCAGCAGCCAGCCCACGTGGGCGAAGAAGAAGCCTCGTGTCGCATTGTGGGGATCAGCATCAGTTTCAGAGTACTTGTGATGCATCCGGTGGTCACGTGCCCAGTCGATTACTGCATCCTAAAACGGAGAAAGAAGTAGAGAATATAAGTATATTCTCTTCTTAACTTAACGTAAGTAGATAAATTATCACTTATAACACAATGGTGAAGTCACTTCTGTGTTTTATGTGATTATTTACCTACTTACAGTTAAGTTAGTGAGGATATTGAAACTGTCGGTACGTTATTATTAAGATATAGCCACGGAAACCAAAATCACTCCTAAGCAAGAGCTATTAACGTCTTCTAGGTTGAATATGACAAAAGAGCTATTACAAGCATTATATAAACAACCAGCTGCGCCCCGTGTTTCCATTCGAATAAGTTTCAATTCAGTGATAGCATAGGAATAAAAATAATACTATGTCCCTATCCAGGTCACTTTCTACAGCTGTTAAGCCGTTTTACCTTGAAAATGCATTGATCTTTGACAATTGTTTGACTAATTTATGTTTGTGGGAAAGAATTCTCTGCCTATCACTAGTTATACGTCTACCATTCAAATCAAATCGAATCAAAGCATTTATTTCAAATAAACCAGTTACAGGCACTTCTGAATTGTCAGAAGGTCGGTCAGTCAGTAAGGTGAAGATAGTCGCCCATTCCAAAGAGTAGGTACCTATGGAGAAGAACTCCATGGACACTCTTTTAATTTATAATCCTTTCTTTGTTCTGGATGTGATCATCAAGTGACCTATCCCGCTCTGGGCGGAGCGGAAGGGCGTGTCAGACTTTTACTGACTAAATCCACCCGTGTGTCTTGACTTGCCTGTACGCCAGGGCCACGGTTTCTTTTTTAACCAACCCACAATACTATATAATCCTTATGTCCCTTATCAGCCGGTGTGAATTATTTGTAATTGTACCACATGCCCCGCACGTTTCATTAACAATCATTGTTTTTTTATCTTTGACGCACTTCAACAAGGGATTATCTAATAACGTGTGAAATCTCTATTACTACTAGATATTTTTGCGATAAAATACCTAATTACTTTTATTATATTATATTATCTACCATGCGTACGGGATTAAATATTAATAGTTCATCATAGTCCACAGCAGATTAATATGTTTTAAAGTAATCCTTTTCTTTAACCGACTTCAAAAATGGAGGATGTTCTCTTTTTGACTGTATTTTTATTTATCTTTGTTACCTTAGTATTCTAGTGTTACCTTACTTGTAAGATGGTGCTTCCCGTTCTGACAATGGCTTCCATAAGAAAACCATAAAACTATAGGTAAGTAAGACATCAATTTGTATTAAGTATGTGCGCTACAAATGGACGACTAAATATCATGCCAACCGATTTCGATGACTCTTTTTTTATTGGAAAGCATGTAGGTACTCATGTATTTTTTTTTTTTTTTGTGCTTTCCATAATGAACGCTCTCAGCGTACAATATATTTCTGCATCGTTCTCACAGGGTTGATTTCAAAATGAATGATGTAATCAAATATTTGTATCAATAGCTTGATAATTTAAAAGAGTGTCCAAGGAGTTTCCTGCCCGTTCTTTGATTTGATTTGATTGACTCCTCAAAACGAAATGGTGGAAAAATAACTAACTTCGTAAATTGGTGAAAACAACATCTCGTTTTTTTTTAAAGACTGCTGTTTTGTTTTGTGGCAAGCTTCTTAATTGGTATTTCCAATATAAAAGACATTCTACCAACTTATAATAGAATTATCATAAAAAAATATGGTTGAAGAATTGCAAAACTAAAATAAAATTCTACCATTTAAGTGCCAATATTTTCTACTATGCTACCATTTCTACCCTTCAACATAATTGAATATATAGCTTCAGTAGTTTCTCTCATGCTTATATCATGCATGTTTAAAATGATAATAACTGTCAAACTGGCTAGTAATTAGCCAGCAGATAAAAAAATATATTATTGAAAGTACCGATCGGTCACGGAGATCACTAGGTATCTACGGGTGATAACTTAATTACATTCAAGGTGACGCTGATAACGTCAGTTTCTCACGCGTTTCACATGCATGCTTTTGTACCAATAGCAGCTTTTGGTCACGTGTGTAGGTCTAGTCTGGTCATTGATATAATGTCAATGGGACAGGTCTTTATTTTTATGTTCAAAATATCATAAGCTGTTTTAATTCACTTTTGTGGGGAGAATATATTTTCTAATCAAAAAAGATTATGGCAGATTTATCAGGTCAATCTATCATTGACCTGATAAATCTTTTTATGGGTAATAACTAATAAGGTGTTATAAATAAATAAATAAATAAAGGTATAAATTCTGTCTAACGGAACGTAAAAGATGGGTTATGATAATCTAAAATAAATATTATCCGGGCTTCCTATGCTATTCTATCTTTAGACCTAAATTGGTATTGCTGAAGGTGACTTTTCGTAATATCATGTAAGTCATTTCACTTTTTTATATTATAACGTCATACCTACGTAGGACGTTATCATTTACATTTAGTATGCGTTTTAACCTTTATGAACTTTGGTTCTCGGTGCAAGTGCTTACTGGAGTCATTCTAAGTCTTGTTTTTTTTTTTTTTTAAGTTAAAAGACTGAGTAGTGAAGTCCTCTTTAATATTCAGTTATGGAAATTAATCATACATATTTTTTATTTTTGTTAACCTTTAATAAATTAGTATAATTTTATCTTTCTGCACATATCTAATTAGTTTTGGGTTCCTCTGTTGTTTTATAAAGTATTTTTTTTTTATTATTATTTATAAACTAGTGCTTGACTGCAATCCCGCCTGATGGTAAGCAGCGATGCAATCGTTGATGGTAAAACGCACTAGCTTATTAAGCCTATTCACTCAAAAAAACTGAGTGAATAGGAAGGAAGACGGCAGTTGAGCGAGGTGATGCAATGTTTAACCCAACAACACGACCAACGATGCTGCGCCAGAGGATGATCTGGAGACCCTCCACGACCAAATTCCCGACACAAAAACATTAGGCACATCGTACCCGGTACACATCGCAACACAACTGCTCAGACCCGTCCTCGGTACGGCTTCGCCAGACATCATGCCGGAACACGACGAATCGCTTGGCGGCAAGACTTTGTCTGGTGGGTGGTAACTTATGCCGGCGGCTGATGTTGTTGCCTACCACCGAGAAAATGTATCTGACATCGACGCACAAACGAGTACCATGGATCCAGTACATGATTCTGAACCCCTCAGTGGTGGAATTTTTCGTCGGCTTTTTCATAATTTAAAAAAATATATATGTAGTTTTTTTCACTTTAGTCCGTTCATAATTGCTATACTATTATAACCCATTAAGATTTTAAAATAAAAATTAATTAATTCGTTAACTACACAAAAAAGCGTAATGAAAACAAAACTCGAAAAACAATCTTATCAGCTGATTTAATAGAGTTCACAACAGGGATCAACGTCATACCGCCAAACCCGTACGGCGGCACGCTTGCAACGTTCAAAGGCCGAGCAGACATTTTTTTTAAACACTGTGAATTCTGTAACCGTTCATTAACAACATAAATGACTATCATTATTTTGTAAATGGCATGAGGTCTAGCCTTTTCGCGAAGTTTGCGTTACGATGTCAGATACACCCTGTATAACTGTCAAAATACTTTAAATAGTTTACAGGCCCAGTTATCCCAACTACTAATATGGGAGGTATAATCTTGAACTGAATTTAACTTGGTGGCAGTTGTTTTGCGTGAATGTGACGCATGGTTCTTCAATCATATCTTATTTTTTTTGTGTTTTTATTTTTTGTTGCGTCATTGTAACCGCACATAAGCGTTTTTTCTAAATTACTTATAGTACGTACTACTTCATAAAGAAACTGTCAAACACTAATGATTTTGTTGTGATTATTTTATTTTTATTAGTTGACTATTTCTTTTATTAATATGTCATTACTTATAGACTACTACCTACTTATAATATAAAATGTACTAAAAATCACACTAAGAAAGGTATTCAGATAAACTTACTTGGAAGGCCAAGGTATTGAAGAGAGTAAGTAGAATCCTGAGTGGTAGACGCGCTTTATATGACTTGTGGGCCCATAGCCTGTGCGCACCGGCGGTGATGCCCAGGCCTGAGCATATATACAAAAACACAGCTGGAAATAAACAAACGACATTCATTAATAAAGGCTTCCAATACACAGTTCGATAAAAAATGAGCACAGTTAAAAAAGGCCTGAACAGGCTAGGCTATCAAGAGAAAGAGAAATATTTTTTTTTTTAGTTTATACTTAAGGAACTCGGCGCCAATAAATGTAAAATTATGTGCACAAAATTAAAAACAAAATCTAATTACGCTAACATTAATTATTCTAGGCAGTAAAAAATACCCATTTTGTTTTTTTTTTTTTAATTAAGTCGCAAATGGAAAAAAGAAGCCTTTTAAAAAAATACTGTAGGTAATCACCTTGAAAATGCAAACATCTAAGCGAGTTTTGTATGTACTGACGTGAAAACGTTAAATTTTAAAATGATGAGGTCCCCAGTATCAGTGCAAATGGGAAGGAAGTTAAGAGGATGCGGTAAATAATTAAATATTGTTTATTAATTTAATTATCCATTATATCGTATTAGTTGCCGCCAGCGACATCGTTCGCGTGGAGTTAGTTATGTTTCACTCCTATTGGTCGCTGCGTGATGTTATATCCAAAGTCTCGCTGGATTAATAGGCTATCCAACGCAAAAAGAATTTTTCAAATCGGATCAGTAGTTCCTGAGATTAGCGCGTTTAAATAAACAAACAAACCCTTCAGCTTTATGTTTTAGTATAGAGTATAGATGATTACAACCAATAACATCGATGGCTGTTGAATTGAAAAAAAATGGAGTTCTTTGCCCTACAGCGGGAAAACAGACAAACAAAAATATAAAACTTTCAAAAAAAAAAAAAAAAAGACTTACCAAAGAAACTAGTCAGCCACATCGCTTTGGTAAGAAATAGATAAGCACCATATACTCCTCCTATATGGAGTGATCCCATTAAGATGACGTTTCTCCATACTATCTTCCATTCCCTTTTCTCGGCCGAAGGTGGTACGATGGGCGGTGGGGCATCTGTGTCTTCATTCACAACATCTGTTTCGTAGAGGACCCAGGACCCACTAGTCTGCCCTTGAGGAGGCATTTTATCTGCAAAAATAAACACCTTTTATAGAAGTTTTTTTAAAGACAATTCGTACTAAATTGACTGCGTATTTCCTTTTGTTTTCAATGATACCCTAAAATTAGTACCAGACGTTAAACACCACAAAAAATACCATTATATATTGAGTTCTCACTTTTCATTTTAACAAAGAAACAACAAATCTATAAAGCTTATTATCTGCTAATACTAGACCACATACAACGTTATATCACGTAGCAGAAATAAATGTCAATCGATACTTCCACATCACATTGGAATTTATTAATGAAAGTGCGTGATATATATGCTAAAACTCATTTAGCTTATCTATTAATAGGTGTGAGTAATCTTAATATTTGATAAGATTTAATGCTATGATTTCAAACTGTTACAATATTTTAAATAGTCCAACTGTACTTAAATTGGAGGAAAATCTTTGGAGTACCGAAAGTTTGAAAGTTACAGCCAAGATTCGATGCCGAGATCCAAGAGATTCATGCTAGATAAAAGTGTGCCAAATCCAACTACTCAAGTTGGTAATATAATGCAGGTTACACAAGTTTTAGCTTTTATTCTTTGACTAGCTTTCCGCCCGCGTGGAGTTAGGTTATATCGCGCTTTTTAGATTTCCCTCGGGAACATCAAATTTTTCCGAGATAAAATGTAGCTTATGTTCTTTTTCAGGGTCTAAATATTGTCTGTGTCAAATTTCATTAAAATCGGTTGAGAGGTTTAAGCGGGAAAGCGTAACAGACAGACAGAGTTATTAGTTAATATGGATTAATAACTTACGTTGTTCATGGGAATTAGATAGAATACAGCAGTTAAGACGTTTGGGAGGGATTGATTAACTTTATCAAGTGCACTGTGGTGCATAACGTCTGATGAATACACTCGTGACAAGTTGTGGTATTTATAACGTTTTAATTGTTACCTTCCGTAATGTGTGAGATGATCAATGATCATGTCCCTGTAACAAGATCATGTTACAGATGGAACAGATGATTAATAACCAAGAATAACAGTATATTTTTATCTCGATATTGCACAGATAGTTTAATATACTTTACCTAACCTAACCCAAACATTGCGACAACGTTTCATTCGAAACACTCAAACTTCCTTAGCTACGACGTGACCCACCCTTATAACATAACAGACCTTGTAAAAAATAAATATAAAACATGCCTATAAAAAATATCCAACTAAAAAGTTAAAAATAATTTAAAAAAAAAGCGTGAGGCGCTTAATATACAAAAATTATGGCACAAAGCGCCTCACGCCTTTTTTAAAATTATTTTTAACTTTTTAGTTTGATATTTTTTAAAAGCATGTTTTTTTTAGTTTTTTCAACTATATTTATTTCTCATTTTTTAGTTCGACATTCTTTAAAAAAAACGAACTAACGAACGTAATGAAAACGGTGGGAGATTTTACAGTAATGAGCTGCTCACTCGTAGTCCAAAGAGTTAGAAACGGACAAATAAAAAAAAAACAAGCAAACATACAAGGGAAGCTAATAAAAAGCAAGTAAAAAGCTACCATATCCTAGCTTTAATGCAGTAAATAGTTCAGTAACATTTTGGTTATACATATGCATGCTGCGGGTCTGAAACTTACTACAAGTCCCGCGTAGACATTAAAAGTGCCATAGGCATAGTCGTATTTAGAGTTGCTATAGGTGGATTGATAGTTACTTAGGATGTGACGGACATTTTACAAAGGTTAAAGTAATTAAATGTATAGAGGCGTGGGAAGAGGTTAATTGGCAACTCAGATTTAATTCAAAACGGTCTCCAAAGCCTGGAGCACAGGCGAAGAGTCAAGCGGACGAACCATTTCGCCTCGTCTTTTATACCGTGGACATCGAGGGCCTGGAATAATTTCGGTATTTCCTTCTGACTAGAATTTAAGTATCTTCACGGCTATATTGAATAGGCTCTTAATAAACTGACGCGCTTTAACGATTGCATCACTGCTTACCATAAGGCGGGATTGCGGTCAAGCACTACTTTATAATTTTTCGCACGGCTTTTCACCGAATCCAAAGTTGCCAGGTGTCATTTTGCAACACCAGCCCAAATGTGGCTGCAGTACTCCTGATCTATCTACTACACCCGGGTAAAGCAGATGGAAGGAAACTAACCAGGCAGGTGGTAACAAACTTAATGATGTAACCAAAGACACGTAACGAAAGGGACAAAAACAATTTAAACTAATCCTTCTGCGATAACAACTTTTTATCACATAAAAACAATGATTTTCATTTTCAATCTGATAATGTTAATCTTCTAAACTATTCAAATCACTACATATTATAAAACGAAGTCACTTTTACTTTCCCTATCTTACTTTGTATGATTAAACCTTTAAATCTACGCAACGGATTTTGATGGAGTCTTTTTAATAGATAGAGTGATTCAACAGCAACGTTTTTATGTATATAACATGCATAATATATAAGAGGAACACTGATAAGTTTTGAGGTTTCTAACACATGTCACAAAATAAACCTATTTTTTTTTATTAAATTATAAACTAGCACTTGACCGCAATCCCGCCTGATGGTAAGTAGTGACACAATCGTTGATGGTAAAACGCACTAGTTTATTAAAAGCCTTTTATGTAAAAGGTTTGCCAACTTCTCTGGATACACAAGACTCGTACAACATCATATCACCCACAGTCAGATGGAATGGTCGAAAGATTCAATCAGACGTTGGAGAATCATTTGGCCAAAGTAGTGGAAGAACATCAAAGGGAATACATTCCACTCTTCTTAATGTCGTACCGCTCAGCAATACACGATAGCATAAATTGCACACCGGCGAAAATTAACTTCGGCCGAGAAATTAAACTACTCATAGATGCACTAAACTAATGCTAGACCGATGTACACCCCCCGATACCCCTATCCTAGCCGTCGACGATGTGGCCGACCTACGGCGTAAACTAGATAGAATACATGAGCTAATGAGAGAGAGCGGTCTCAAAACAAGCAAGAAAATGAAGATCCGATACGACTGCAGAGCTAACGTACCTACCAGCATTTGAAGAAGGAACTTTGGTATGGCTATACGAGTATACTCTAGCCTTAAAGACACCTTACATTGCAAACGCTGATTGAAGCCTATGAGATAGATCAACATAATGAACAACAGTATTGTAGACCTTAAAAATTCCTACAAAAAAGTCTGCGACACCATATGTCTACCTACTATAGTTTCTTCATTATGAATACTTTTTTATGTTTGAAAAGTTAATTAAAATGCCAGTAGAAATCAGAGCCCACTATTTGTTCCTTATTATTAATCCTTATCCAAATAAATTACGTAGTAATCTATTTGGATAAGGATTATATCAAAGGTAATTTCAGTAGCAGCAGATCTCTTCGTGAATTATTGAAATGGGTTGTTTCATTCAGGAGATATAACGATTTATTCAAAACAAAACCCCAGAAAAAATCCGCGTGCCGCTCGCGCCCTTGCCGGCCGCCTACTAATTGAGTGTTTCTCTGCCTAAACCACAGAGGGAGTGGGCCGGAGTAGGGGACCATTATTTATTACACAAGACAAAGTCTTGCGGCCAAGCGATTTGTCGTGTTCCGGCACGATGTCTGGTGAAGCCGTACAGAGGACGGGACTAAGCAGTTGTGTTGCGATGTGTGCCTGGTAAGAAGTTGTACACTGCTTACCATCAGGCGGGATTGCAGTCAAGCATGGTAAACAGTGATGCAATCGTTGATATTAAAGCGCGCTAGTATATTAAGAGCCTATTCACTAAAAAAAACTGAGTGAAAAGGAAGGACGACTGCAGTTGTGCGAGGCGATGCAATTATGTTAAACCCAACAACTCGACCAACGATGCTGTGTCAGAGGGAGATTGATTTGGAGACCCTCCACGACCAAATTCCCGACACAACAACATTTGGCGCATCGTACCCGCCACACAACGTAACACAACTGCTCAGACCCGTCCTCCGTACGGCTTCACCAGACATCATGCCGGAACACGACGAATCTTGGCGGCAAGACTTTGTCTGGTGGGTGGTAAGTTCTGCCGGCAGCCGATGTTATGGACGTCCTCCGTGGCGCAGCGGTTAACACGCCTGCCTGCTACGTGGAGGCCCCGGGTTCGATCCCCGGTCAGGTCATGATGGAAAACGATCTTTTCCTGATTGGCCTGGGTCTTGGATGTTTATCTATATATGTATCTATTATAAATATAGTATCGTTGAGTTAGCATCCCATAACACATGTGTCGAACTTACTTTGGGGCTAGCTCAATCTGTGTGATTTGTCGGTATGTATTTATTTATTTTTATTTATTTATGGCCTACCACCGAGAAACTCAACTCATTTATACTTAACTCATTTATAAAGCAACTATTAAGTTGCAAATGACCTTCTTCGGACAGCACTTCGCCACTCCTAGTTTAGAACAAAAGTGACTGCATGGTCAGGTTCTTATTTTTAACAGACAAATTTCGAAGAATGTAAAAGCGCTGCAAATGGCTTCAGTGGCATAAAACGCATCTTCGTGACTCGTTTTATTATAACACGTTATCCATACTGCCCTTTTTAAAGTTCACTTTGAAAAGTGAAAGCACACTCAGAATAAATTTTTCAAAGTAAAAGTATGTAATATCGAGATTATGACGAAAATCCAAAGCAAAAATAAATCTTTTTAACAAACTCTTTCCCCATTTCTTTATCGCGGATGCTTAAAATTGTCTTTAGAATGATTAGCGACCATGTATTTTGAAGCGTAAACTTTACTAGTGTGACATTAATCACTGTTTACGAAACTCCATAATCTACAAGTATATAATCCATACTAAATCTAAGTTCAAGAATAATACAATCATTACGATTAACATTTTTACCATAGATAACCAGCGAGAACAGGATCTAAAACGTTGTAGTAAAATATCTTGACGAAACCGTCATATTCTACAACCAAAAATTCGAAACCATGTGACATCCGCCAACCCACACTAGGCTCACGTGGTGTATAATAGCCCAAACCCTCTCACAAAGAGGAAGCTTGTATTCCAGCAGTGAGGTAATCATAAGCTAAGTATGCTGACCAGCGACCTTACTTTATTTTAGACACTTTTTTGACACAAATATTTTACCACAGAGTTTTTTTTTTTGTATAAAGATAAGAAACTGTAAGTAAGATAAGTATGGGCACGCCATAATAGCAGCGGTAAGTCCCCTGTTTGAGGAGTGGCTAGAGAGGCACCACGGCATCCTCTTGCGTGTAGGCGAATCTCAGCGCCCTCACTCCCTAGCCGCTGCAGGAGACGCCCTGATCGAGAGACAACATCGAAATCCCGGCCGCCGTAAGCGCGGGCTTGCGGGCGGCGATCAATGGGCAGCTCGCCACCCGGTAAGAACCACGCCCGGGTCGACAGCGTGTTGTGTTTCACGCGCGCCGCAATGAGATGTCAGCACATCGTAACGGGGTCCAATAAAACCGATGCCTGGGTCAGGGTTGCGGGTGGGTCTAAAGAAAATCCCTGGTCCTGGCCTTAGCGCACAGGCAAGTGAAGAAACAGGGTTGGGTTTTAGTCAGTAAAAGTCTAAGACACCCTTCCGCTCCGCTCAGAGTAGGAGAGGTTATTTCATGATTTCCCATCCACACCAAAAAAAAAAGGTAAGAGGGTAAATTTTGCGACAAAGTCACCGTGTATCCCCTATCCTCACAAGTACAAGGCTAGCGAGAAACGTGGGGAACGATAACTGAAAGCTAGTTGAAAGTAAAGCTGACAAGGCTGTTTATAAAGGTCGAGTGCAAACCTACGTACACATGCAAATACATTATTGAATTTCATCTGAAGTGTGTCTCTTGGAATTTATTGGTACCGACTGCAACCTTTCTGATTTGTATGTGTACCTAATACATTTAAACGACATAGGCGTCATAAAATTTTTGAAAATATTTAGTGTATTCGTTTACCTCATCATTCTCCTGCCCATATCCCAATTTATTTGGGGTCGGCGCAACATGTCTTTTTCTTCCATGCATCCCTATCAGAAGCCATCTCCGCAGTCACTCCCTTCTTAGCCATATCATCCTTCACCTTGTATTCGTTCCCTTGTATTCGTTTACCTCTTTTTACGATTTTTCTATGGGATCGACGAAAACAATACAATAGTTGCTATTATGCTGTTTCACTGATGACAATAATTGTGAATCATTTACCTATAATAACGTAGTTTTGTATCTCTGATATGCCAGCAGATTCTTTTCTTGATAAGGGTTGCTAACATTTCAGTTTCACTTATTTTACAAAAAAAAAAAAAAAAAATTGCTTTTGATTCATTATATTTTTATTCATTAAACTTAACTATATTTGCGTAAGTAAATAACTATTCTACTGTATTAAAATCCTTCTATCAATTGAGCTTTAGTAGCATACTTAAATCCATTTCCACCGATAATATCAATGAGTGTATTATTATTGAATGCAGTGTTAATAAATGTGGCTAACTCTTCGATTGTTACTAACAGTTCCACAATTCACGTTCTCAACTTCAGTATAAACCAATATAAACTGCTGGATGTATGTTCCCAATAGACACTAAAATGGGAAAAACAAAGAATAGTGATACATCTTCGAACTGTGGCTTTGTAGAGTTTCAGTTTAATGTTTCACTATTAAAAACTTGTACCTATGCAATTCACAAAGTTTAGTCTGGAGGTTACGTTTTCAAGTCTGGATTCCCAGGAATAAGATCCTTAATATGAATACAATACCTATACGTTTTTGTAAAACAAAATTAGCAAGTAGGTTTTGGCAAAGGACATTGATTTATGGACTCATTTTTAAAGGTGATTTTTCAGCTATTTTATTTTTCTGAAAATAATTATGAAATTTCGATTTAAAAAACAAATTGCGGTACGTGGTACGTACGTGTTCGTGCCTCTCTCGATAAGCCTAGTTTAAGCCTTAAGCCTTCAGCTTGAAATCCAATCACACGTGAAGGCGCGTTTACAGTACCTACAGTGAATGGGCAAGAGCGTCTATACTCAACCATTATTGTCCCTTCCGTCTGGGATGATAATGTAAGGTTTTGATAACAATGACAACAAAATATTGCGGTATCAGCCTCTCCAATTCACATGCTAAAGGATAACATAATATTTTCATAACCTTGACTCCAAAAGAAGGCGGTAAGAGCTTCTCCAATTCACACGCCTATTTGAATTATTGTAACAACAATACAAAAGCCTGCCCAAAAGGGTTGACAAGCGAAATAACGTTAGTGCTTCATTAATATCGTAGTTTTAACTAGTGTATATGTCTAGTACGTTAGGAGTATTTATCTAGGTGATCCCAAGTGACTCTGAAGGTTAGAACTCTATTTCATTCTGGTTAGTCAATATAATCAACAGTGAACATTTTACTCGATTCTATACACATTCTTCAATATTGGTTTTTAAACAAAGTAAAGGACCACTTAGGCAATAGTGGATCAACTGAATTGACTAGTTTCACCTGTAATCTGACCTTGTAATTGACAAGTTTCACCTGTAATCTGACCTTGTAATTGACAAGTTTCACCTGTAATCTGCCCTTGTAATTTACAAGTTTCACCTGTAATCTGACTTTGTAATTGACCAGTTTCACCGGTAATCTGACCCTGTTATCTTGGGGCAACTTCCAGTCTCCCAGAAGCCGACGGAGGCTAAACAATATATTCAACTATGTATGTATTTTACATGCAACGACTGCCTATCTACTACCAGGTTATTAGGCAATACGCTAGGTGCCCCTACAACTGATTGTCAGACCACCCCTGACGACCCGAAACGACTCTCAAAGATCTAAGCGGCTTAGCGTGCTCTACGAGGTTCGGCGGGTCTCGTTGTATAAAGATGGTCCTACACCCACGCAACAGCCGCGGAAAACGAAGCTTAACCTGATTGTTCGACCCGTACGACTGTTATTATGATAAATATAAATATCTAAATTGATTTGATAACTAAATTCGTTAGCATTCAGCTGTAGATTCGGTCGGTCGGTTTATAGCTCGGTACTTTAACTTAAATGAAACCAAAATATACGTGCCCATAACTCCCTTCTGGTATTAGATCACGACATTGTTTATGCAAACATCATAATAACTAAGACCAAAATAATTTAAATCGTAAGCAGCTTTGTCTCTATTCTGTCACCAACTCGAAGACAAGCGACCTTCTGGGAAAACTCGGAAGTATGTACGATACCTTGTTTGATATTACTTAAAACATTTACATGCGAAAACAAACAGCCTCCGTGGCGTAGCGGTAGCGGACGCGGCCGCTGCGCAAGGAGGTGCGGGTTCGATCCCCGCGCAGTGCGAATATTTGTATGCATGAATATGAATATTTGCACTGGTCTAGTCGTGTCTTGGACACGTTAAGCTGTTGGTCCCGGTTGAAATATGAACATCCGTTACGGCAATGACAGCCGTTACGGGTTGTTGGAGCCCTCAAAAGTTCAATAAGTGGTCTAACTGCAATGCTTCGACATCGCCTTCGGATTGTGGAGGTCAGACGGCAGTCGCTTTACGGAAAATATCGAAGTTTAGCCAAAATCAGCAGTTAAACTGGTAAAGCGGACCCCAGACTCCAAAGCTGATAAAAGCTTCGGATGCGACTGGGATTAACGCCGAGATGATGATGATGATGACTTACATATGAAAACAATTACTTTTGTTATAACTGTTTATTTGTCTACCAATCAAATCAATAGATGGTACCAATGCGAAATCAAGACCTCGTAATGGGTTTTTCATCTACTAAAATGTGTCACTTTGAACATTTATTCTACTGACTAAATAGATTTAATGTTGCATTTCAAAATTGCTAATAATTAAAAAAATATAAGTATGTAGTTAATTTATCGGCTAGACTAGGAGATAATACGTCAAAAACGCGTATCTTTGCGAGCTAGAGTAATTGGAGATACCTATTCATCACCATCATCATCATCATCATCATCAACCTTACGAAATAGGTACCTATGTTTACGTTACCGTTTGACGAGATATAAAATCACACTCTTACAATCTTTTGTATGATAGTTGAACCCAAGACATCATTTGTTCAACGATATCTGATGATAAACACGCAATCATAACATATTATTTTGTAGTGAATGTACAAGTAATAAATAAAATACTATTTTATGCCAAGTACTAAGATTTGTTTCTGTAACAGTAATAAATTATTTCACATGTCTATCTATATGTTTTGATATCATCCCTGGCAGTACCCGTAGTTCCTACACACATCAAAAGTGTCTAGGGATCAAGCATTTTTATGCGGATTTCTTGAGATTGAGATGTGGCTTTGTAATAAATTTATGATTTTATAAATTTATATGGATCCTTTTTGGTGCATTTCATAATTTGAATCAGGAACTGTGAATCAAATTCGAGTAAAAGATGAAAATCAGCTGTCAATATTTTCCCTATAAAAACATACAACGCATTGAAGACATTATTAGTGCTACTGTTTCCCTACTACTGATTAAAACCAACGTTATTATGGAGCGGCGACGTCATTTAAGCAGGGAAGAAATGCTCAGAGCCGTGGGAATGATAGAAGCTGGTTCCCGGCAACGTACTGTGGCTTTAGCTCTGAATACAAGTCAGAGTGTTATCAGTCGACTTTGGACACGTTACCGAAGCACTGGTACCGTGGCTGAGCGCCATGGAGGACGGTATCGCTGCACCACACGGAGACAAGACCGATACATTCAAATCTTAACTCGAAGAGCTCCAACAATAACAGCCATGATGTTAGCCGTGAGGCTTCATCACTCTTCAGGGAACTTAATTAGCGACCAAACAGTCAGAAACCGCTTGCATGAAGTGAACCTTCATTCCCGAAGACCGCTACGGGTACCACCTATAGCAATGCACAATCGTAGGATTCGATATCAATGGGCTCTTGAACACAGAAATTGGGCAGAAGAACAATGGCGTTTCGTGTGCTTTTCTGATGAGTCTCGTTTTGGTATGAGACCGGATACAAGACGTATACGACACTGGAGAACCCCTGGACGCCAACAGCGATTAAAATCCTGCCAGGAAGTCCATCCTTATAGTGGTGGAACCATCATGGTATGGGCGGGTATTTGGATCGGCGGAAGAACTGAGTTGATTTGGATCAGAGGCAACCTCAACGCTCAAATTTATGCTGAAACGATTGTATCAGACGTCATCGTTCCTCTACAAGTGCAAATCGGTCCCTTATTTCAGTTAATGCATGATAATGCACGACCGCACACCGCAAGAGTTGTAAGACAGACTCTCGCCGCAGCTAACATCAATGTCCTGCCCTGGCCTGCTCAGTCGCCAGACTTGAACCCGATTGAGCATGCATGGGATATGCTACAGAGAAGAGCTCTGCCGAATATGGAGGGTATCCAGTCGCAAGAAGACCTTTTTTTGTTGTTGCAACGAACATGGGCGGCCATTCCACAGCGTGATTTGGATGAACTCATTTTGAGTATGCCAAACCGATGTTCTTGTGTTGTTAGTGTTCGCGGTAGAAACACGGATTATTAATTGTTTAAGTTACCCAATAAAATTTTAGAGAAAACTGTTATTTCAGTCTTTTTTCGAACTTTTGTGTTAGTGGTTCAAATGTCAAATATCCCTTTATTAGGAAAATGGCAAATTTCTTTATTAATGCAAAGGTGACTTGGTTTATCGTTACTGTGACAAACGAAAACACTTTATTTGATGAATCCTTAAAGAAAATTTTAATTAATATCAATCAGGAGAAAAGTTATTGCAAAAATATATGTTGATCCCTAGACACTTTTGATGTGTGTATTTACTAAGTTTTCATAAACCTTTGAAACAAGCAATTTTCTGTCGTTTCATCCTAATTCTGTCACTAAAGCGGCATTCTTAAGATAATCTGCGGACTGTCATTAATATAGAAAGGAAGGTCATACAACCAAAGCAGTGACGACAGATTTTCAGAGGGCCGCAGTTCTAGAACATCTATTTGCATCTATCTCCATATCAACTCACCGTAGCGATGACACGGTTGGCGCAGTGGCTGATCAATCAACTGCTGCTCTTCGCGTCGCGGGTTTTATTCCCGCACTGAACAATTACAGTAGAACCTCGATAACTTAAAAACCTAGATAACTTTAAAAAATAATATGTTCCCTATATTAACCTATCCCTAACATAGACCCTTGATAACTAATGTTAAAACCTCTATAACTTAAAATATTTTGTGTTTTCCTTAGACTTTATCTTATCGAGGTTCTACTGTATGGCCTACAGGTAGATATTCCGGGTTAAAATTTTTGTGTATGTGATTTTAAATGTTTGTAAACGCACCCACGATGCAGGAGTACTTTCTAGTATGGGGCAACGAACGTTTTTTTTTTTTAAACAGAAAGGACTACCTACTACATCTCTAAACTCATTACCCACTACCGCAGTTTTTTCTTGAAGAAAACGATGTATATCTTCTTCTTCTTATTCTTCAGCCTATAGATGTCCACTGCTGGACAAAGGCCTCCCCCAAGGCTTTCCACGTTAACCGGTCTTGTGCTGCCCGCATCCATTGGCTTCCCGCGACCTTCACCAGGTCATCGGTCCACCTTGTTGGGGGCCTTCCTACGCTGCGTCTTCCAGTACGTGGCCGCCACTCCAGAACCTTACTGCCCCATCGGCTATCGGTTCTACGAGCAATGTGCCCTGCCCACTGCCACTTAAGTTTAGCGACTCGCAGAGCTATGTCGGTGACTTTGGTTCTACTGCGGATCTCCTCATTTCTGATTCGATCACGCAGAGAAACTCCGAGCATAGCTCTTTCCATTGCCCTTTGTGTGACTCTGAGCCTTCGTATGAGGCCCATTGTGAGCGACCACGTTTCAGTTCCGTACGTACTGGCAACACACACTGGTCAAAGACTTTAGTCTTGAGACACTGTGGTATCTTGGACGGCGAGAAGATGTAGCTGCCCAGCCGAGCTGGATTCGACGAGACACCTCTTTCTAGAAGTTGGACCTACCTAGTATTAACGATGTTTATGATTATGATAAACTTTTGTATGCGCATAAATCATTAATCCATTTTCAATTTGTTGTTCCGACAACCAGGCTAAAGAAAATAGGCAACTGGTTTAGATCGTTTAGATGCTACGGTTTTATAAACTTCCTTCAGCTACAAATAGAACTTATTATATTCTGTTTGCAAATTCTGTGTTGATTCCTAGGGTCAGCCTAGCGCTAATCAGTAGTATGTTATTTGAATGCGGTGACGACTGCGTAGGAGTGGCGTGATCCATCTGATACGATCACAATCGCGCCGGGATCGCGAAATAGAACGCGCTTTGTGTGCGATGAAAGATGACAGTTTGCGATCTCGTGATGTGTAACAGCTGATGAGTCTTTTATGATAGTAACTTTTATTATTATGTAACCGCATCGACACGTTATTAAGTACTTGTAATCATTTTTGTTTACCAAGTAAACGACACGGACATTTATTTATAAGTACCGAAAATATTAAATAGTAAAATTATAAAAATAACCAACTATAATAAATATGTATATAAATAAGTACGTAAGTACCTACAATATCATATTATAATTTTGGTACAAATATTAATATAGGTATAAGTATACTAACTGCACCCCGCGGTTTCACCCGCATAGTAGTAATATGAAAAATAAATAAAATCCTGTTCTCATGCATAACGAATCTATATACGAAATTTCTTTAAAATTCGGTTTAGCCGTTTTGGAGGAGTTTGAGGACAAACACTGTGACAGGAGAATTTTATATAATAGATTTTTAATTCTCAGAAAGGAAATGAATGAAATTCTGAATTTCTTTCTGTTCTTCCTAAAATGGTGAAGGAGGACCTCATCTAACCCGCCACACATTATCCCACCCACTGCAACTCCTGAAAGCCAGAATCAACAGTGGAGACCGCCAGAAAAACGCCGAGCAATGATGCTCGACGAGTCCCGGAGAAACGATTCAACTGTCTTGGGTCCCGCAACGAAATTAATCAGAAAAGAATAGCGGAGGAGTAATAAAAAATATATTTTTCCACTTCCCTCCGTAACAAGCAGGAGACAGAACAGAACTAAGCCAATCGGCACAAAGGGATATTATTGCAACTGGGAGAAGCCCAGATTGCCAAGCAGCACGAAATAAAATTTGATTAAATTAATGGACCTCATCTAGTTAAAATAAAATATGTAGGTATGATTAACGTGTCAAAGTGTTTGTACAAACCTACATACAGAAAATAAATAATTTATCATTTATCCCGAGCTTTTCGGCAATCACGCAAAACTGATTTTTTTCAACGAATTTTTTAATTATCTATACTAATATATAAAGCTGAAGAGTTTGTTTGGTTGTTTGTTTGTGCGCGCTAATCTCAGGAACTGCTGGTTTGATTTGATTTTTTTTTTGCGTTGGATAGCCTATTAATCCAGGAAGGCTTTAGGCTATATAACATCCCGCTATGACCAATAGGAGCAGAGCAGTAACAAAAAATGTTGCGAAAACGGGAGCTAACGCAGCCGTACATATTGCCAATAGGAGCTGAGCATGACTAATTCCACGCGAACGAAGTCGCTGGCGGCCACTAGTTATTCAATAAACGTACGTATACTTACATATATAGAACTCGCTATGTCCACGACTACGTTCACGTGCATGTCAGAAAACAAATTGGATTTCATGGATTTTTTATGGACGGAATCTATTTTATTCCAAACTAGCTGCCGCCAGCGACTTCGTTCGCGTGGAGTTAGTTATGCCCCGCTCCCATTGGTCGCAGCGTGATGTTAGATGTGCCTAAAGCCTTCCTGGATTGATGGGCTATCCAACGCAAAAAATATTTTTTAAATCGTACCAGTAGTTCCCGAGATCAGCGCGAACAAAGAAACAAACTCTTCAGCTTTATATATTAGTATAGATTAAAAGTAGGTATATAAAGTAACGCCATACAACATTTGCACCTTTTTACTAACATTGTCTTAGCTTTTCAAATATTAGCCGGAACAAACAATCAGACAAAATTTAATAAAATAGTTTTCTGTATAATTTATTGTACACTAGCAACCGCGGGTTCGATTCCAGGTCAGGCAAGTACCAATGTAACTTTTCTAAAGTTATATGTACTTTCTAAGTATATCTTGGAAACCAATGACTGAAGGTGAAGGAAAAACATCTTGAGGAAACCTGGACTTTATAAGTCTGAAATCGCCAACCCGCATTGAACAAGCGTGGTGATTACGCTCAATATTTGTCTGTATGAGAGGAGACCTGTGCCCAGCAGTGGGACGATAAAAGGTTGATGATGATTCTTGTATTCAGCCGGTTAGTACTTATTATACAAAGAGTCCTAAGATGTAAATATGAAATTTAATGTCCGCCGTTTAATTATTATGGTAATTTACATAACATATTTAATACCTATGCACCTAAGTACATTTGCATATAGATTGCTGAATAGCTAAACCTACCTTTTAGTAACCTATTGAAATGATTTTTAAAAATTAATTAGTTTTATTAAATACCTAATGCTGAAAAAATATTAATTATCTAGTAAATTAATTTATTATTATAATAAAAAAATGCGGTTGCGAATTATCCACGATCATTATAAAATAAAAACCTTTCCTTTATAAATCACTCAAAATAAGAAGTGATGGTTTCGAACGTAGAACAGATTTTGCTATTTTAAAAATTAATTTTATCAATTAAAATTAGTTTTTAATATTTACAGTTTTAATGTTTATAATAATTAGTTTTTAAAATCTGTAATATAATAAAGAAATAAAAAACGCAGTAGTTGCTTTAACCCTAATGACAATAATAGTAGAAAAGCTTACCTGTACTGTTTTTAGACCGATGTAATAGCGGAACTAGTGAAAGAGGGTATTATCCACTCTATTCACATCTAGTTGCAGCCCGTTATATGTGATTGATGGCAGACGCACCGCAGAAGACTGGCAGCTGAATTTCCGCTCGACCGATTATATACAAATGCGTTTTTGTTATGATTCGTCGCGATCGCGGGAAGACCAGCGCGTGCGCATAGACACGACGTCACCGCAAGGAGTTAGGGTCAAAATACACAATCCCGCGTGGTCTAATCTTCGCGTGGAGTGATGCATGCAGCTGATTGTTTTAGTGACCTCTGGGCCAAAGCTACCCCTTGCGATATAAATATGTGATTGTTTTGTGACCTTTGAACCCAAGTCTACCCGTGATAAGTAAATGTGTGAAGTGGCATTCGCTACATGACTTAGGAATGAATTGTAGTATTGTGTTCATAAATATGGCCAAAGTACAAAACTGCTAAATGTGTAGGTACTTTTTAAAGGAGTTTATGAAGAGTCACCGTCAACGATAGCATAACTGCTTGCCATCAGGCGGGATTGCGGTCAAGCGCTAATTTATAACTTATTAGCTGCTGCCCGCGACTCCGTCCGCGTGTTGATATAAAATAAGCGCCTTTTAAAATAATGGGTGCAATATATACGTCCGCGTTTGCCCCGTTTTCGCAACATTTTTGGTTACTGCTCTGCTCCTATTGGTCATAGCGAGATGTTATATAGCCTATGTCCTTTCTCGAGCTCTAGACTATTTGTGTACCAAATTTCATTACAATCGGTTCAGTAGTTTTGGCATGAAAGCCGGACAGACAGACAGATAGACAGAGATACTTTCGCATTTATAATATTAGTATGGATATAAAAAAAAATGGTAATAGGAGTTAAAGTATGAAATTGCTGGTTTGTACTATCTTTTTTTAATTTTTAACTATTTTATTTAATCAAAACAGTTGCCATTATTATCTATACATGACTTCCGTCGAAAAACTGTTCCGACCCGCGATTGACAAGACCTTATTAATACAAGAAGCTGATGGCCAAACTTTTGGATTGAAGAGGCTCAGGAAGAAGAAAAAGAATCTATACATTGCTGCCATCTAATAGGAAGGTCATTTAAACCTTTGCGATAGAACTCTGAGGAACTTAACTATAAATTGTGTGAAATAATTTTGTAGTGCCTCCTGGGAAGAAAACTTCTTGTCACGTAAATAATTGTCCAAATCACGAATAAAATGGTAGACCCCGACAAAGAGGATCGACGACCTGGTGAAGGTCGTGGGAAAGCGCTGGATGTGGGAGGCGCAGGACCGGTCCTCGTGGACCTTGGGGGAGGCCTATGTCGAGCAGTGAACGTCCTTCGGCTGAAATGATGATGATGGTAATTGTAGTCAATCGTTATTGCAACCTCCAATGTCTAAAGGTAAACTGCACACTTAAGCGACTGCTTGCACCCAGAAAAAAGAATACACTTTAGATATATTTTACACTAGCGGCCGCCAGCGACTTCGTTCGCGTGGAGTTAGTTATGCTCCGCTCCTATTGGTCTCAGCGTGATGTTATATAGCCTAAAACCTTCCTGAATTAATGGGCTATCCAACGCAAAAAAAAAATTCAATCCTACCCGTAGTTCCTGAGATTAGCGCGTTCAAACAAACAAACAAACTCTTCAGCTTTATATATTAGTACAGGCCGTCATAAATTAGCAGACAGCTCGCTGGTAGCGAGCTTACCGCTGTCAGTCAACTCGGTAGTTGATGTCTCGCTAGCCGCTCGTTGTAGCCGAGCGATCGGCCCGCCGCCCGTCCGCGGGTAGATTGCTAGCAGGCGCCGCACCAGCGCCCGCGCTGTCGGCGCTGGTCTATCCAAAATCTTCGTGTTTTATTTCTTGCACTCCTCGCTTCATCCTTAGGTGAAAGTTCGCGCGTTGTGAATCAGGCCATTGTATACGTAAAAAAGACGAGTTGCTTCAATAGAAACCGATCGCAAACTGTGGTGGGTGTGGTGTGGCGGGTGGACAGCAGGGCGTCTGCTAGCAGTCTTCGGGTGGACTGCTGGGTGCCTGCTAACTGTCACCGCGTGGACTGCGAGCAGTCCCTTAGTTTAGGGCGGTGTTGGCGGTGGGTGTCACCCTAATGCGCTTGATTTATGCAACACAGATTACGAAATACATTGGACCTTTCGTTATAGTAGAAATGCAAACTCAATAATAATACGATATTGTAAAAAATACGAAAAGAGTTCAATTTTACCTTACTGTATTACCACAATAGGATGAAGAGCGCATAAAACATTATTGCTTACCATCAAAACAGCCCAGAGAGTGATTCTCAAAGTGGCTTCTTTCCGCTTCTGTTGCTCTACCAACCTTCTGTTCAAATCTTGTGAAGTGTTAGCAGTTGGGATTTTTGTGCTGGATAACTAGAGCAAGATAGATTATAGAACATGAATAAGAAAAGTTAATAAATAAAAACAGCCTTTTATTATAACTAGCTTTCCGCCCGCGGCTTCGCCTGCGTGGAATTCGGTTATATCGCGCTTTTTAGATTTAACTCGGGAATATTTTTCAATAAAAGGTAGCCTATTTCCTCTCTCAGGGTCTAAAGATTGTCTGTGCCAAATTTCATCAAAACTGGTTGCGAGGTTTAAGCGGGAAAGCGTAACAGACAGACAGACAGAGTTACTTTCGCATTTATAATATTAGTATGGATGGATAGTGTATAGGAACTAAGTCTGGAGAGTATAGAAAGAAATCAGAATAGTATATTAATGTATTAGACCGTTGAAAAAGTTGCAAGTAAATGGAAATTATCGTAGACAGAAATTATTATAAATAGGAATTAGTAAAGTGTTACCGATATTTTTTTTTTTGCTATAGGGTTTTTGAAGAGACAACGTCTTAAAATTCGATGGAGCCGGCAAAAACATGACTCATGCGGCGTTACGCCGTTCCATTTAAGGCTTGAAGTGCAAGTGAGATCTAGTGACAAAGAGCCACAATCGGCTTCCGTGTTCGGTAACGTTCGACATCTGTCTCTCTCCTACTAGAGTGAGCGATGCGTTCGCGTGGACAGTTGCTATACAATATAATACTACATTTACATGTTTTCGTCTAGTATGAAATGCAGTGAAAAGTGACTGTGGTGTCAATTGTTTATAGAAACGATGATAAAGGTTTGAAAAATGCATCAGTATTTTCTTATGACGTTATCACGTTCAGCTATCTTCAGTGAACCGACTTTACAGACGATTTTTTGTAAACTTCTCGGCTAAACGGCTCTAAACTTGACTCTGGTGTGTCAAAATGTAAGTGCCCTGATTTGTCAAGGGTTGTGACCCGATTCGAGCAAATTGCAATTGGCTTGAATAGGATAGAATGTAGGTCTCTGATTGGTCAGAGGTTGTGATCCGAAACGGGCGTAAGACAATGGCCGGCGCGACCCGGCGGGGTCTTGGGGCCACCCGCGGTTGCGCCCGTCTGACCAAGTATAAGTAAGGCACATTTGAGCAGTCATGACATTCAAGGGTCAACAGTCAAGAACAGCAGTCAAGAATGAATAGTGAAGTAAATCAACAACCCCGCTAGCACTGTGAAGAATATAGGCATCAAATGAATGTTGGCACCACGATATCTCACCTATTTCTATCAACACATACCATTAGAATGGGCGTCAAAAACGTGCAGAGTGCATATCAAAAACCTAGTAATACACTTTGTGTAAGCATAAATTATACCCTACAACGCTAGAATTACTAATAAAAGATGCAAATAATTATAGTTTGTCCACAAAATGGCCACCTAATCCTCAGCTCGCGGGCCGCCTCACTCTTCCGCGCCTTCGCGGGTTTAGACTACACTCTATGGGCAGGGCAGACAAGACTACGTGAAGTCGGATCAAACTCTTCACTGCTAGCACGTTTTCTTCTGTAACAGCCGTCAAAGGGTGACCACTTCTTTCTTCATCCCCCAAAATGAATCGACCGTGCTTAAATTAATTATACTACAGATACACGGTTGCCTTAGAAGAGCCTTCATCCATGAATACCATTTGAAATCTATCGTACGATTCGTCTGGTTTCAGGCGACATTTGATATCGTAAAAAATCATAGCGCAAAAATGGTCTCGACGCAAATCTAATTTTAAAGAGACATGATATGTTTTATTAGCTCGCATCGTGTAAATGTACCCGTATCAGTACCTAAGTGGAATATATGTGTACTCTGAAGTACAAATAATATTTCATTTAAATATGTTTCCAATTTAGTAAATTAAATAAATTACTTTTATCGTAAAATTAACATCATTAATGCGGTTAAACTTACAATAAATATGCAATAACATAACATTAGAAAATAATGGTGTAAAAACTAAAACTTATTAAGTACTAAAATAATCTAAACACATTAATCATTTTAAATAATAAGAAAATATTCATTCTACACGAGTATGAGGCCGCTGCCTCGAGTCTTGCGGGCAGCGGGGCGGCGGCGGCGGCAGCAAGTGAGCGGCAGGATCATATGCGTAAAATCAAACGGACCGGTTCTCGAAAACAGCGGCGCGGCAGCGGGGCGGCGGCGGGCAGCGAGCGGTGATCGAGCATTAGGAATAAATTTGAATCAAAAAGATGTTGCCGCCATTGTTCACACATTTCTTTCGCGAATAAAAACATATATCTCGTCGACACAATCGTGAACACAACACTACGCGGCTATAGTGACGCGCAATCTACCCGCTAGTTTCGAGAACGGGTCTTCGATGCCCGCTCGGCTCCAGCGCCGCCGCCGCTGCCGCCCCGCCCGCAAGATTCGAGGCAGCGGCCTAAAGCTTTCTCCTTCAGTCTTCTCAAAAGTTGAAGTTCGTTGTAGGATGCACCGTTCTTTTGAGCCCATTGCACACTCAAAAACTAAACAATAACCTAGTTCCTACGTTTCGATCATAATATTGATGGTCCGTAAGTTGTAACTCGTTCATGATTGAATGAGTTACAACTTTTATATTAGCGAATATTATCGAAAAATATTTAATACTTTTTCTTGTATAAATTATAAACTAGCGCTTGACCGCAATCCCGCCTGATGGTAAGCAGTGACGCAATCGTTGATGGTAAAGCGCACTAGTTTATGAAAAGTCTATTCACTCTAGCCTTGCAGACACTCAAATTGTAGTCCGACGGAAACACCGTCGCTGGCAAATTGTTCCAGTCCCGCGATGTACGCGGTATAAAGGAGGGGGCGAAACGCTTCGTCCGGATCGTAGTGGTGCTAATAACGTAAGGGTGGAAACTAATGTTTGCGATAACGCCAAGTTTTCTGGCAGCCACCCTGGCCTTGGACTCAATGAACCGCCCAAAGTTAAGGTTCGAGGAAATCTCAACTCCCAAAAGCTGAAGGCGGTCGGTACACTCCAAGGACACATTTCGAAAAGTAGGAGCCAATGTGAACGGGCTCCTTTTGGCGGTGAAAAGACACGCCTGTGTTTTGGCGGCATTGAATGCTACAAGATTGGCATTGCCCCGTTCGGAGACTGCCTGTAGTGCAATACTCGCTCACTCAACCATGGCCTCTCTTTCGGACCGGATTGATTTCCAACTAGCCCGAGCATCCGGCAGGTCTCTCTACAACTGTGCTATCATCTGCATACCCATAGATACCGGGCATCAGCAAATCGTTACTATGCAGCAGGAATAGAGTTGCAGAGAGAACAGACCCCTGAGGAACACCGGCGTTAGTCGACATGGGCTCAGATGAGCATCCGTCGACAACAACTCGGAGGGACCGTTCAGTCAGGAAGTCTTTTACACAGCCAGTCAGGCTAGGGGAAATGCCGTACGCTGGAAGCTTACTCAAAAGGCCAGCGTGCCATACCCGGTCGAAGGCCTTCGAGACATCAAGGGAGAGAGCAATCGCTTCCCCATTCATCTCGAGGGCCTCGCCCCACAAGTGAGTGGCATACACTATTAGGTCCCCAGTTGACCGATTGCGGCGAAACCCGTACTGTCGGTCACTGAGGAGATCGTTACCTTCCAGGTATGTCAAGGGGCGCGAGTTCAACACCCGCTCCATAATTTTGCAAAGTATGGAGGTGATCGAAATCGGCCGATAGTTGGTAGGATCGGCACGACTACCATTCTTGGTCAAGAAAAGTAGATGGGGCTTTTCAGTATGAGATTGGAGTGCAGACCTCTAATATTAGAGAGGTGCAATTTGAATGAGAGGACGTGCGCCCGCTGTACACACCTACTTTTCTTTTTTAAACCTTTTCATTTAAAAAAAAATTGAGTGAATAGGAAGGAAGACGGCAGTTGTGTGAGGTGATGCAATGTTGTACCAAACAATGCGACCAACGATGCTGGGCCAGAGGGAGATCGATCTGGAGACTGCGGGGATCGCCATCGGGTCCTCTCGTCCGGTCGCCAACCGGCACGATGGGGCCACCCTGGGATTTTTCGCAGTTGGCGGGACAGCCTTTCGTATGTGGCTGGCATACTACTTGGGCCCCCAACTACCTGCGGTCGGCCAGCGGGGCACCGTGCTTCGGATCCCGCTACTCTCCACGACCAAACCCCCGACACAACATCATTTGGCGTATCGTACCCGGAACACATTGCAACACAACTGCTCAGACCCGTCCACTGTACGGCTTCATCAGACATCATGCCGGAACACGACGAATCGCTTGGCGGCATGACTTTGTCCGGTGGGTGATAACTTACGCCGGCGGTCGATGTTGTGGCCTACCACCGAGAAAACTTATAAATGAAGGATAACAGAAGGTAGCAGTGTAGGATTACATTGCCTTCGGATTACCGCGGCTCCACTGTACACAATTATTTTTAACCGTGGACTTTATTACCGGCTCTTTTGTGGAGGAATTGAACATTTCCTACCATGCATTTAGCTTGATGTTTCATAAGTGTGAGTGTAGTCCATGTGGGTTTATAATATAATATTTTGATTTTGAGTCCCAAGATGCAATTGGCATTATTTTGACCTCTCAAAAGTGTTTCACTGCGTTGTACTGATCTGTAAATTACACTGCTATGGAATTCGTGGACATTCTTTCCTATCTACTTACGAGGCAGTAGAAAATTAAGTTTAACACCTTCATCTACGGGTCTCTAGTTAAGATGCGGATAAGAACGTGCCTGAAGGCTCAATTCGTGGCCCTATTTAATTTCTAGTGTATATTAACAGCTTCCCTTATGACTAACTAAAATACTTTTATTTGCTGACAGCCTCCATGGCGTAGCGGTAGCAGACGCGGCCGCTGCGCAAGGTGGCGCGAGGTCGATTCCCGCACAGTGCAAGTATTTGTATGCATGAATATGAATATTTGCACTGGTCTGGTCGTGCCTCGGAAAGCACGTTAAGCCGTTGGTCCCGGTTGCCATACGAACATCTAGTGGCAGTCGTTACGGGTTGATGGAGCCCTCAAAAGTCCAATAATTGCTCTAACTGCAATGCTTCGATGTCGCCTTCGGTTTGTGGAGGTCAGATGGCAGTCGTTTCACGGAAAATGTCGAAGTTTAGCCATATCAGCAGTTGGACTGGTAAAGCGGACCCCAGACTCCAAAGCTGAAAAGGCTTCGGATGCGACTGAGATTAACGCCGAGATGATGATGATGACTTTTATTCGCTGACAATACGTCTCTCATTTTTAAAATAGAGAGAAAATTTTAGATTACAATGTTTGACTGCTTTTTCGAAATAGTTTACAGCTCTGTTACGTAATGGGAACAAATCTAAAAATCTTACGTTCTGAGAAACTGTATTTTTGGGACATAACAATAGTGCTCTAGCAGGCAGATTAAGTTCTGCTGTGGGATTCGACAGCTGATGTAGATTTAATTTTCATCTCTAACAATGGGTTTTCGAGAATCTCTTAAAAACAAATTCAAAGAAAATTGATACATTAACTTTGCGTTCTCTTTATATCTTAGAAATACCTATATTAAGAAGTTTTTATTATAATGTTACAGCCAAAGTAATAAATCTGGATATTACATATATTGTATAGCCATTATATATAATGTCTACTCAGTTTAGATAAAGTGATAATTGACACTAAATTAATCACATTAACTAGCAATTTTATATAAAATGTAAGAAAACAAGTAGGTAAGCGTTTAAGATTATAAAATTATATTTCAACTTGCCTTAAGCATATCTAACTAATCATAAAGATTATTTAAAAAATTAAAATAACATAAGATAATAATTTCAGGCCAATTAACATTGTCATAAAGTTATTTAACTTCAATTTATAAAGTAAATTTAAAGTTCACTAGCTATAAAACAAAAAAATAAAAACACAGAGATCAACAAACAACAAAGACAAAAATAATAAAGTTTTAAAACGAACTGACATTAATTAACTAGGTCATAATTATTATTTATTCTAACACTAGCTGTTGCCCGCGACTTCGTCCGCGTAGACTTCAGTTTACAGCGCGCGGTGGTTCCAGTTTCCGGGGAAATGCCAAGATATGCCTACATTACTGCAAGGTTTCAAACATGCTCACACATTTTCACGTTTATATTATTAGTAGGATTATAAAACTCCTATTGGTCGCAGCATGATGTTATATAGCCTAAAGCGTCCTGGATTAATGGGCTATCCAAGGCAAAAATAATTTTTCAAATCGGACCAGTAGTTCCCAAGATTAGCGCGAACAAACAAACTCTTCAGCTTTATAGAATAGTATAGATTAGTATAGAAGTAAGGCTCTTGTGACAGTTTGAGTTTCACATGAGGTTTGATTTTTATATTATACTCCTATTTGAAACGCATTCTATAGTACAGTTGCAATGCTGAAATCCTTGGCCGCCAAGATGTGACTCTTTTTTGCACATTCCCTGATGGTAACTACACGTTGAGGAACGATATTTATTGTAATAAATCTTTCTTTGCAGATGATGAACTGATTCCTTGTGTAAAGTTGATTTAGAATCCCATGCTTAGTGCCAAACTCAATTCTTTCCGTCTCCTGAGAAATTATAATATTTTTATAATAGGTGTTTTTAATCCTATATACCAAAAACCGAACTCTTTCAAAATGTTTGTCGTCAAAAAATTTCCGTCCTAATAACCCCTCAGATGTACAGTCAAGACCAAAAGTCGAGTTACAATCTCACAAAACTATAGCCAAGCAATACTAGTTGTAGTTACGACCTTCTTCTATAATACAGTTTGATACACACTCATACACTTTGACAACTTACTGCCCGCTTATGATCGTTAGGTACTGCTTACTAATTTCAACGCTCACTGTAAGTTTTTAACTGGCCTAGCGGTTCTCGCCTTGATAGGCGTTCAAGGTGGTTCGAGTTCAAACCTAATAACTTACAGAATATTTTTGAAATGTTTATTGGTGAGTTATGAATGCTGACAACAAAAATATGTAAAAATACCGATCCGCAACTTAACGATGATACTTTATTTAAAGATTTTTTCTATATTAGAGTCATTATAAAAAGATGACGGTAGATTTGAAACAAACTGAACAAAAAATATTCCACTACCTACAATAACTATTATTAACTACAATAACTCAAATAATATTACTTAGCTGTTGTTGGTTGGTGAACATATAGTTACGAGTTCGTGTTATTAGTTTTACTTTTTTAATCAATATGCAGGCATATGCAGGAATATATCTCAAATATCATAATATGAAACCGGCTTTTGTGTAAATTGTTTTTATTATTATTTGGGTAAGGTGCAAACTAATCGCTTGTTGCAAGTGTTTAATAAAATTGTTATTGTTTTAGAGAAATACTGTAAGCCAAAGTCAAGAGGTTGGAGGACGAAGGTGGCTTATGTGTCGAGACTCGAGACAAGTGGAACGAAACAACAATATTTACCGTTGAATAAACCTTTAAATCTTGCGAAGAAGGGAGGTTGCATTTGTGGTTTAAAAATAAACTGGCGAGAATGGCGGAGACTTATCGAGCTAAACAAAAAAAAAAAACAATTTATAACAATCACAGTACAGAAGTGTCCTACAAAGTGTTTTAAATATATACCATTATATATCTTAATAACGGACTCTGAAGCAACTCGTAAAGTAATTTAGCTACGTGACAGTAATATGTTCGGTTGGCTTAATGGCTAACAGATGTCGCCTTTTGCAATTTCAATACAAATTACTTTTGGTAAATTATAAAAACAAATTTCGGAATTCGATAAGAAATAAGTTCGTTTACTTTTGAACTAAGAAAGAGCTTGAAGATTATAATCTCATGCCTTCAAACTCCAAAAAAAGTCACTGCAGAATAGCAGCACTAGTACCATGCTATACACGCAAAAAAAATGTAAATGTAATAAGCACAGTTTTGTGTTCTAAGTATAGATTATTTTATGATTGTAATAATATTCAGGTTAAGCTTCCATCCTCTTTTCTTTAAGAAAATGAATAATTAAGCTATAACCTCTTTAATGATAACATATAATACTATAACTTTCATATCTAAAAACCAAACATGTTTTTTTATATTTTTTACCATAATAATATCATAGGTTTGTCAAGGATTACTTTTATATAAAATATTACAATGCTGCCATTTCAACGTTTATTTCATTTATTAGTATAAGTATATCTATACCGAATAATATATAACTTTATAATATATTGCATTATAATATGCTTATTGTTTTATTTTTATATATTTTTTATTATATTACATCTATAGTAAACTAAAACATATAATAAAAACCTATTTTGGTATAAATATTCAGTAAGTTTTTATATTCGTTTAAATATTATTTGCAAACATTTTTACTTTAAAATACAAATCAGTTATCATAATTTTAAATTATATGAAACAACAAAAAGATTTGCCATTATTAAGGATCGAACCCACAACCGCTCGCTAATGATAGACCATTGTTAAGTGCGGCCGCTAACTTAACTTCAAATGAAGTAACGAAATTTTGCATTACTTTAAAGAAAGACGAAGACTGCGATAAAAAAAATAATGCGTTAGTGTGCGTGGCGGTTTAGCGCAGGCGACAGTAGTATTTAAAGTGGGAATGGACTTCTACAGCTGATAGTACATATTTATTCGTCTTGCATCCCCCTCCGACGGCTTTAACATTCGAATTATGTTAGTTCTGTTAGGTATACCTACGATACGGTTATGGGATATAATGAAAGAGCTGAAAGAAGAAAGCTGTCGCTTTGGTACTGAGCTTAAATAAGTGTCGTATAATATCATAACCGTATGGTATCTAATAACTGAAGTCTAGGACTAACATCACTGTTCCTTTTAAAAAAATCGGCGGTGTTGGAAAATAAGGTTGGTAAGCACAATTAGGTATACAATTTGCAGAGACATCTTCTAGATCTTACCGAAGCTGCATCAATTTTAAACGATACAATGACAGAATTAACAGGTTATTAAGTGTGACTGAATTAACTGTTCCACGTTGGGCCTGTCGACCGGTCAGCGTAGCCACCCGTCACCATAGATACTAATACCTTAGTCCTGCTATCTATAAAAATATATCCTCCATCACCCATTCACATATCAGCTCTGTACTCCCTCTTCACGTACTCCTTATCTACATTACTACCCCCAGAATAGAATAAAGACGTATTCTGTGACACCAGCAGTCATCTCTTTTTGCAACCCATATTATGTAAATAAATTCATAATTGATATCTTCCATCTTTTTCTTTAATTTCTTATAGTATTGGAATTTTTCTATTTTTTTTTTCTGTACGACAAGTTGATATGAGTTCAATGCAGAGAGATGTGTGGCCAAAGTTGTTTCAAGATGGGCCTTTTTAGCATCACGATTCATTCCGCGACGAAGCTTCCTAAAGCAACGTTGTCATGACGCGTATGTGTGAATAGATATTTAAATCTATTCCACACATCTATCTAATCTATTACACACCATTAAGTCCGACATGGGAATAGCAACATAAAATTAACAATTATAATATAATATAATTTATAAACCTACCTTAATGATAACAGAATGTTCACTTTCACTGTACTGGTTGTGACAGGGACAAAGTACTACATAGTCTATATATTATTATACAATATTAATAATAATAATAATGTGCTTAACATTATCCACCATCTTTAGTACATGCACCTACTTAATGGTAGTTAATCAGCCTAACATTTTAACGACTTTTACAAGCAGTTATAACAAATCGATAACATGATTAATATACACATAGTTGACATGACCCCGGATTCCCCGTCAAATCTCATGTAAGGTAGTTTATTTACATAATAAATAACAATTATTTCGGTTCTTACTAAATTAGATTTCATATAAGTATCCTGGGCTTCATTTCTGAATTCGTTGGTACAGATTAGCATAATCATCCTTCAATGTTCTCACTGTTAGGGTAAAGGCATCGTCTTTACGAGAGGGAGGAAGGATCTACAACATCGGCCCAATGAGGTTTGATTGATAAGATTTGGCATTTGTCAATAGTCAAAACTTTTAATTTATGTTTAAAAGATTTTATTTTTTTATTATCAAAATATTCCTAGTTTCTGGAGGCTATAATTAAATTGGAGACTCGATTGCCGGAACTCAGGTCTACCCGATAATCCATTATTCAAAGACTGGACTTTAGTACTGGTATAGTTCCCAAGTCCTGGAAGCTAGCCAACATGCAGCCCGTTCCCAAAAGGGGTAGTCGTGCCGATCCTACCAACTATGACTAGATGACAGCATAGCTGTGGAGAGATACCTGCCGGATGCTCGGGCTAGTAAGTAATCAATCCGGTCTGAAAGAGAGGCTATGGTAGAGCGTACGAATGTTGAACTACAGGTAGTCTCCGAATGGACCAAAGACAATCTTGTAGCATTCAATGTTGCGAAAACACAGGCGTGTTTTTTCACCGCCAAAAGAAGCTCGTTCACCTTAGCTCCTACTTTTCGGAATGTTTCCTTGGAGTGCACCAACCGCCTTCAGCTTTTGCGAGTTGAGATTTCCTCGAACCTAAACTTTGGGCGGTGCATTGGGTCCAAAGCTAAGCTGGCTGCCAGGAAACTTGGCGTTATCGCAAAGGTCCGGCGGTACTTCATACCGAGACTCTTCTTATGTTGTACAAAGCACAGGCCCGTTCGTATGTAGAGTACTGCAGCCACATTTGGGCTGGTGCTGGAAAATTCATCTGGCTACTTTGGATTCAGTGAAGAGGCGTGCGAAGACCCTGATTGGCGACCCAGATTTAACTCAAAACGGCCTGCAAAGCCTGGAGCACATGTTCTATAGGACACACTGTTCTATAGGATGCATTTTAGTGAGTGTCCGAGGGAATAGCATGATTTGAGTCCCCAATCTCCGTTCCCACATCGGAGGGCCCGTCGTACGGCGAGTTTCCACCCTTACGTTGTTAACACCACTACGAGCCGGACGAAGCGTTTCGCCTCCTCTTTTATACCGCGTGCATCGAGGTACTAGAACAATTTGCCAGCGGCGGTGTTTTCGTCCGATTACAATTTGAGTGTATTCAAGGCTAGAGTGAATAGGCTCTTAATAAACTAGCGCGCTTTGCCATCAACGATTGCATTACTGCTTACCATCAGGCGGGACTGCGGTCAATCGCTAGTTTATGATTTGTAAAAAACTTTTTTACAAAAAACAACCGACTTCCAAAAACCTCTACAAAGTGAAAAATAACTAATTTCGGAAGTCGGTGTCTTTGGTTTTATATATTCGTTTTTTGACACCGACTTCCGAAATTAGTTATTTTTCACTTTGTAGTGGTTTTTGGAAGTCGGTTGTTTTTTGTAAAAAAGTTTTTATTTTACACTTTTTAGTTGTTAAAAGTACCTACTATGTATTCAGTTGCATCCAGCAGACTGGAAGCTGACGCAAATATAGTTGGGAAACGACGTAATTTTGTTTACTTTAATGTTTACCCGTAAGTATTCCCTCAACTGCTTAGGGTCTTCATCATCAAATTTACTGCAGACCATTATTTTAACCCAATGGGTGCAAACGTCTCATCAATATAAATGAATGAAGTCCAACCACAAAGTAGCTACTGTAAACCGTTGGGGAGTTCCCGGAACTGGCCTTTGTCTTTATCATCAGAGCTCTTATGACAGTCACAACCCATCTAGGTGTAAAGTTCTTATCAATACAAATTAATCGAGCCCAAACACAAGGTAGCTGCTGTGAATTGTTGAGGAGTTCCTTCGACTGTCTCCCGGCTCCATCATCAGATCAACTCCAGACCTTTATTAAATTGTAGTGCTTGAAAATACTAAGAAATGCACTAGTCCCCCCTGCAATTTTTGAAAGTTCCCCTTGTTTTCTCTGGTCTTCCACCATCAAACCCTGATATCCTCATCATGGGACCACCTTGGGAACATCTTCTTTCCAACAGAAAAAGAATTATCAAAATCGGTTCATAAATGACGAAGTTATGCGCGAACAAACATAGAAAAAAAAAAAGAAAGAAAAAAGCATATATACGGTCGAATTGAGTAACCTCCTCCTTTTTGAAGTCTGTTAAAATAAACCTGTGTTACTAGTCAAAAACAATTCATTTATTTGAAATAAACTAATTTCGGGCACTTTTGAATTGGTAAAGGAAGGTATTAGCCCATTCCAAAGCGTAGGCCTCTGTCGGACACTCTTTAAAAATACAAAATATTTAATTACATCATTCATGTTGAATTTATTTATTTAAGCGTCCATTAGAGAAAACATACAAGCAATTCAAAAATTAAACTAAGCCGTGGCAGCTAAGAGATGATGCCCCACTGACGCCCTGGGCTCGTTCACGAACATGACGCATGAATCAGCAACCTTATGAATCTTGCAGACTGATGTAATTTAGCGTGATTCCATTGGAACACTTAAGCAAGTTTAGAATAAGGTTAGTCGATAGTCGGAAATATGCCAAGTCGTTCTGTCAACATAAACCTAAAGGAATCTTATCGTTGTTTAACTCTTCCATAAACCTCAAAACACCTGGTCTCTCACTACCTATACAACGTGTAACATAAAGGGTATATACATAACAAAGGCATGGCATCTTTACATGATATCAAACGATATTGGAAGGGTTTCTTAATCCTATCTCTTTATGTTAGGAAGTTATGAGGAAAAACACCGCCTGTGATAGGCTACTATCATACTAGTCGCACAGAGATATTGAAGACATTTATCGGATTTTAACAAGTAACGTGACGGGTAACTATTATGTACGGGTAGTTATTAACGTATGTAGTGTGCTGCCACGTTTGTTATGATTTTATTTTAAGAAATACAGGAAACCGAAAATTTGGTGCCAATTTTTTGAGAATTTTATTTTGAGTTGAAACCCTGCCGATATCCTTTGATATCATCTAAAGATGCCATGCCCTTGGTATCTATATACCCTTTTTGTTACACGTTGTATTGTTTTCTTTTCTTTAAAATGAGTAAATAACAAGGGTACATTGTATACATAATATCCAAAGAGCTACAGTGTAAGGCATCATCGTCAACAACTCCAAATTGTTGTTGGCGTGAGCTTGCGGTTGCTCGAAAGAGATGTCGCGGCTAGTGGCGCACAGGTAAGTGAAAGAACACGGATGAGTTTTAGTAAGTAAAAGTCTGACACGGCCTTCCGCTCCCCCCAAAGCGGGAGAGGTCATGTAATAATTTCCTATCCAAAAAACATGTTTGTAATATAATTGAAATAACAGCTTGAAAGTACACACATCAAAAGTGTCTAGGGATCAACATATATTTTTGCAATAACTTTTCTCCTGATTGATATTAATTAAAATTTTCTTTAAGGATTCATCAAATAAAGTGTTTTCGTTTGTCACAGTAACGATAAACCAAGTCACCTTTGCATTAATAAAGAAATTTGCCATTTTCCTAATAAAGGGATATTTGACATTTGAACCACTAACACAAAAGTTCGAAAAAAAGACTGAAATAACAGTTTTCTCTAAAATTTTATTGGGTAACTTAAACAATTAATAATCCGTGTTTCTACCGCGAACACTAACAACACAAGAACATCGGTTTGGCATACTCAAAATGAGTTCATCCAAATCACGCTGTGGAATGGCCGCCCATGTTCGTTGCAACAACAAAAAAAGGTCTTCTTGCGACTGGATACCCTCCATATTCGGCAGAGCTCTTCTCTGTAGCATATCCCATGCATGCTCAATCGGGTTCAAGTCTGGCGACTGAGCAGGCCAGGGCAGGACATTGATGTTAGCTGCGGCGAGAGTCTGTCTTACAACTCTTGCGGTGTGCGGTCGTGCATTATCATGCATTAACTGAAATAAGGGACCGATTTGCACTTGTAGAGGAACGATGACGTCTGATACAATCGTTTCAGCATAAATTTGAGCGTTGAGGTTGCCTCTGATCCAAATCAACTCAGTTCTTCCGCCGATCCAAATACCCGCCCATACCATGATGGTTCCACCACTATAAGGATGGACTTCCTGGCAGGATTTTAATCGCTGTTGGCGTCCAGGGGTTCTCCAGTGTCGTATACGTCTTGTATCCGGTCTCATACCAAAACGAGACTCATCAGAAAAGCACACGAAACGCCATTGTTCTTCTGCCCAATTTCTGTGTTCAAGAGCCCATTGATATCGAATCCTACGATTGTGCATTGCTATAGGTGGTACCCGTAGCGGTCTTCGGGAATGAAGGTTCACTTCATGCAAGCGGTTTCTGACTGTTTGGTCGCTAATTAAGTTCCCTGAAGAGTGATGAAGCCTCACGGCTAACATCATGGCGGTTATTGTTGGAGCTCTTCGAGTTAAGATTTGAATGTATCGGTCTTGTCTCCGTGTGGTGCAGCGATACCGTCCTCCATGGCGCTCAGCCACGGTACCAGTGCTTCGGTAACGTGTCCAAAGTCGACTGATAACACTCTGACTTGTATTCAGAGCTAAAGCCACAGTACGTTGCCGGGAACCAGCTTCTATCATTCCCACGGCTCTGAGCATTTCTTCCCTGCTTAAATGACGTCGCCGCTCCATAATAACGTTGGTTTTAATCAGTAGTAGGGAAACAGTAGCACTAATAATGTCTTCAATGCGTTGTATGTTTTTATAGGGAAAATATTGACAGCTGATTTTCATCTTTTACTCGAATTTGATTCACAGTTCCTGATTCAAATTATGAAATGCACCAAAAAGGATCCATATAAATTTATAAAATCATAAATTTATTACAAAGCCACATCTCAATCTCAAGAAATCCGCATAAAAATGCTTGATCCCTAGACACTTTTGATGTGTGTATATACCATTAAATTTCATAACCGTCCCTAAAGAAAAACATCAACAAACAACAAGATACTGGATACTGGACTGATAGATAGTTATAAGAAGTTACTTCATCATAATTTTTTTTCTTATACAGAGAAGGATCCTCTTACAATAAGAAGTTACTTAGGCTGATTTTATTTTAGGAAAAGAATAAGGGCCCAGCTCAAAAAATAAATTCTTTGACAGCCGATTTGTTTTCCGATATGTAGACTCACTAAATAATGCTTTATTTGTGTAATAAACAGTGAGATATTACCTTGCTTCATAGACAATGATTTTTCATTCCACAAATCGCGAAAATAGCCGCAGATGTATTCACGAATTTATGAGCTGTCACGTTTTTATTATAATAGGTGTTGTGTAAGTTTATACAATCACGTTTTGCTCATTTTGCGTGATAAATGATAACCTTTAATGAATTTATTAAGTGCATATAGAAAAATAGACTGCGACAGATAAGCCTGCAGTATCTACGTGCCGGGATTATTGTGTACCCTGTACTCGTGACTTTCCACGATCATCACGTTTTGTAGCTAAACTTACCTGATAGCGAAAACTCCTGAACTTTTCATCTAAAATTAACCTGTCAGTTATACCTATGTTTTTTGGGGTAGGTAGCACTTAACGATAACGACGAAACATGCGGGTAACGTGTGTTAGGTACATAGTTTTACGTACATAACATGGGTTACGAATGTTAAGATTATGTATACTATACTCTCTACATATTTGTTTTTATTTGATTGTTTTATTATGTAATAGTGTTTATCATTTATTTTTACGTTATATGCTATGGAGTAACATAAAAATTAATGATAAACACAATAAGTTTTTTCTCGGTGGTAGGCCATAACATCGGCTGCCGGCAGAAGTTACCACCCACCAGACAAAGTCTTGCCGCCAAGCGATTCGTCGTGTTCCGGCATGATGTCTGGTGAAGCCGTGCGGAGGACGGCTCTGAGCAGTTGTGTTGCGATGTGTGGCGGGTACGATGCGCCAAATGTTGTTGTGTCGGGAGTTTGGTCGTGGAGAGTCTCCAGATCAATCTCCCTCTAGCGCAGCTTCGTTTGGCCGTGTTGGTCTTGGGTTTAACATTGCATCACCTCGCTCAACTGCCGTCATCCTTCCTATTCCTAAGTATTTTAAGTGAATAGGCTTAATAAACTAGTGCGCTTTACCATCAACGATTGCATCACTGATTACCATCAGGCGGGATTGCAGTCCAGCACTAGTTTATAATTATTAAAAAAAAAATACAGTCAGTGAACATGAACATACCGTGTGATAGCAATCTGGTGATCTGCTATAATACTTTCCTACTTCAGACACCAGTCTTTCACAACTAGAATCAATAGTTTTATTTTATTTTATATGATACTATATGTGAAGAGAGAATTAATTATATGATTAATTATATGTAAACCTATTTTTGGAGCCCACAAGAATAACACCTACTTGTGCCACGTGCCTAGATAATATTTTTACAAACATAATACCAAGCCACAAAGAAGTTTTAAATTTACTTGATTCTGATCACTGCGGACAAAGGATTACTATTCCAAACCATAGTAAAAAAGTGGCCAAAAAGGATATCACTGTTAACCCCAAAACTGAAAGCCGCTTGGAGGTTTTTAGATTTGATCTCATCAATAAATTGCCAGTCTTATCCAGTGCTGTTAATGCTGATCCTAATCATCTCTATGACAATTTTTTTAATATATAGTGTAAGCTATTTGATTCCACCTTTGTTCCCAAGACTATCTCTGTTAATAGTAAAGCATCTTTCTCTGATTGGGCTACCATCGGTATTCATAAAAGTAGAACTCGGCTTTATGAATTGTACAATGAGAGGATTTATATTAACACTGTTGAATTCAATTTATATGTTAGAAAATATTCAAAATTATTCAAACAAGTTTGTTATATGGCCAAGTCACGTTACTTGAGTTCAAAGATAAAGAACAGTGGCAATGTAATTAAAACGACTTGGAAAATTATTAATAGTGAAACGGGAAGGTCCAGTGATAGAAATACTGACTATAGCCTGTCTATTAATGACAACATAATTAAATCAGACTCGCAAGTCTCTGAGGCATTTGAAAATTTCTTTTCGGATATTCCTGTTTCAACTACTAAATCCCTAAACTCATCACCTTCTGTTGCGGAGTCTTTGCTTAAAGAAAATGTTAATGTTTGTGATTCGGAGTTTCATTTTGAACATGTTATCAGTAGAGATATAATTAAAATCTTTCACACTCTGAATGTAAAAAAGACTGCTGACCTATGGGGTCATTCGGTGGAAGTTGCTAAGTCTATTATTGATATTGTGGCACCCACTCTAGCTGTTATCTTTAATGCTTGTATTGACTGTGGAGAGTTTCCTGATCTCATGAAAAATAGTAAAATAATACCTTTGTTTAAATCTGGTAGTACATCAGACCCCACAAATTATAGACCTATTTCTGTACTACCTACCTTTAGTAAAATTTTTGAGAAATTAATTTTAAACCAAATGCTAAATTTTTTTAATAAACATAAATTATTACATAGCAAACAGTTCGGTTTTACAAGGGGTCGTTCAACTACTGATGCCGGTGTTGAACTTCTAGGTCATATATATAATGCATGGGAGGATAAATGCGATGCCTTGGGCATCTTTTGTGATTTGTCCAAGGCATTCGATTGCGTTCTTCACGATACGTTAATCAGGAAACTCCGCCACTACGGGATCCGGAACTCTGCACTGGATCTTATTACATCTTACTTGAGTGGTAGGATTCAAAGCGTTGACGTTAATGGAAAAAGATCTTCTGGATCTTTAGTAACAATGGGAGTCCCACAGGGGTCAATTCTTGGTCCTTTTTTGTTTCTTATTTACATCAATGACCTGCCGTACCTAATAAAGGATAACCACGATATAGTGTTGTTTGCAGATGACACTTCACTTTTATTTAAACTGAAACGTCAGCAGCAGGTTACTGATGATGTAAATAGCGCGATCTCCAAAGTAGTCCATTGGTTTAATGTTAATAATTTACTCTTAAACGAGAAAAAAACCAAATGCATTAAGTTTACTCTACCTAACGTGAGGCAGGTGGAAACTAAAGTGTTGATAAAGGGCGAAGAATTGAAATCTGACGACAGCACAGTATTCTTGGGTATAACTCTGGATGCTAAGCTTCAATGGGGTTCACATATAGAAAAATTGTCAAAAAAGCTAAGTTCTGCTGCATACGCAGTTAGAACAATTCGTAATTTGACTGATGTTGAGACGGCCCGTTTAGTGTACTTTGGCTATTTCCACAGCGTAATGTCGTACGGCATTCTGTTGTGGGGAAATGCCGCCGATATTCAAACAATATTTGTTTTGCAGAAACGAGCTGTTCGTGCAATTTATAAATTAAGTCCGAGACACTCTCTCAGAGAAAAATTTAAAGAGATTAATGTACTGACCGTGCCGTCTCAATATATTTATGAAAATCTTTTGTATGCTCATAAAAATATAAAATTGTTTAAAAAATACAGTGATGTCCATGATATAAATACTAGGAACAGGCACAAATTTATTGTACCTACAACAAGGCTCAAGAAAATAGGTGGCTCTTTCAGATGCCAATGTATACATTTTTACAATGGACTTCCAGAGGTGGTTCAAGATCTGAGCCTGAATAAATTCAAATCCTTCATTAAACGTAAGTTGTGTCAGAAAGCATTTTATAGTGTGAAGGATTATATTGAGGACAAAAAGGCTTGGGCTTGAGCTGCGTCCGATTTCTATACAATGATTGTTCTTTGATTTTTCCTCTTGTAGTTTTAATATGTAATTGTTTATGTTATTTAGTCAAAGCCTGTATTACACACTATGTAGCCAAGCATATTGTACGTTACGGAATTGTATCGCTGACAGAGGTGTTCGGCACTTGTGCAGCTGCAGCTGCACAGGAGTTAAACTTTCCACAGATTCGGGAACACTGTTGGAGCTGCTGAACCTTGGACAAAACTATCTTAGCATTGTGTAGATTCAATTTCTTAGTATTGTATAATTGCATGGCAAACGTGTGAGCACAATGTACGAATGTGCTGTAAGGCATTTATTTGTTGGGTTAGTCTTTTTATTGACTTAATTGTGCTCTGGCTGTTGAGAGTATGTCATGCTCACTCAAATGTCTCGCTGATGGTGGCGTGTGTTTTGGGTCATTGGGTTCCCTTCGATATGGTTGAGCTGAATGATGCTGATCCATACGTCATGTTCGTGAACGGACGCCATCGGAGGGGACTGGTCATCTCTTAGCTGCCACGGCGTATTTTAATTTCTGAAATGATTTTTGTATGTTTTCCATAATGGACGCTCTCAGCGTACAATATATTTCTGCATCGTTCTCACGCGGTTGATTTCAACATGAATGATGTAATCAAATATTTGTAACAATAGCTTAAAAATTTAAAAGAGTGTCCATGGAGTTTCTTGCCCGTTCTTCTCCATAGGTACCTACTCTTTGGAATGGGCGACTAGCTTCATCTTATTGACTGACCGACCTTCTGACAATTCAAAAGTGCCTGTAACTGGTTTATTTGAAATAAATGATTTGATTTGATTTGATTTGAATTGTAAAACTGTATGGTAAAACATTTTTTTTTTAATAGATTTCGGGATTACAATAATGATTTTAATTAAAACGACGTCCACTGCTAGACACTGCCCCAAGAATCGATCCAGCAAGCGGCCCAGCGCAGACCCCATCGAGCGAATTCTTGTGACCTTCAGTTGGATCCGCTTTGAGGAAGTTTAAGTATAAACTTCCTCAAAGTGGTAGGGGAAGGTAGGGGGGTAGGGTGGTATGTCTGAAGGTGGAGGTCTGGACCGCTTGCTGGATCGATTCTTGGGGCAATGTCTAGCAGTGGACGTCGTTTTAATTAAAATCATTATTGTAATCCCGAAACCTGTTAAAAAAAATGTTTTACCATACAGTTTTACAATTCATATAATTAATTCTCTCTTCACATATAGTATCATATAAAATAAAATAAAACTATTGATTCTAGTTGTGAAAGACTGGTGTCTGAAGTAGGAAAGTATTATAGCTCTGACTCTTGACGTTGAGCCTTCCAGTACGTGGTAACCACCTTTTGGGCCCCCTCGGCTTTCTTTGTTTGGCAATTCTTAGAGCTGTATTCTTGGTTCATTTGCGCATAACGTGATTAGTGTTTCATGAGTAAGTAAATGTGCTGGTATCACACAAGGATGTTCTTTTACATACCTATGTATAGAATAGAATACTCTTTATTATGTACACCATATAGATTACAGAACATAAATATAAAGATTGGCGGGGCTATGTATAATCAATGCATTACGGGCTTCTATCGATTTATTGTCAATATGCATGAAGTAGGCTGAAGAGGCGTGCTTGTGCATAGATTGTAAGTGTTCCAAGTATGCCGAACTGACAAAATGATATGTGCACACATTAGTGTTCCTACATTTGCTGTCTACTATTTTCTCCATGACTTTGTGCTCATTAAACATATACCCTCGTAAAACAAAAGGGCAAACATAATTTATTTTGTATAAATAACGACGTAGGTAGTAGATATACCAACTTGTTTAAGAAACCCAACCGAGGTCAAGTTCGTGGGGTTCGTAGTTCCGATAATTTAATTAATTTATAATGATAATAATCGGTGACTGCCTGTTCATTAGAGCTATGTTTTGTTAATAATAATATTATTATCCCCACCGCCACGTTGACATTATGATGGGGCCTGTACGTTAATGATCATGCTTGATCAAAGTCGTTCATCAAGTTGAAAAGTTTACACGAAATGCAACTGCATGGCGTTGACGTCGAAATAGAAGTCGCAAGCGCTGTATGACCACGATTTGGTTTAAGTACTGGATACTTTCACGGTGTTCGGTATTTAAGAGTATAAATAAATAATAAAATAAATATATACGGACAAATCACACAGATTGAGTTAGCCCCAAAGTAAGTTCGAGACTTGTGTTATGGGATACTAACTCAACGATACTATATTTATAATAGAAAAATATATAGATCCAAGACCCAGGCCAATCAGGAAAAGTTCGTTTTTCCATCATGACCTGGCCGGGCGGTAAGTCCCCTCTTTGGGCAGTGGCACCTTCGGGTTCTCACCGGACAGGGCTGTTCCGGATAAAGCGAGAGGAAACGCTAAGGTGTCACCACTGTGCGATATGTAGCGATCTTTCGCGTCTGGCCCTGGTCCAGGCCATGGTCCGGAGCAGTGAGAGAGTGCATGCATGAGAAGCAGGGATGATGGCAATAAAGAAGGCGGAGCGTGTGAGGGAGTGGGAATCTCTAGCCGCCGTAGGAGACGCCCTGGCTGGGAAACAACATCGAACTCCCGGCCACCAAAGGCGCGGACTTGTGGGCGGCGAGCAGTGGGCAACAAGGCCCTGGTCGATGGCGCGTTAAGTTCCACGCGCGCCTTTTCTCTTATTTTTAAAGTCAAGCGTCAGCTAACAAATTTTGACAAAGTTAACAATGCACTCTCTAAAGTTGTCCATTGGTTTAATGTAAATAACCTCATTTTAAATGAAAAAAAAAACTAAAGTCCTTAAATTTTCTACGCCAAATGTCAGGCAGCTAAGTACCAATGTGCAACGGAATGGAGTAGAGTTGATTCCTGTCGAGTCGACCGTTTTTCTTGGATTAACCATTGACGCCAAGTTACAATGGGGTCCTCACATTGAGAAGCTGTCGGGTAGACTCAGTTCTGCCGCCTTTGCTGTTAAGAAAATTAGACAGATAACTGATGTGGATACAGCCAGAATTGTTTATTTTAGTTATTTTCATAGTCTTACGACTTATGGGATTCTTCTCTAGGGAACTTGTGCGGACATCAATACCATCTTTGTTTTACAGAAGAGGGCAGTTCGAGCCATTTACAACCTTGGTCCTAGAGATTCTCTTAGGGAAAAGTTCAGAGAGGTGAACATTCTGACTGTAGCTTCACAATATATATTTGAAAATCTGTAGTATGTTCATAAAAATATCTCGAATTTTAAGAAAATAAGCGATATTCATAATATAAATACCAGGAACAAACACAATCTTGCTGTACATCACACTCGTCTCCACAGAGTAGGCAACTCGTTCATGGGTCAATGTATACACTTTTACAACAAGCTTCCCATGGACATTCGAAACTTACCCATTAAACGATTTAAGAACCATATAAAGGCCAAACTTTGCAAAAAGGGGTATTATAAAATCACAGATTATTTAGAAGACAAAAAGCTTGGGACTGAGCTGCTCGCTCTGTTAAGCATTGTTATTAAGCAATATGCGTAATTATAAGGTAAATTATTGTAAACATTTTCATTTTTAATGTCTGGACTTGAAAAAAGACGATGATCCCTGAGTTTGTTTCGGCTATTTCTTCTCAGAGGTAGTCAGTTAGGAAATGCCGGCTTCATCTAGTTAAAAAAATAAAATAAAAAATAAACATGACGTGTAAAAGTGATCAGTGGTCCTACTTGCTTAATAAACGATTTCATTTCATTTAATTTCATTTCATTTCCTCAAAGATATGTCACCACATCATGACGAGGTCCACGAAGACCGATGCCTGGGTCAGGGTGCGGTGGTTAAAAGAGAAATCGTGGCCCTGGCACACAGGCAAGTGAAGCAATACGAGTGGGCTTTAGTTAGTAAAAGTCTGACACGCCCTTCCGCTCCACCCAGAGCGGGAGAGGTCGTTTGATGATTTCCCATCTACACCAAACAAAACGGTAAAGTGTCAGACCAAGAGAGATACAGAAAACTGCAAGACAGTATTTGGCACCATGTTGGACCGTAGCGGCTCCACGGACCCTATCTCCTGGGAGAACTCTTTTCCCCCACCTTTAGCTTGCTTTTATTGCCTCTTCAATCCTCATCGTTTAAAATCGTCCAAGCTTTGGCCGCTCGTATGCCTTTCAAGAGTCTTGGGATGTATTATTAAAAAATATTAACTTTAATAAACAAGCTTTCGTATATATCCTTGATATTACCCGTTAAGATTAAGATTACACGTATTGGAATATATTCAGCATAACGTGGTACGCAGATTAATAGAAATATCTGTGTTGCTGCTAAAAATGCTAGAAAAATTATAAAATTTACTACCACGACTATCATCATTGAAGTTATTTATTCATCACGTTTTACTACGCATCACGCGTAGTAAAACGTGATGAATAAATAACTTCTTGTTTGAAAGAAGAATTTTATTAAACAAAAGAGTACCTATTTTTATTATTCATAACACTGTTTTACATCAATGAACATTCTAGAATTTCCTCGAACGATATCGATAATGGGGGTCTCTCATAACTTACATATTTTAACCAATTTGATACATCATACGCATGCGGTTTGTATTGTGTACGAATTGTTAAATTGATGTCTGAGTTTGATTCGCAACATATTGTCAATTGCCTAATAGGTTAAAAGCAAGTGTGCCTGAGACCCGCGAGCATTGAGCATCTCTTTAACTCTTTTATTTCAGGGTTACCCTGGCAACCTGTAATATCTAGCAAAGTACGAAGATAATAGTAAGCTACTTAACGACGTTAGATTCCTTGTTATGTTTCTGGGAAATGTTTTTTTGAGATTCCAATTTCAGTCAGTTCTAAAATAAAATATTTGTACCTTTATATCATCTTTCGAATATTATATAAAATAATTTCTTGTGAAGTTATATATCTGGGAAATGTTTTTTCCACAAAGCTATTTTAGTAAGTGCTAAAAGAAAATACTTGTACCTTATATTCTTAAAGGACGTCGCAAATAAATTGGTACAAGTGTTTGTATATTTCTGAGTTTTTAATATGGAGATTCTGGGTATAGACGACAGCACATCAAGCTATCAGATTTCGTCATTGGAATTTCAACTTTATCTCTGTTTAGAGATAAAGTTAAAACTCTACTTACTCTAATAAAAAATCTGAAATCTGAGGTTTAAGATGATTTGACAGTTTCGGTTAGCTTGACCAGCTGTCGTCTGTACATACATCTCAGTATTCGTTTAGAATATACTCTAAGGCGACCCCTAGACGAAGTTGCGCATTATTATGAATTGTGCATTATAATTGATCGATTAGGCTAAATATTGAAGACGTCTGAGTGAGTTTAATTTTTATTGTACCATATTTTTGCATTGCATCGTGTTGGGTCAGTATTGCGCAATATGTCGGGCAGGGTCAGTTTCCCAGTGTGTGGAAGGAGGGGAAGCTGGTCCTGCTCAGGAAGGAGGGGCGCCCCGCGGACTCGCCGTCCGCGTATCGGCCCATAGTGCTGCTCGACGAGGCGGGCAAACTTTTTGAGCCTATAATCGCAGATCGCCTCGTCGGCCACTTGTGCGGAGACGGGCCGAACCTGGACGACAACCAGTTCAGTTTTCGTCGGGGGCGCTCCACCATAGACGCAATCATGCGCGTGAGAGCCCTGGCGGAGGATGCGGTATCCCGGGGTGGGGTGGTGTTGGCGGTGTCTTTAGACATTTCCAACACCTTCAACACCCTACCCTGGAGCTTTATTAGGGAGGCCCTGAAATACCATCGGGTGCCTCCCTACCTCCGCCGCATAGTAGGGGCTTATCTGGAGGATAGATGCGTCATCTATCGGGGACGTGACGGTGCCGGTCGGCACCAAATGTCGTGGCTACGACTGGGTGCTGAGAGGCGAGCTCCCGTCGGGCACCGACTTGGCGTGTTATGCGGACGACACGCTTGTCACTGCCCGGGGGAGCTCGCACAGGGAAGCGACGTTGATAGCCACGGCTGCGGTGTCACAGGTGGTGACCCGCATCCGGCGCCTGGGCCTGGAGGTGGCCCTTGACAAGTCGGAGGCCATGGTTTTCCATGGCCCCCGGCGTGCGCTGGCGCCGGGATCACATATCGTGGTCAGTGGTGCTCGGATAGCTGTCGAGTCCACCATGAAGTATCTGGGATTGGTGCTCGACAGCCGATGGGAATTCGGAACCCACTTCCGGCGGCTGGCGCCCAAGCTGATGGGTGCAGCAGGCGCGCTGTCAACGTTGCTTCCCAACATGGGGGGCCCGAGCGCAGCCTGTAGGCGGTTATACGTGGGAATCGTGCGGTCCATGGCCCTGTATGGGGCCCCTGTGTGGGCGATGGACCTGACGGCCGGAACACTCGCCATTCTGCGCAAGCCGCAGAGGGCGATGGCCGTCAGGGTCGTCCGCGGGTATCGCACGATTTCCTACGAGGCGGCTTGCGTCCTGGCCGGATCCCCGCCCTGGGACCTAGAGGCGAAAGTACTAGCGTCATTATACCGATGGCGCGAGGAAGAGCGGACACGGGGCTCCAGTCCGGCGCAGCGGCAGATCGAGCTGCGCCGAGAGGAGCTCCGTCAGGTCCTGGTGGCGGACTGGCGGCAGAGGCTTATGCGCCCTACCGCCGGCCTCGCTACCGTCGAGGCGATCCGGCCAGTACTCGACGACTGGCTCGGGAGAAGGCACGGCTCCCTGTCGTTTAGGGTGACGCAGGTGCTGTCGGGGCACGGCTGCTTCGGCAAGTACCTGTGTCGCCTAGGCAGGGAGCCGGACGCTCGGTGCCACCACTGCGTCCAATGCGGGGAGGACACGGCGCAGCACACGCTCTCCGAGTGTATAGCTTGGGAGGGGCAGCGCCGTGTCCTCACAAATGAAGTAAGAGGCGACCTGACGCTGCCGGCAGTAGTGCGGAGGATGGCCGGCAGCGCAGAGTCGTGGGACGCGGTGGTGTCTTTCTGCGAGGACGTGATGTCGCAGAAGGAAGCTGCGGAACGGGGGAGGGAGATCTCAACTCCCTTCCCGGGCCGCAGAAGACGCACCGAGCGCCGAAGAAGGGCGGATAATGCCCTCTTCCGCCCCCCATGAATGGGTCCAGGGGCGAGGGACATGGGGAAGTCCCCGCCCCCTATTCGATGGACCCCGAGGCGGAGGCGCGCGCGAGTGTCAGCGCGCGCCTCTGAGGCGATGCACGGGGTATCTTAACACCCCACTACCCCGTGCCGGAGACGAGGCCCGGACAGACCGGGCCAGCACGAGAGTGTGGGGCTGCGGAAGAATTTAGACTCCCGCGGCCCCACGCGCGCTCGTGATAGAAGAGACACCGGGGTGGTTTTAGTCAGTAAATGTTTGACAGACCCCGTCGCCCACCCTAGGGCGGCGGACATCCTATGAGGATTTCCACGCCGAAAAAAAAAAAAGTATTGCGCAATATCTTTTGAAAAGAGAATCTAAAAGTTAAGGAGGGAGAGTTTATCGTCGAATATATCCCATTATATTACCGTCTCATCAGCATAACGTTTAGCCATACGCGACAACAGTACTGCTGCAGCCCCATCTTGTTCGAACATGTTACTCCGACTGAACACGAGAACAATCTTCGCATCTTCGTATTTTTGTGTAATTTAGATGATCGTTTGGATGCAAAGTCACTTTCAATCTTATTGTACAATAGAATGTATTGCAAAGTATTATTATAGGTCTAGAAACCGCCTAAGACTTATTTATAGTAAGTATATTCTAAACAAAAACTTATTCAATCGATTTCTATAATAATTTTTTGTCAAGGACAATGATTATTACTTATTTATTTATTTATTTATAGTTAGCTAAAACGGTACAAAACCAATTACATTAACTAACATAGAGACAAACAGTTACATTAATTAATTTAAAAACTGACACTAAAACTAACATGGAATAGTGGACTCTTTCGCATACTTTCTTTCACAGAAGACCAAACATACACGCATAAGCTTTTTCCATTCATCAGAAGGGCATTCAGCACTTTTAGGGTACGACCGGGGATTCAGCTCTTGCTACCGTTTTTGCGGGGAGTTGCGCAAAAAGATTGTGCCTGCGGCTTTGACGATGGCCGACATATTTGTCAGGCACAAATAGTCGGCAGAAAAGACCATCGAGCTCTGGGCAGTCTATACCTCCCCGTAATGTCTCACAAGATACGGTAAGCTGGTCAAAGCCTCTTCTTACTTCCAAACAGTTAAATCTCAACATCCCTAAGAGATAGTTGGTGGGGTACATTACTTAGAGTCGAAGTAATAATCTTTGTAATAATATAAATCTTGACGTTGATGTTATTTCTAAAAGGTGACCGGTCAATCGTCATCGATTCATACGTAGAGATTATCTTAATTAGGGAGATTAAACTCGATACTATAACAAATACTTTGGTCATGGAATTTAAAAATAGATGAAATTTTAGTAGATAACGAGTCATTCTCTTTTGGCATCCCTACGATAGAGGGAGGGAGTCAAAACTAAAAAAAGGTTTAGCTCACATGATGTATTGCGGTTTCGCGCTACCCGCTCCATACCGTAATACTTTGTAACATTTATAAATGCTTTATGACTTAAGTATATCAACACTAGCTTTCCGCCCGCGGCTACGCCCGCGTGGAGTTCGATTATATCGCGCTTTTTAGACTTCCCTCGGGAATATCAAGTACCCTATTGTTTAATCTGGACTTCTAACTTTACATCTGCAAAATTTCAAAGCAATCGGTGCAGTAGTTACGGCGTGAAAGCGGAACAAACAAACACACTACTACTTAATTACTACTTAATTTACGAATTGGGAACAAAAACATATCAATCCAGTGGCCGCGACTGCTTTTAAGCGCAAAGACCGAAAGTTTGTTATCGTTTGCCTAATTAGTTAGGTAAATAAAAATAAACGTAATTTAAAAATAACAATTTAATTATTTATGTAAACATAATTTCCGAGTAGTAAGATAGAGAAAACTATGTTGTAAAATAAAACTACAACATTAAAAATTGTAGTCCTAATTTTCCAGTCGAAATTGAAATGCTCATCAGAAATTTAGTAGGTTGATGGAAGATTGCTGGTGAGTGATAAAGCTACTAAAGCAGTATAGTCGTACTCGTAACAAATAATAATATCTCCGCTACTACGGTTTTTTGCAACATTAATTTCAGCGCCATCGTGCGGCAGTGTACAGAACAAAAGTTATCTAGCCAGTGTATGTACCGAATTGTCTTTGGTGATTCTCAGTATAGTCGCAGTTGTTCGAAAAATCCCCGCTAGATGTAGGCACCTACGAGTTACATGTTGCATTAATATTTAAACAATTACAAGGACGTGCGGAATGCCTACGCACGCAAATCATCCAGCGGGCGAGCCGAACAGCGGCGAGCCACGCCAGTCGGCCAGTCAGCTTCGGAGACCCAGTATGGTCACATACTTATAATCCTTCTGATATTTCTCATAACATTGTATTAGGATAAGGAATTCCCTCAATATGGTCTTCATCACCAGATTTATTGCAAATCATCATTTTAACCCATAAAAGTGAAGGTCTCAACAATATAAATGAATTAATTCCAAGCACAATGTTGCTACTGTAAACCGTTGAGGAGTTCCCTTAACTGTCCATTGTCTTCATCATAAGACCCCTAATGACAAACACAATACATCTATAGTTGAGCCAAATTTGATAAAGAATAGAGGTAAAGATACGGTTGCTAGGCAATGAGTAGTTTACGCCTAAAAGGCAGATGTTAACAACCTTCTCTATATAGATGATTTTCATAAAAGTAATAATCCTACTTCCTACTTGTGCGTGACAGACATGCAGGACTATTTAGTGGACGTATGCGGTTGCACTCTGCACGTTCTGATGCACACTCTGTTGCTGGGTTGGTGGAAATAAGTGAGGCTTCGGTGTGTTGAGTTACTTGGTATATTCTTCCACAATATTAGCGGGGTCACTAGTTAACATATACTACTATTGATTCTTGACAATTGATACTGTACATATCTTGCTGTGGATCGTGACTGTAGCTGTTGACTCCTCAAAGACGAAGACGAATGTGATGACTGTAGCTGTTGACTCTTCAACGTCAAAGATAAGTATTTCTTGCTGTAGCTGTCACTGTTGACTCCTCAATGGCGAAGACGAATGTCTTCTTACTGTGTTGACTTCTCGATGTCGAAGACGAATGTGATGACTGTAGCTGTGGCCTCTTCAACGTCGAAGATTCTTGCTGTAGCTGTCACTGTTGACTCCTCGACGGCGAAGACGAATGTGATCTGCTGCTCAGACGTGGGGCCTATATATACTACGACGAGGGCGCAAACCGTGGGAAGCGACGAGAGCGTCGGGTCTCACCAGCCATTGTCTAACGCACGTTCCTGGGCCGCATCATAAACCTGAAGGTCTCTACTTTATAACGCCCATTACAAGGGTCCATTTATTGCGCCTATCCCAAGGAATCATTTTATGGCGACTATCCCAAGGGATTGTTTAATGGCGCCCACCTTTTTGGCGTTGTTACTTTCAGCCAGATGTGGGACAACCATTTCTATTAAAATTTTATTATAGTCTGTTGCAGCTTATAACAAGGGAGCACTTTATGACGTTTATCTTTCTGTCATTGATACTTTGCTAAATGTTCACAGTCATTCCTTTCATAATTGTTGCCTTGCCAGATATGTACAACCATTGAATGACGATCCTTCCTCACAATGAACGATCGTCCATATTACGCTTTCTAAATTCATATGCATAAATGTTCTATTCTAAGTAATATTATAACAATACACTATTCGGAATTAGTTTCTATACACTATTTAAAACACTTCGTCCCGCACACTACTAATCTAAACAGTTTATTTATGTTTAGATATTTATCATTTGCATAGAACGCTTAACCGATTTGAATGAAATATGACACACATGTAAGCTAATTCCCTTACAGGTTAAATTTTTTGATACATACAATTATAATTAGTCCATACTTGAAAGTATTACAATGCATGTATTATGTAGTTGATTTGAAAGTAATTAAAATACGCAAAATTGTATTGACAAATGCCTCAACTTTACTCATTGGTTTAATTCCACAAAATGTGTTTAATACCTGGATTTCATCCATCTTTCTTTTTTTGTAGGGCTATCATGTAAAATTAATGTCGACTTTTTAATGGTTTTTCGAAATAACAAGTTATTATGCATGTTATTTTAGTGATTCTGTTGAAATATGCTGCAATAGGAATTATTAATAAATAGTTAGCATGTAAAAGTCGATAATCATGTAAATAACAAGAGGTTTGTAAAACGTGAGTTGTGATAACCCTAAATTGGTTTGTTTACCTCCATTCTTTAAGGAGCTTGGCGATGGTATAGGTGTAAAGCTCTTATCAATACAAATTAATCAAGCACAAATACAAGGTAGCTTCTGTGAATCGTTGAGGAGTTCCCTCGACTGTCTCTCAGCTCCATCATCAAATCTACTGCAAACCTTCATTAATTTAATTTTAGTTATTTATTTCTCTCTTCCCAACATTGGTTTAACAACATTTTACTTATATTCCACCATTGTAAGAGACTTGTGCCTGAAGTAGGTTTTTGAAGAAGCCTATGTTATAGGTCACCAACTGAATATCATAATATAAATGAATTAAGTCCAAATACAAGGTAACTACTGCAAACCGTTGAAGAGTTCCCCGAACTGGCCTTTGTTTTCATCATCAGAGCCTTAATGACAGTTATATCCTATCTAAGTGTAAAGTTCTTGTCAATACAAATTTATCAAGCACAAACTCAAAATAGCTGCTGTGAATCGTTGAGAAGTTCCTTCGACTGTCTAGGATCTTCATCATCAGATCTACTGCAGATCTTCATTTTAAACCACATGGGTGTAAAGTACTCATCAATATAAATGAAATAAGTCTAAACACAATGTAACTACTGTAAACCGCTGAGGACTTCCCGGAACTGGCCTTTGTCTTCATCATCAGAGCCGTTATGACAGTCACAACCACCGAGGTGTAAAGTCCTTCTCAATACAAATTAATCAAGCATAGACATTAGGTAGCTGTTGTGAATCGTTGAGGAGTTCCTTCGACTGTCTCCCAGCTCCATCATCAGATCTACCCCAGACCTTTATTACATCGTTGTTTTTTAAAATACTTAGAAATGCACTAGTCGCCCATACGATTTTTGAAAGTTTCCCTTGATTTCTCTGGTCTTTCATCATCAGATCCTGACCTGGTGACTATGGGACCAACTGGAAAGTATACCCTTACAAACAAAAAAAGGATTTTGCAAATCGGTCCAGGCGTCTTCGAGTAATCGGGGAACATACCTACATAAAAAAAAATAATATTTCGGCGAATTGATAACCTTCTCCTTTTTTAGAAGTCGGTTAAAGTAAGCATGAGGCGCTTTGTGCCATAATTTTTGTATATTAAGCGCCTCACGCTTTTTTCTCATACTAGCATTGTTTATATACAATTATAATAAATTAAATTTTAAAATTATTTTTAACTTTTTAGTTTGATATTTATTAAAAGCATGTTTTTTTTTGTTTTTTAAACTATATGTCTTTTTAGGCGTGGCCGGGAGTAGATCCCACGAACGCTGAATCCGAACGCTGACGTCACTGAAGACGCGCGCCTTAGACCGGTCGGCCAACGAACGTATTGAAAACGGTGGGACATTTTACAGTAATGAGCCCTTCACTCGTAGTCCAAAGAGTTAGACACGGACAAACAAACAAACAAGCAAGCAAGCAAACATACAAGTGAAGCTAATAAAAATCATGTAAAAAGCATGTAAAAATGATCAAACAACCCCATACCATCCACAGAGTAATGGGATGGCCGAACGGTGGCATTGCAGCATTAAAGCGGCACAAATGGCAAGGCCAGGAGACACCTCGTGGAATGACGAATTACCTACCGTACGCGGCGGCGATTCGAAATGACACGTGGATTAGTGCGTCATAGTGTGACCATGGTGTTAATTGAGGTTATAATATTGTGGCCTATTGTGTGTATCTTTAGAGTTAAGTAGAGCTTGACTGTTGCCCGATTAACTGAGGATATAATATTGTTTGTATCTTTAGAGTTAACTTAATTGAGTTTAACTATTGATTGGGTAATCTAAATAATGTGTTATTTTAAATGTAACAAGCAGTGATTATATTATTAACAACTAAGTATGTGCAAAACAGGGTTCGATTGGAAGCTATGGACTAAGTTTCCGCTGTCGTAGTCAAAACAAGGCCCGAGACTTACGCCGATGCAGCTGAACACATTTATCGCGTAATGCAGTACGGTTTCGGTTCCGGTTTATGATTTACGGTTTTCGGTTTTGATTTTCGGTTTCGGGGTATTGGCGAAGTGCGCGTATCCCATGTTTACGGTCAGTGTAAGTTATACTGACCTATATAGATATTATTTACCTTTAATATTGTTGGAGAATCTCACGACCTGCTATTTCGGTTTCGGTTAATAATATTTTGGATTCGGTTTCAGTTTCGGTTTCGGCTAATTGTAATATTTCGGATTCGGTTTCAGTTTTTGGTTTTCGGTTTCGGTTTCAGTTTCGGTTTTTGGTACAGATTTTGCGGGCCCATTAATTGTCAAAGCCTCTCACTCATGGTCAGCACGACAGAGTGTCCGATCGGTTTTATTTGGGTGTATGCCTTGTTGTCGGTTGAAGGCTGACACCATGCACCTGGTCGATCGGGCGCTTCGTTTCACGGAGGGGTTGCCGAGCCTTGTTCGGTCGGACTGCGGCACCAATTATAAAGGTGCAGATGGGTGCCTTAGAGAGGTCCATGAGTTTTTGACAAGAAATGATACGGAATTGGGCCAAGCATTGGCTACTCAGGATGTTACTTCGAGATTCGGTCCTACAGCATGTCCTCATTGGGGAGGCATCTTTAAATTTTTACACCGGGTCATTTCCTCATCGGCTAGCATTGGCTGGCAAGTGGTTTTATTCGGAGCGCTTGTGCATCTTACAGCAACGACTAAAATGGAGGGATGAAACAGACCCTGCACGGGTGGCGGATCCTTACGCTGTGTGGTAGCAACCCTGCCCCGTCCACGGGTGGACTGGCGAAATGAAGATGGTTCATCTCGGGGTGGGGGATTGTTTAGAATAAAAGACCAGTTTGGTAGAAAGTAGCCGGCCGCCCTGGCAACACAGGGAGCTCAGATCAAATTAATTACTGGCCCCGTTTGGGCGCGGGCGAGCAGGCGGTGTATACTAAAGAAAGAAAGAAAGAAAAATTAGTATATTGGCATTACAGCAAAATACATTTAAAACTATAAAACCCAGCTTATAATGCCAAAAGGGCCTCAGCTCAGCATAATGTCAGATGACAACAACAAGATGTGCCATCTGACGCTGATTTTCAGCTGCAACCCACGAGTGCCATATGCTAGTATTTCAAAAACTCAGTCCGCAAAAATATTAATGATATATTTAGATAATAATAGTAATCCAAATGATAGAAACACTTAAATATAATGACATAAAAATGTTGTGACATGCTTAAATGTGTGTATATATATGTTAAATACATTGTAAATTATTCAAATAATAAAATAAATATTCAATTTACATAAAAAAAGAAGATGAAGATGGCGGACCCGTCTTTTTGGCGTTGCGGACGCCTTTGAAATCGGTGAAATGAATAGTTATTAAGTTGAAAAGACCTAAAAACCAGGAGAGCGCGATCGGTGGCTTGTGCGTTCGCAATAGTGCGATTGTACGCTGAGAGCGTCCATTATGGAAAACACAAAAAAAAAACAACAATTCAGAAATAAGTCAGAAATAATAATACACCGTGGCAGCTAAGAGATGACCAGTCCCCTCTGACGGCGTCCGTTCACGAACATGACGTATGGATCAGTATCATTCAGCTTAAACATATTGAAGTCAACCTAATGATCCAACACACACGCCACCGCCAGCGAGGCATTTGAGTGAGCATGACATACTCTCAACAGCCAGAGCACAATCAAGTCAATAAAAAAGACTAACCCAATAATTAGATGCTTTACAGCAAGTACATTGTGCTCGCACGTTTGCCATGCAATTATACAATACTAAGAAATAGAATCTACACAATGCAAAGATAGTTTTGTCTAAGGTTCAGCAGCTCCAACAGTGCTCTCGAATACTAAGTTTAGCTCCTATGTAGCTGTACCGGTGCCGAACATTCCTGTCAGCGATGGAATTCCGTAACGTATAATATGCTTTACTACATAGTGTGTCATGTTGTGTGGGCTGTGGCATTTGAGTAAAAAACATAAACAATTACAAATTAAAACTACAAGAGGAAAAATCAAAGAACAATCAGTGTATAGAAATCGGACGCAGCTTAAGCCCAAGCCTTTTTGTCCTCAGTATAATCCTTAACAATTTTACTTTCTGACACAACTTACGTTTAATGAATGATTTGAATTTATTCAGGCTCAGATCATGAACCACCGCAGGCTGGGTAAAAATGTATACATTGGCATCTGAAAGAGCCACCTATTTTCTTGAGCCTTGTTGTAGGTATACAATAAATTTGTGCCTGTTCCTAGTATTTATATTATGGACATCACTGTATTTTTTAAACAATTTTATATTTTTATGAGCATACAAAAAATTTCATAAATATATTGAGACGGCACGGTCAGTCTCACTCTTTAAACATTTCTCTGAGAGAGTGTCGTGGTAAGTGATCTTCAATAATTCTTAATTTACCTAGATAGTCGGGTGTGGGGCGTTTAATATTATTATTATTGTTAAGCACCGGGGCTTTGCAACCATTATATGGTAGCAGAGATTATTATACATTTTTTTACATGTTTTTTATTAGCTTCACTTGTATGTTTGCTTGTTTGCTTGTTTGTTTGTTTGTCAGTCTTTAACTCTTTGGACTACGAGTGAGCGGCTCATTACTGTAAAATCTCCCAACGTTTTCAATACGTTCGTTGGCCGAGCGGTATTAATTTGTGCAGGCAAAGTATTTGGTTTAGATTTAGATTCAGATTTAGTTACTTCGGTAACGCATCATTACGAATTTTAGCACTTGCTATTCTCTCTGTTGGAGATCAAGAAAAGTTTGGTAAAAACAAATGAGCACCACTTAAGCGTTCGTGTTATCCGTATATTATTTAAAAAAAGAATATCGAACTAAAAAGTTGTAAATAAATATAGTTTAAAAAACTAAAAAAAAAACATGTTTTTAAAGAATATCAAACTATAAAGTTAAAAGTAATTTTAAAATTTAATTTATGACAATAGTATATAAACAATACTAGTATAGATGAGCAAAACCGGCCAAGTGCGTGTCGGACTCACGCACAAATGGTTCCGTAACATTGATCTATGAAATCAAAGGATTTAAATTATTTGTATGAAAGATTACGCGGTAGTAAGCGGTTTACAATTTACGAGGTATTAAAAAAAACTGCTTACTAGATCTCGTTCTTTGAAGACTTATCCACACGTATGTGTTCGATGAAAAAAAAAATGTTGAGTTTCAGTTCTAAGTATGGAGAGCACCCAATATTAATTATTAGTTTTTATTTTTGCATTAATATCTTAATGCGGTTCACAGAATACATCTACCTACCAAGTTTCAACAGTGTAGCTCTTATAGTTTCGGAAAAAAATGGCTGTGACATAGGGACGGACAGACGGACAAACGAACAAACAGACATGACGAATCTATTAGGTTTCCGTTTCTTACCATTTGGCTACGGAACCCTAAAAAAGCGTGAGACGCTTTGTTCCATAGTTTTTGTATATTATGCGCCGCACGCTTTTTTTTAACTTAAAAAATTAGCAAAGTTATTATCATAAATGGGGAAAAAAAATCCATGTCACGCTAGACTTCGTGATATTGATTTCCCCACAGAATTAAGAAGTTGTTCGGATAGTATGTGCTGTAATAAAAATCATAATGCTCTGTTAGATAAAATGTATGACGAAATTATTTGTATATTGTCAGATACCGCTGTGGCTTCTTATTATGTTCATGAGAAGCGTCGAGGTAAATACCGATGGAACAGACACGTCCGCGATGCTCACAGAAGGGCGCGGCTGTGTTTCCAGATTTGGCTGTATGGAGGTAAGCTCAGGGCTGGCCGACTTTATAAAGATATGTGTGACACTAGACGAGCTTTTAATTTCAAAATTAAGGTGGTGTCAGAACAATCAACACCAGATTAAAATGAATATTTTAACTGAACTTCACTCTAGTAAGAAGTTCGGTCAGTTCTGGAAAATCACTAATAAAATGAATCATAAGCCGGGCCTTCCTGTTAGCGTGACGTGAGTGCATGAACCCAGTGAAATTGCCACTTTGTTCTCTCAACATTTTAAGGTGGATCCGCCACTGGGGCCAGTGCGGCAGAAGCTCGATGCTGAGGAAGGGGGTATTCGTAGTGTCAGCTTCACTACGAAGCAAGTGTGTGCAATTATTAAAGGCATGGTTAGTGGTAAATCCCCAGTTCATGATAGTCTTAGTATCGAGCACCTGCAGCATGCAGGAGTGCACCTGCCCAGAGTGCTTTCAATGTTTTTACCTTGTGTTTAGTCCACTCACATTTACCTGAAAAGCTAATGCGTACTGTTGTTGTACCAATAGTCAAAAATAAAACTGGTGATGCATCCGATATAAACAACTACAGGCCAATCTCTCTAGCTACAGTAGTCGCCAAAGTGTTGGACGGTCTGCTTGGTCAGCACTTGAATAAGCACGTCTCGTTAAATGTTGCGCAATTCGGCTTCAGGCTTGGTCTCTCCACCGAGAGTGCTATCATGTGCCTCAAGCAGACTGTACAGTACTACACAAGTAGAAAGACCCCTGTGTACGTATACTACCTTGATTTGTCCATTTTGAGCTTTCGATGTAGTATCGTACAATATTTTGTGGGGTAAATTAAAGGAGGAAACTTGTTTGCCTAGGGAGATTGTGATACTATTTAAACATTGGTATAGCAACCAAAATAACGTTGTGAGGTGGGCAGGCTCTCTCTCTCGGAGGAATATAGGCTGGAGAGCGGGGTGAGGCAGGGGGGGCTGACCTCGCCCACGCTGTTCAGCCTGTACATCAACAAGCTTATCGGGGAGCACAGCGGCACCGGCATCGGGTGTCATATAGATGGTGTCTGTGTCAATACCATCAGTTACGCCGACGATATGGTCCTGCTGAGCCCTTCGATTGGTGCCCTACGTAGGCTTCTGAATATTGGTGAGTCCTATGCGGTGACTCATGGGCTCAAATACAACGCTGAAAAGGGTCAAATTATGATTTTCAGGCCGGACAAGAAGCGATACACATTCGTGCCGAATTTGACTATAAATGGTACTGCTTTAAACACGGTCAAGCAATTTAAGTATTTGGGCCACTGGGTCACCGATGACCTTAAAGACGCTTCAGACATTGAAAAGGGGCGCAGGGCGCTGTCTGTCCGATGCAATATGTTGGCTCGCAGGTTTGCACGGTGTGAGGGGAATATCAAGGTTGTGCTGTTTAAAGCGTAATGTCAGTCCTTCTACACGTGCAGTCTGTGGGTTAACTATACGCAGCGGACATACAGCGATCTGCGCAACCAATATAACAACGCGTTCCGGGTGCTGATGGGACTGCCGCGCTACTGCAGTGCCTCCGCGATGTTCGCGGCAGCTGAGACCGATAGCTTTGCGGCAATCATGCGAAAACGTTGCGCTTCAATCCTGCGACGCAAACGCGGTAGTCCCAACACCATCCTGGCCGCACTAGTGGACCGGTGGGATTCTCCGATGTTGACACGCTGGATAAGGCTGCACGCTGTTAAATAGCGAATGATGGCATCATTGGGGAGTCCTTCCACTCTAAATAATAACATCTTAATTTTATTTTTATTTTATTTACTACTTAATACTAATTTTTTATGTTTTAACAAATTATATGGATGAAGAATCTGAAATAAATAAATATTATTATTATTATAATTAACTTTTTAGTTTCATATTCTTTAAAAGCATGTTTTTTTAGGTTTATAAACTGTATTTGAAAGCGGAACGTTCATGTTGTGGTATATATATTATACAATGATGATTCACATTTATGATGGAGAGCTTCTGTATGATTCAGATTTTTGTATATAAACATCATTTTTAATCTATAAATTATTTTGGGATCCTGTTTCCTCTTCCTTTAATCTGGCTCGGTCATCCCACCCCCACACAGGATGAGTTCCGTCACCGGTTCTTTTCACCCGTGTTTCTATTATTTTCTTCGGTACTGATTTTAAATCATATGCCCATCCGATTTTCGCCATAATTTCGATGAATAATTTTGTATGATTTAGAGAATAGCCGAGCTCAGCAGTTCTGTAGTCCCAAGGGAAAGTGTGGTGGTAGTTGTGGAAGCCTTCTCCTGCAGTAAGGAATGATAACAACTTGAACTCTACCGGTCGGATATGTTTATCATACGGGTGGGTACCCCACATGTGTGCTGCTGAGTTCACTAGTGCAGTTATGTTTGTGCTAATGGTAAAACGTAAAACCAATGCGACGAAACCACCAATCCAGAAATATTCACCCCAGAGAACAGGAATAGAACTTACAGTTAACGCCGCAATTACACCCAGAAACGGGAAGAATCTGTAAACAAAAAATTTTATAATTTTATACCAATTCTCAGTAATATTTGACCAAAAAGGGATGGGGAAGGGGTGGGGGGGGGGGATTAAAAAACAATTCGCACAAATTGTGAGAAAATGTTTAATGAAATTATAATCAGTTAAAAATTAATATAGCTCTAGAAGTTATATTTAATGATAAAAATACTATAATATGAAACCATGACGATTTTCAGTATTTTTTTTTTATTTATGGCATATCAGTGTCCCTAATCCTTACAACCAGCGGAGCAACAGCTTAACACTACCAGTGTCAATGGGTTTATTTTGATGATTCAAACACAAACATTGCGTTATTTATGTTGTTGAGCGAAGAAATTTTTCGAACATATTAAGCAATGGATCAAAAATACCTTTAAAATGATTGTGATTTAAATAGATAATGTGTTACGTTATCAGAGTGCAGATCTGCAGGGTAATTGTGTAGCAGATTAATTTCAGCCGAAAGACGTCCACTGCTGGACATAGGCCTCCCCCAAGGTTCTCCACGACGACTGGTCCTCCGCCTCCCGCATCCAGCGATTTCCCGCGACCATCACCAGGTCGTCGGTCCACCTTGTCGGGGGCCTACCCACGCTACGTCTTCCAGTGCATGGTCGCCACTCGAGAATCCGTCGGCCGCATCGAGCATCGGTCCTACGGGCAATGTGTCCAGCCACTGCCACATTAGTGTTGCAATTCTTCGGGCTACTCTCGTTCTTCTGCGAATCTCCTCATTCCTGATTCGATCGCGCAGTGAAACCCCAAGCATAGCCAAAATGGCTATGGAGAGCCAATGCCCTTTGAGTGACTTTGAGCCTTCTTATAAGGCCCATTGTTTAGCGACCACGTCTCAATTCTATAAGTCATCACTGGCAACACACACTGGTCGAAGACTTTTGTCTTGAGTCACTGCCGTATTTCGGACGAGAAGATTTTACGTAGCTTCCCGAAAGCAGACCAGCCGAGTTGGATTCGACGATTGACCTCTTTCTCGAAGTTGGACCTTCCTAACTGGATAGTTTGTCCCAGGTACACGTAACTGTCAACAACTTCGAGAACAGAGTTTGAGTTTGAACGCAGTTGAATTTGTGAACTTTGAGAATTTTGACAGTTCAATAGCATTTATTGCGTTATTTATGTTTTTGAGCAGATACATTTATGAACATAGGGAGCAATGGAATAGCAATAAGCTTCAAAATGATTCGAACTGATGGTAATGGTGTTTGTTGCTGATAGTAATTGGTTTTGTTGTTGTGGGTGCTGGTATGTTCATCGCTGCTATCGGAATGTGTTTCCTAGGAAGACGCCTTAAAATCAGACATAGTTCTTTCATGAGGTTCCTGTTCAGGATATGGCGAGAGTAAACGCCAGGGTGTCACCACTATGGGTCGCCCTGAGGGCAAGGCGGAGCATACGGTGTAAGTGTACCCAGCTTGGGCGAAGCACCGCTTTGTCCTCGGGGCGGCGAAATTTCGTGTCCGGCCTAGTTCAGGCTATGGCACGAAACGAGAGTGAATGGCCCCTATATCAAAGAATCAGTAATCCTAGTAAAGGAGGAGGCGGAGCGCGTGATTATGAGGTAATCTCTGCACCGTCACGTCTGTGTCATCGTAAGGGACGCCCTAAGAACCACAATAAGGAACACCCAGCCATCGTAGAAGCGGCCTTGCGGGAGTCGAGCAATGAGTAGCTCGCCAGGCGGTAAGAACCGGGGCCCAAGTCGTCGGCGCGTGGTCTTCAACTTGCGCCTCAAACAGATGTCAGCACATCGTGACGGGCAACCAGCGATTCCAGCCAAGGCTGCAGGTTGTTCGAAAGAGATATGGTGGCCCTGCTACAACCAAATGAAGGAACATGGTGGGGTTTTGGTCAGTAAAAGTCTGACATGGAAAGAGGGGTAAATAATTTTATGATTAAAAAATATAGTTTAAAAAACTAAAAAAAAGCATGCTTATTTATAAAGAATATCAAACTTGAAAGTTAAAAAACATAAAAGAAAAGCGTGAGGCGCTTAATATACAAAAATTATGGCACAAAGCGCCTCACGATTTTTTAAGATTATTTTTAACTTTTTAGTTTGATATTCTTTAAAAGCATGTTTTTTTAGTTTTTTAAACTATATTTATTTTCATCTTTTTAGTTCGATATTCTTTTTAATAAAAAAACAAACGAACGAAGGGGGACATGTTACAGGAATGAGCCGCTCACTCGTAGTCCAAAGAGTTAGAGATGGACAAACAAACAAACAAGCAAGCAAACAAACAAGCAAGCAAGCAAGCAAACATACAAGTAAAGCTAATAAAAAGCATGTAAAAAAAGAACCTTCCGATCGCAAAAGGTGCAATATCTTAACCTATACCTATATGTACTGATTTTTGCAGACTATTTAAAAAAAAAAAAACTTTGCCCCACACTAGGAATTATTCTTGTATCGTGGCTACGTTTACAGACATTTCAACTCACATAGAAAACAGTACAACGATTTGGCATGGTTTAAATGTTAACTAGAAAGCGCCTGGCATAAACATCTAACAATTCTCCTGTGTACCATTAATCCAAATTAATACAACACTGGAATTTGTAAAGAAAATCACTATAGTAGTTTATGATACTGCTACATAATGAGGGGTATTAAGCACGAGTGTGAGTTTAAAAAACGAGCGAAGCGAGTCTTTTTAATAGTATCACACGAGTGTGTAATACCTAATTATGTACAGTTTCATACACTACTTTATCTAATCTCAGTGCGTCTAACGCCAACGCAACACAATTCCACTTATTCAGTTTCATAATTGTAATATACAAAATGTTAACACTACTGCACCCTGCATCACAGCGCATGCGCCAAAGCGCGCGCAGCCACAGATAAAAAATTAAATAGTACTGTCTACATTGATATAATATTAAACAGATATGATATTTTGTACGCTTCAAGTTCAATGCGCTAGTGACTTATCTACCTTAGTTTAATATTATATCAATGGCTGTCTATGGTTTGTACCGTAATGTTTTTTTTTTAATATAACATTATTTTCTTAGAGAAATAATGTTACAATTTAATTTTTTAATTTCCTTTCGATATACTATTGGTAAAGTACGTCAATATAAACTCCTTTCTGGTTTTATATTTTTAATTTTTTGATATGAGAGTAGATAAAATATTTTACGGGCTACATTGAAATATCTCTGAAACAAACATATCTGGCGTCTGTTCCTAGGGAAGATTGGTTGTGGCGCGGTTTTACCCTAGTTACACCTTAGTTGGCCAGTCCCTAAGACCAGCCGTGAGAACATTTCCATTTGGAGATTAAGATATGACATATGACCCTGCTCCCTACTGACTACACGGCCAACTGTCAGTCAGTCAGGTCCGATTCTGATATCACTTCTGCTGTTCTACAAAAAAGTTTGATTGACGACTCAATATTTCCTTAGCCTTTTACCTTCATTGACTTCCAGTTTAACCGGATACAGCTGAATAGCAGTATATTTATTTGGAGACATTCAAAGAAAGCCTTGACTTACTAAGATTATAAGGAAATGTAGTTTATCGTTCACTCAAGGTGATGTTGGTAATTCCTATTAGAATGTGTCTTCAAAAGGAATATTATGTGTATTATACATATGAAGAGACTTACTTATGCTGGAAATGCAGTAATGGGTCGGCATGGAGATCACTCACATCAATCTTCTTGATCTTAGATTTGACTTCGGGGTGTCTTCTGACCAGCATCCAGCCCACGTGCGAGAAGAAGAAGCCTCTCCGTGAGTTGTGCGGGTCAGCATCCGTGTCGCTATACTTGTGATGCAAGCGATGATTTTTTACCCATACGATTACAGAGTTCTAAAACAGTAGGGAACATTTAACAAGGATCAATCAAGGAACAATGGATGACTGCAGCAGATTCATGCATTTGGTATGTATCCCCTTTCTGTTACACAATGTATATTGAAAATATAGAATACCTTTAAGAAGTATCTCTAAGTAAACTAACCTGAAGTGCCAGAGTATACATTATTAAGAGTATGATGCGTAGTTGTAACGTAGCTTTGTACGATCTGTGAGACCATAGTCGATGTGCTCCGGCAGTCACACCTAATATTGTAAGATAATGTAAACACATTGCTGAAAAAAAAACATGATTTCAGAAATCTTTGGTTATTTTAGCTTGTCAGTGAATAGATCAATACGAATATGTAGCATCATCATCATCATCATCATCAGCCCCTACTCGTCCACTGCTGGACATAGGCCTCCTTCATGGCTCCTTCATCGCTCCATCTCGCCCAAGGGCGTCCCACGCTACGTTTGCCGAGACGCGGTCTCCTATCGAGAATATGTAGCATCTGTAACTATTTTATTGTGTGTACATAAATAATAAAATTAATAAATAAATGAATCTCTCAACTATGAAAAATTTCCATTATGTAAACTTCTAAAAGTAAAAGAGAACTCATTTAGTCTAGGTAACCTATTATTAACACACTAAAATGAAATCAAATTGTCGAACTAATTTTATCCTTTATTATATATGTAGATACCTTAGATTAATTAATCCGCTGCGAAAATTCATACCATATCACTGAGTGCCTTAGTAAAACGTATTTTTTTTCTAATTATTAACTAGTGCTTAGCGCAATTCCGCCTGATGGTAAGCAGAGAGGCAATCGTTGATGCCAAGGCGCGCTAGCTTATTAAGCCCCTTCACTGAAAAAAAACTGAGTGAATAGGAAGGAAGAGACCAGTTGAGCGAGGTGACGCAATGTTAAGCCCAACAACACGACCAACGATGCTGCGTCAGAAAGAGATTGATCTGGAGACCCTCCACGACCAAACCACCGACACAACAACATTTGGCGCATCGTACCCGGCACACATCGCAACACAACTGCTCAGACCCGTCCTCCGTACGGCTTCATTTATAACATAATTTCTACCATGCATTATGAAGTCACGGGTAAAATCTTATTGAAATAAAAACTTCTCTAGCGACGGTGAGTACTTTCGTTTGATGGGGGGAAAGCCTCAAATTCGTGTGAGCGTCACCGATCCGACACCGTGATCGTCCTTGTTACATGCTTTTTATTAGCTTCACTTGTATGTTTGATTGCTTGCTTGTTTGTTATTAAAATATATTATTTAAATATCTAACAATATATCACACGTTAAAGTGGAAATAAAAAAAAATTACACCAAACTTTACCCTAATAAAACATTATTTTAGCGTCGACTGCTACTTCACCTGACTGGAACTTTTGACGACTAAAGACTACTACACACGTGCTGGCGGCAATGCCGCCGGGTTCATGCCGAGCGGCTATGCCGCCGGCAATACGAGCCGCCGGCACAAGCCGCACAAAGCCGTCAAGCATCATCCCGGTTGTCACAGTCACATAGAACGCTAGTGAAGTGAAATTTTTTTTGGTTGGTTGGCTACAATGAATACGAAAATCATCAGCACTGCCGCCCCAGTGTCGCTGCATTTCTGGTATTCCATAATATATCATTTTCATGAAATATTTATATTTAATATTTATCAATTAATAGCAACACAATTTCGTCGTCCCAATGAAACGACATTTTAATTTGTTGAATACACACAAACCGCACACCACTACCGCTCGAATGCCAGGCACGAACTGCCGCCGACAAGCCGCGTAACCCGGCACACCCCGGCGGCCATGCCGGCGCCTCCTTTGTGCGGCAAAGCCGGCGGCTTTGTATGCCGCCGGGTGCACGGCGGCTTTGCCGGCGGCTTATCCGGCGGCCCTGCCGCCGGCACTGTGTGTAGGAGCCTTAAGACGACGAAGATGGTCAAGAATTTCTACTTTTTCTGCTTCATTTACCCTCAATCGTTTGACGAGCGTTGTGTGAGCTTGCGTTGTCCTGGTGCAGGACGATGCGTCGCTTTGTGTGTATACTATAGAACTCTGTGTTAACCGTTCTACGATCTTCAATTGCAATAGTCGCGACATGTCCCGGTTTTTAAGAAGGTTCTTCGAAAAATCTTCTTTGAAATGCTTCAAGAAGGAACAACTTTAGTCGGCTTTGACTCATCTTGAACCGCCTAGATTGTACATTGTTGTTTGGAATCAGGATCGTAGGCATAGATCCAAGATTCATCACCACTGATGATATCGTAGACGTGATTTGATTCTCCTCGGTTGAACCTTTCCAGAGTTTTCTTTATCTGACGCGGGCCGCCTTGTGATTGTCGGAAATCAGATGCTGTATCCACCGGCAAACTAGCTTTCACACACCAGGCCATCAATCATCAATCATCATGCGGAATTGCGGTTAAGCACCAGTTTATGAGATGAGATGTCTCTATCTCTCCATACGTCACATAACGATATTCCAGAATTAGTTGTCTCACAGTAGTGAAGTTACCTGCAGTGAAGGCGGATTTTGGGCATCCGTCGCGAAATTTGTCCCTAAAATTAGTATGTACATACTGGAATACTAAATAACAGCGTTCGGCAGCCCGCAGACAGGATGTTTTATCACTAGACACAGATCTTAGCCCTTCTGGTGAAGCCGTACGGAGGACGGGTCTGAGCAGTTGTGTTGCGATGTGTGGCGGGTACGATGCGCCAAATTTTAATGTTGTTGTGTCGGGAGTTTGGTCGTGGAGAGTCTCCAGATCAATCTACCTCTAGCGCAGCTTCGTTCGGTCGTGTTGGTCTTGGGTTTAACATTGCATCACCTCGCTCAACTGCCGTCATCCTTCCTATTCCTTAGTTTTTTAAGTGAATAGGCTTAATAAACTAGTGCGCTTTACCATCAACGATTGCATCACTGCTTACCATCAGGCGGGATTGCAGTCAAGCACTAGTTTATAATTAATAAAAAAATTAATAAAAAAAAATCGCTGAAGCTGTCTCAGGTCTCTTCTAAAATTGTAGAAAATGATTGCACGAACATTTTCCTTTCAAAGTTTCATTTTTGTACGTAACCTGACAAATTTCAATGGACGCTGTAGCTAAACAATAGCATTAATCCATTAATCCTAATACTGTCAACTGTTTTGAGATTCAAAATTGTAACACATTGGAAATAGAACAGTTCCAAATTCAAAATTGCTGGGAAATATGGAAACAACAAAACTTAAAAGGCATGCCTAGTACAGCGCCGTAGTATACTACCATGAGGACACGGCGGTGCTCTTCCCAAGCCGGGCATAACTCCACCGTATGCGCCATCGTGTCTTTAGGGCAATCCACACAATGGTGACACCCTGGCGTATCTTTCCGCCTTATCCGGAGAAGGACCCTACCGAAACAACCTTGTCCGGTGAGGACCTGTGTCAGGCGGAAGATGAGAGCGTCGTGGCGCCTCTCTAGCAACTCCACAAAGAGGGGACTTACCGCCGCTATTGTGGCGTGCCCAACACAGGGTTTGCTATAATCGCACTCTCCATATTGCCTTGAGATCGCGCCGGAGCTCTGTCCGCCGTACCGTGATTTCTCTCGGCAGCGGAATCATTCCCCGGAGTTTTGCCTCCTCTCGTCACTCCCACAAGTGGGCGAAGGCTTTGGCCTCCAGATCCTATCTCCCCGAATCAGCCGAACAACCGTGACCCTCTGGGAACCTACTTTATCCTTAAATTATAAAACAATACACAAATATTCGCTTTCTTCCAATTTGTGATACAAGCACAGTTTTACTTACCAAATACGCATGTCTGCCACTTCGCCATTGTCATGGACAAATAAGCTCCCCATAAAGCAGCTATGTGAATTAGTATTACAACAATCACTCTCAGCCACACTATCTCCCACTTTCTGTGAACCATGTCCGCATTTCCCATAACTTCAGAATAGGGTTTCAACGTCAATGTGGTCCTTCCAGGATATTTTATACTGTAACGATAAATATCAAGAATGACATGATGATGTAGGTATAAAAATTTTGCGTCACTGCTTACCATCAGGCGGGATTGCGGTCAAGCACTAGTTTATAATTTATTAATAAAAATAAAAAATCGGTCAAATGCGAGTCGTACTTCTCATCGATGTTGCACAAATATGCCTTGTTCGATATATTTGTTTTCATTTTTTCGTACTATCCTTGTTTGTGAAATGCATTGCCAGTAGAAATAAAACACGCGCAGTCGTTACAGGTATTCAATAACCTCGTGAAGGAACACTACTTGTCGTTGTGATTTTGTTAAACTAACTAGGTACTTCTTGCCTAATTACTTTGCTTACCTATATATTACCTGTATATACATACATAAATACATACATACTGAATATAGGTATATTTAGTATGGATGTATTTATGTATGTATCAATTTGGATATGCATGTATCTGTGTATCTACAGTGGGTTGCCAAATTATTATTATTACAATTACAAAAACACGGTATTGCTGAAGTATTTTAATCAAATGAATTATAAAACCACATCTTTTTATATGGTAATTCTTTAATATTACATGTTCTTTATTAGCTTCACTTGTATGTTTGCTTGCTGGCTTGTTTGCTTGTTTGTTTGTTTGTCCGTCTCTAACTCTTTGGACTACGTGTGAGCGGCTCATTACTGTAAAATGTCCCACCGTTTTCAATACGTTCGTTCGTTCGTTCGTTTTTTTTCTTTTTTAAAGAATATCGAGCTAAAAAGTTGAAAATAAATATAGTTTAAAAAACTAAAAAACATGCTTTTTAAAAATATCAAACTATAAAGTTAATAATAATTTAAAAAAAGCGTGAGGCGCTTAATATACAAAAATCATAGCACAAAGCGCCTCACGCTTTTTTAAAATTATTTTTAACTTTTTAGTCTGATATTTTTTAAAAGCATGTTTTGATAATACAAGTATTTAAGAATTACCATAAAATAAAATATTTACATTAAAATGTCAAAAAATAAATGTTATAAAAAAATAAATAAACATGCAGAAAAATAAATCAGTATTTTGTGATATTTCCTTTTTACTATACGCCTGGGCATACTTCCTATGCACTTTTATATTAGGGTTGTGGTGCCATACATTAATTAATTTTTCGATGAGTCTCATCTTAGCAGTTATCTGCTCCTTGGCCATTTCTGCCTTGGTGATCTCCCATACATTTTCTGTCAGGAGAATTGTCCGGCTAAGGTAGAACTGGGATGTTCTGGTCTGCCAGGAACTTAGTTACGCTCCTGACTTCATGGCACGGTGCTAAATCGTGCATAAACACAAATTCTTCACCGTCTCGAAACCACTCTTCAAGTGTCGACAATAAGCGATTTTGTAAAACTTGCCTGTACTGGTCTTGTTTCATGGTTCCCTGGATGATGTAAAGGCGCCCAACCCCTTTGATGTTTATAACTGACCACACTACTAAACAGACAACACAACAACAGGGTGTACGGGTTTAATAGGGTGTTTTACCCTCTCTACAATACATACAGTCAGGGTGATATTTTTAACCTGGGCGTCGTCTGACAAAGCTAATCTAGTCGGCTAAAATTTCAAATCACGATCCATCTGAGAAACACACCTCTAAAAAATTAATAGTTGCTTAAATTTTTAGATTTAGGTGTTACAAAATAAAGAAAATATCAATCTGACCTTACTCCAGTCCTCAAAAGTCTTATGGCGGTATTCACCAGCCCAGGCAAGACGTTTGTTTTTCATTGTGTCTGTCAGCCTTGGTTTTTTTTGTGGAACGATGTCCAGTCAGTCCTTTCTCTGCCAACCTACGCTGTACAGTTCATTTGGATATCATAATTCTTGACTCCTGAACCATCTGGATTAATAATCCAGCACTTTTTTTTATTTTCTAAACATATATCCCGTATTTTTTGGGTCTGTACGTGGGGTTGTGATACGTTTTCATCCGCAATGAATGCTTTTGGGAGTTATTGGCTGATCCAGATCCATTTTTTATTTATTTTGTTAACTGCCGACTTAAAAACCCCAGAAATATCTGCTGTCTGCCTTTGAAAATAACTGGTGTGTTGTAGCAGTGTTTTAATTTCACTTTTCTTTTTTGGGATCAAATCACAACCTCTACCCATGCTGAAACCTTAAAAATAAAATAAAAACACGTTATTATTGCAATAATAGGTACTTAAAATAAATTTCCGAAATATACAATAACAATATTTACATTTATAATTAATTTTAAGTACTAAATACCATAATAACTTTCTTTAAAACATTAAAACTCGTCTTTTACTAACACACGCCTTCCGCAAACTGTAACACTCACTTAACTAAAAAAATTGTAAAAAATAATCTTACCGTCTAACTGCTTAACACTACTTATAAAATAAGTTATAAATAACAGCCAAACAGAAACAAAATATTCCCGCATTAGTAACATCACATATAACTGCAGTCAAGTGCATCCAAAGTGAGAAATTGATAAAAAACGTAAGTGTTCCTAATAATTTGGCAACCTTATTCGTAACCTCTGTACATCACGTTATAGCTATTCAAGAGAGGATGAGCTGTATTTTATTGCATTGTATGTTTGGAGGTACAGTCCTAAATATAAGTCATCGGTTTGCCTGTTGAAACGTCACACTGGATGGTCGTCTCTGTACCTGGAATTAAAGTACATTGCATAATGAGAGATGTGTCACATAAGGTTTCTATCTCATCGTTGGCCTCTTGTGCTCGAGTCAATGCGATAAAGTCGGGTTCGAGCGAGATGACTTCCATGCGTGACATCGCGTCGGTGATGACGTTGTCTTCTCCTTTGTCGGTATCAACATCAGCCATGATAAAATTGCATTTAAATGAACGGCGGAGACTAAGATTGAGTGTGAAACTACCGCAGTCATAATTTTTTATGGAACTGCTATTTGCAGCACACAAGTTGTAGTTAGCATCTGCTACTTTACTACCGAACAATTTTTTAGGAAAGCAACAAATAGCAGATCTAGTCTCTAATAAAAATCTGAATTTGGTATCTTTATCCACTATAAATAAGCGGCTACTACTAGCAAACCAATCAATCGCCGCTGTTATTGGTTGTTTTGCTGGTATCGCGACCAAGAGCAGGGTTTGTTGAATTTGTTGGCCTTCGTACCAAATTTTTGTTAGTACCAACACAGTGGCTGTCGGTCAGCCAGGGATGCAGATCTAGACCTAGGTTTTGAATGCGACCTAGAACTAGACCGCCTATATTTGAGCTGCCTTGTGGTTAAAGCGGCCACCTGACGTGACAGCTCTTGAATCTGCACAGTAATGGCAGCAAGATCAGGGGCACTAGCTGGAACAGGGTAAATGGCATTGACGGAGACAGTTTTTTTTTTTTCTTTTCTGCTACCTCCAACGCGGTTGAGTCGGAGCCTATTCTTTACAGTTTTCCATTCATTCCAGTTCTCGCGTTTATTCCTCTCGTACTTTTATGCTTCATACATGGTCTTTCTTCTCATCCTCATTCATTGCTTACATGGATGGGGTTCCCAACTATAATCATCTAACTATTCTAATAATTCTATTATTATTATAATTTATTTATTTCTTTTTTTTTAGATCTATTTGTTTTAGTCTATCTGTATTCTTATAGATATTATTATTGGTATTTCCTTCGTTTTTAGGGGTATAGTAAAACAGGGAGACAAGGTTTTATTACACAACACACTTTATTACAACACACAACACAACAATTAACACAATTACAACAACACAATTATTACACAATTTATTGTAAATGATCTCTTCTCTAAAATAAAGCCCGTCCGTCCTGGCATTGACGGAGACAGGGTTGACCTCCGATATTTTGACCAACATGAACTTTGTCCAAGGTGAGGTAACCTTGGGTTGCCAAAATTACCTGTACAGTATTTGGCAAGCGCTGCAACCACAGTTCTCTAATAATTTTATTGTCTGTAAGATTCTTACCAGTTAAAGACTTTAGATGTCGCAGAAACTGGGTGGGCTTGCGGTCACCAAGCTCCTTACCTGACAACAGCTGTCTAACCTTTTGTGACTCGGAGGTGGAAAAGGCTTGATTACCTCCTCCTTGATCCACTCATATCGGCAACCTTTCGGGGGAGGGTTAGTATCCAGGACTTCAACTTCTTGTGAAATCCTAGAATCGAATTGTGAAATGACTTAATTATATGTAGTTTCATCCACTGTAATGTGGCATAAAACAAATTGTGATTCGAGGTGAGCGAACCACCCAGCAGGATGTTCATGCCAAAAAGAAAACAAGGAACAAGATAATAATTTGTACGTATTTGTTATGTGTAAAATATCTGTAGTAGCAACTGTTGACAACCTTAATTGAATAAATAAAAATATAATAAATAAAAAAATAATCTAATCGTTCAAGCGACAACGGCGTAAAGCGTACTTTTTCTTGTGTAAATGCGACAAAACACATCAATTTGCATTTTCTGTCTACGGATGAAGATGATAAATTATACTGATTTAGGTACTTATATTAGGTATTCAAATATCTTAAAAGAAAAAGCCCCAATTTCGTTGCAATTTAAAATATGGAAAGGTAAAAGTACTTATATTATAAATTGTCACTTTTCATTTTTCGGGAATTGCAGTAGAGTAGATCAGTTGAAATTAGAATAAAATTGAATTATAGCAAAATTAATCGAAACCGGTTCTGCCCGATAGTTAGTGCATTTCTATAAAATTCTACTCGATTGGAATCATTTTTTAACCGACTTCAAAAAGGAGGAGGTTACTCAATTCGACCGTATATATGCTTTTTTTTTATGTTTGTTCGCGCGTTACTTCGTCGTTTATGAACCGATTTTGATAATTCTTTTTTTGTTAAAAAGAAGACATTCCCAAGGTGGTCCCATGATAAGGGCATCAGGGTCTGATGATGGAAGACCAGAGAAATCAAGGGGAACTTTCAAAAATCGTAGGGGCGATTAGTGCATTTCTTAGTATTTTCATTAAGTATTTAAAGCACTACAATTTGATAAAGGTCTGGAGTAGATCTGATGATGGAGCCGGAAGACAGACGAAGGAACTCCTCAACAATTCACAGCAACTACCTTGTGTTTGGGCTTGATTAATTTGTATTGATAAGAACTTTACAGCTAGATGGGTTGTGACTGTCATAAGAGCTCTGATGATGAAGACAAAGGCCAGTTTCGGGAACTCCTCAACGGTTTGCAGTAGCTACTTTGTGTTTGGTTTTAATTCATTTATATTGATGAGAACTTTGCACCCATTGGGTTAAAATAATGGTCTGTAGTACCTAAATCTGATGATTAAGACCATAGGCAGTCGAGAGAATTCTTCAAAATTACGGGTAAAAATTACAGTAAACAAAATTACGTCATTTCCCAACTATATTTGCGTCAGCTTCCAGTCTGACCGGATGTAACTGAATACATAGTACCTACTTTTCACAACTAAAAAGTGTAAAATAAAAACTTTTTTTACAAAAAAACAACCGACTTCTAAAAACCACTACAAAGTGAAAAATAACTAATTTCGGAAGTCGGTGTCAAAAACTAATACCTATACAAAAACCAAAGACACCGACTTCCGAAATTAGTTATTTTTCACTTTGTAGTGGTTTTTAGAAGTCGGTTGTTTTTTTGTAAAAAAAGTTTTTATAGTTACACGATTCCAAATATGGAAAACGATTCATCATCATCATCAACCTTTTTTATCGTCCCACTGCTGGGCACAGGTCTCCACTCATATAGAGAAGGTAAGGTAATGTTATACATTACCTTACCTTCTCTATTAGTAAGGTTACATTGGTAATTGACTGAACTGGAATCGAACACATTTATACTTGCTGAAAACAATTACTACCTAGGTAATGTAGTTTGGTTTATTTCGGAATTGTAGGTATTATGGCGACATTGGCGAAATTAATGTAAATCTTGCACAGTAATGCTTATTCTGACCTGCAGAAATGAATGCAAAACAAGTGTAATTATGTACATTTCATCACAATCTATTAACTCATCATTAACACAATTGACCAAAATTACCATTTATTTATTTTCGGTAAGTTATGTAAATGGTAATGTTAATATTATTCTAACTCATTTCGTATGCCGTATATATATTCAAAGTCTAGTATGGGTGTGTGCACCCATACCAGACTTTGAAACCCACATGCCACTAGCCGCCGCAGGAGACACCCTGGTCGGGAGACGACATCGAACTGCCAGCCACCGTAGGCCCAGGACTGCGGGCGATGAGCAGTGGGCAGCCGGAGCCCATGTCGACTATTGCCGGTGTTTCTCAGGACCTTTTCGATTGCCGGTGTCACTTACTAATAGAACGAGTTGTTGTTGACGGATGCTCACCGGAGAACATGTCGACTAACCCCGGTCTTCTTCAGGGGTTTATTCTCTCTGTAACTCTGTTCTTGCGGCACATTAACGATTTGCTGATGCTCGGTGTCTATGGATGCATAGTTGTAGAGAGATACCTGCCGGATGCTCGGGCTAGTATAGAATCAATCTGGTCCGAAAGAGAGGCTTTGGTAGAGCGTACGAATGTTGCACTACAGGCAGTCTCCGAATGGGGTAATGCCAGTATTGTAGCATTCAATGCCGCCAAAACACAGGCGTGTCTTTTCACCGCCAAAAGGAGCCCGTTCATCTCGGCTCCTACTTTTCGAAATGAATCCTTGGAGTGTACCGCCGCCTTTAGCTTTTGGGAGTTGAGATTTCCTCGAACCTTAACTTTGGGCGGTTCATTGGGTCCAAGTCCAAGGTGGCTGCCAGGAAGCTTGGGGTTATCGCAAAGATCCGTCGGTACTTCACACCAGGGCAGCTTCTAATCTATACTTCTATACTAATCTATAAAGCTAAAGAGTTTGTTTGTTTGTTTGTTTGAACGCGCTAATCTCAGGAGCTACTGAACCGATTTGAAAAATTCTTTTTGCGTTAGATGTCCCATCGATCAAGAAAGGCTTTAGGCTATATAACATCATGCTGCGACCAATAGAGGCGGAGCATATTAAAAAAAAACACATATCGAAACCTACGCGGGTGTAACCGCTGGGAGCAGCTAGTGCTGTATAAAGCACAGGTCCGTTCGAGTGTGGAGTACTGCAGTCACATTTGGGCTGGTGCTGCAAAATGTCACCTGGCCACTTTGGATTTGGTGGAGATGCGTGCGAAGAGGCTTTCGGTGTTCTATAGGATTCATTTTGTGTGTGCGAGGGAATTGCATGATTTAGTTTCCCATCTCCGTTCCACCATCGGACGACCCGTCGCTCAGCGAGTTTCCGCCGTTACGTCGTTAACACCACTACGATTCGGACGAAGCGTTTCGCTCCTCTTTCTTACTGCGTACATCGAGGGATTGGAACAATTTACCGCGGCGGTGTTTCTGTCGGACAACAATTTGATTGCCTTCAAGGCTAGAGTGAATAGGCTCTTAATAATCTAGTGCGCTTTATCATCGATTGCTTCACTGCTTACTATCAGGCGGGATTGCGGTCAAGCTCTAGTTTATAATTTATAAAAAAAAAAGAGACTGGGACCAAGGCTCTGGGGCGGAACTGTCGGTTACCTATTTAAATTATTATTATTACCAAGATTGGAGGGTATATTTACACTTCGTGTTTTAATTCAAAACTCACCTACGAAATGAACCACCTTTGCCACCACATTAAGATGGTGAGGACCCCATCGCTCCGCCGTCGTTGACGTCGGCATATATTATAACAATGGACTTAAATATGTTAATAGCAACTACATATGTATATAAGTAGACTTATTATCTAGACACGAGGCAGCGTATCGAGCCAAGTTCTAGGAACAGATGGCGAGCAGGACCGTGTGTAATATTACACGAACCATTTAGAGCCACTATTGACCCCCTCATAACTCAAAAACTATATCACATAAACATGTCAAATTTGGCTTAAGTATATATTGAGACTTGCCAAATACATACGTACTCCAAATTTCATAAACATATCTCAACGGTTATTTAAATATTAACTCCATATTCGTCACTTTTATCACTGACTGACCTATAAATCAAAATTCTAACCCAGTTCGAGATGAACTAGAAAATTCAAAGGAGATGTTTTATAAATGTATGGAGCCTGGTCCAGCACATTGTACACTTAATGCTAGCTATAGTTAACTGTTTTTAATTTTAATTTCCCATATTTTGACTTAGTTTTTATACAGATTCAATTTAACATGGCCAAGGAGTGCAACACAACTACTAATAAATATGATGGTCAGCAATAAGCGAAATAAGATTTTGACAGTGACATTTCATTGAGGGGTCATGTATTTAATTACATTGCATTTAATTAAATTACATGCATTGGCTATCGTATCTATATTATCTACCATATGACTGCGAAAAAATGAAACATGAATTCCGAATACGCGGCCCATTAAATAAACACAATCAACTCAAATCAACACTTGACACGAACACAATGGGAAAATAGAACTCTCAAATTCGCCAATCAAACGTCATAAACAGTGTCATGGCTAGCTTAATAAAGGGTTATCTCACTAAAAAACATTTCAAATAATTAATTATATATACTTGTATTTTTATTCAAATTAATTTAGTAGTATTTTTTATGAAAATCTTCTATTTTTTTCCTTTTTATTTATACAATATGTAAAGAAAACCCTGTCCGATCCGTGAAGGTATTATTAGGTATCGTTAACTGATTCTAATAATGCCTACAAAGCCGGACTAAAACATTAAAAAAAAATCCCCAAAAAAAAAATATTATTTCAAAAAAGCGAGGTAACTTAATGCATGTGCGGTAGGCAACCCGATAGGCATACATGCGCGGGTGAAGGGGGGCGGGGCATGCGGCACGTGGTCGCATCGCTATTCGCTCCGTGACAAATGGTGTTGTCAGTTTTTTAAAAATTACCATATTTCGGGGAAATTGGAATTAATTCCCGGGAAAAAAAGATTATTTCAAAATTCATTATTACTGTTACTATGATGATTATGTAAAATTTTATATTACATTTGGTCAAGTGTTTACCTAACCTCTTTTATCCTTATGGGTCGGACAGGGTTTTCTTTACATATTGTATAGCGTGCATAGTGGTGGCCCAAAATGAAATATCTCCTTTGGCATGCATATAGGTAATTAGGTAAATGCAAAGGAATAAATCAGAAACTGGTAAATATTTATTATTCTTTTGTAATTTTTCACTTAATTGATTCTATTATGCACTAGCTACCGTTGTTTTTTAAGAAAATACCACCTCAGAGGCCTCATACTGTTAAATTGTATCTCACCATCACTACATATTAAGAAACAAAGTCATTTCTCTTTCTCTATGTCCCATTGTATAATTAAATCTTTAAAACTACGCAACGGATTTTGATGCGTTTTTTTTAATAGATAGAGTGATTAAAGAGGAAGGTTTATTTATATGTATAATAACATCCATTAAATTGTGGAGAAATACTATTATTTTTGAGGTTTCTAATGTGATGTCGTAAATAATTAATATTTTTCCGCGTTTGCAGTGAAGCGCAGGCTGAACCCTACGAGATTTATCAAAATAATGGACTAAATATTGTACACATTGAAAAGGTCTACCAAAAAGTTCGCGATGGTATATGTCTATCTCTTATGGATATCCTACAATATTTTTTTTTTGTCATTTAGTTTTTACGACAAATACCGGCTGATTTTCGAAGCGAATTTAACCAATACAACATTAATCCTTTTCCAATGTAATGCCTTAAATACATTGTTGATTTAATATAGATCTCATTAAAAACATAAATGTGAAATGAGAGCCAAGTTCACTATTATGATATATGCCTTAGTTGTTGACTGTGATGGAACGGTGATGGCGGAATCAATTCACGTAATTCATACTCTCCAAAAGGCATCCTATAGAATTCCGAAAGGCTGCAGTAGGTACTCCACACACGAACGGACCTACGCTTTGTATAACATTAGAAGCTGTCCCGATGTGAAATACCGCCGGACTTTTGCAAGAATTCTACGTTCCCTAGCAGCTATCTTAGCTTGGATATAATGAACAGACCCCAGCGTTACACCAGCAATAGTCGACAAGATTGCGATGAACATTCGTAGACAACAACTCGGAGAGACCGTTCACTCAGGAAGTTTTTTTACCCGCCCAATCAGACCAGGGGTAAAACCGCACACTGGAAGCTTACTACGGAAAAAGCTAGCGTACCAAACCCGGTCTAAGGCCTCAGAAACGTCTAAGCAGACTCCAATCTCTTCCCCATTCCTCTCGAGGGCCTCGCCCTACAAGTGAGTGGTATACTCTAGGACGTCTCAACTCACAGGCTGCACGTGTAACATGTGGTAGATTATGCACGAAATAAAGTCCTTTTAACTAATATGGAAGAACGCACAAGTCTGCGATAGAGCATTTCTCATCGACGAAATTGCGTTCTGCCATGTTGCATGTTGTCTACAATGTGCCGTTGTGTGTTGTCTAAGTTAGTTATGCTAGTTATTCGTTAAGTTGTAAGAATGAGGCAGTAGCTTAAGTTATTATTCGCCTTGTGATACATTGAATAAATACTGAAATGAAAAAACTGGAATGTCTCTAACCTGACCTTGAAGGAATATCTTAAGAAACATAATTCGAGATTAATTGTTGATGTCACATCTTACTTTGTAACTTTGTTCCTCCTGAGAAGCTCATTAAATGAATAGTCTAATCGTGTCACTTTAACATTACGCTATTGTTGGGCTTATGATACTGTACTTCTGATGTATATGGCAGTAAAAAATGGATGGGTTAAGAATGCAGGCTTAAATGGTATAAATGTGATGGGATCTACGACTCTTTGCCAAAGAACTGTGTACCACTACTAGAGATGGTAAGTTATAAGCCTCCTTTGTCATTTTTACGACGATATGAGCAATGAGGTATATTTTAGACAGTTAAATACTAGTTCTGTTATAGGGCTTTTCTAAGGTTTACAAAAATTACGAAATGCAATAAACTTAGCAAATCTTGAATATTTTTCATCATACTAAATATTTTCTATTACTAATATGTTCTATTCTTTTAGGCGAAAATTCTGGTGTTAGTCCTCATAACCGCAGCAACAGCTATTGCCAACCGGAATGTCCGTTCTCCAGGTTAGTAACATATATTATTTATCAATCTTTGTGCTCGCTCTAATGGTGGTTGCTCAAGTCACACACAATACAGCCTATCGGGCCGGATTTTGTGATGCTGTCTTCAGCACAATAGATATTGTTAATTATTCACTAAGAGGAAAAAGTAACTGATCGCTTCATTATAAGAATAAATAAGGTATTTTCTGAGCAAGTATGGTATAAATAAAATGAAGATGCCGAGGAACCGAGGACACTTCAATGCAAGCCAGGACTTTGGCATAGTAACAAATGAAAGGGTTGACCCTTTCATGATTTCATGGTTATTTACTATCTACATATTTCTAATTCAATGAGCAAAGAGATTTAAATTTCAATATCAATGAGTTATCCATTGAACTTAAATGTAGTATACATAGTTTATCTCCGTGTCTTTACCATTATGAGAACACTGGCACACATGACAAAAGTTAAATCATAATTTGGGTACCAGAGTTCAAAATACGCTAATTTTATTATATTTTGTAGTTTAATGTTTTCTACTATATAAAATCCAAATTGAATATAGAATAGAGGTAAACAAACCGTTGCTAGGCAACGAGTAGTTTACGCCTAAAAGACAGATGTTAAAAACCTTTTCTAGATAGATGACTTTAATAAAAGTAATAATCCTACTTCCTACTAATGTAAACAGTTTATTTATGTTTAGGTATTTATGATTTGCATAGAACGCTTAACCGATTTGAATGAAATATGACACAAATGTAAGCTCCTCGTAATGTAATTTCCTAATAGGTTAAATTTTTTGATACATACCTACATATTATACTTAGTCCATACTTGAAAGTATTACAGTGCAAGTGTTATGCAGCCAATTTGAAAGTAATCAAAATACGCAAAATTGTATTGACAAATGCCTCAACTTTTATATTTTATGTCATCCATATTTCTTTTTTTATCACGTAAAATTAATGTCGACTTTTTAATGGTTTTTCGAAATACCAAGTTATTGGGCATTTTATTTTAGTGATTCCGTTAAAATATGCTACAATAGGAATTGTTAATAAATAGTTAGCACATAAAAGTCGATAATCACGAAAATAACAGGAGATTTGTAAAACGTGAGTATATATATAGATAACCCTAAATTGGTTTGTTTACCTCTATTCTTTATCGAGCTTGGCGTTGGTATAGTGTTATTGTACACCTTATCCTCAATAAATTATTATTATGTATACTAATATATAAAGCTGAAGAGTTTGTTTGTATCTTTGTTCGCGCTAATCTCGGAAACTACTGGTCCGAATTGAAAAATTCTTTTTGTGTTGGATAGCCCATTAATCCAGGAAGACTTTAGGCTATATAAAAACGCAAACGCTGCGACCAATAGGAGCGGAGCATAATTAATTCCACGCGAACGAAGTCGCTGGCGGCTGCTAGTTATTTATAAACCAGGGCATCACCGCCAACGTCTTTTAAAAAATGGTTTTAGGGTAGTTCAACATGTATTTATGCTCGCATTTTTACGACACATCCGTAACCCAAAATAAAGGCAAGTGATTACTGGTGGTTACATACTCAAGATATTTGCCGATAAATTCCATAAGTCTCACCGTGAAACGTTGGGTGCTTAGAGCTTAGACTGAGCTGTCAATATTGTCAAATTCAACTATAGTCCCCATAGATATAGGAAGCAATGAAATCCTACATCTATGAATATCCCTTAGCATTGGCTGAAATAACTGCTCAGTCCACGGTCACTTCATCTATGTTTTCTCGGTAAAACAGAATCACACTGCTGAAGTAGTACAGAGTTCCCGAATGTAACAAAAAAAAAAACACTATGGTGTTCTTTCCAGGTAGCAGCGCCTGGCAAGTAAGCAATGGCTTTGGAGCACCTTCCGTTGGCCTCGCACGCTCTTCTGGCAGTGGCTGGGCCAGCTCTGGAGGTAGTCTGGGACGTTTAGGCAGTAATGGTGGCTGGCGCGGGACCTCCACCTTCGGATCAAGCGGTCGAAGCCGCACCAGAAACGGAAACGGAAGTCCTTCTAGCGGCTGGTCACAAAATGGATATAGCCCCAATGGTGATTATGGCGGCAATTCATTCAGATCGTCATCTGGATGGAATGACAGATTTTCAGATTCCAATGTGATCGAAAGTTTTGATTCTTCCGACCCCTGGAATGGTCAAGCCTTATTAGGCTCCCGTTCCAACAATAAATGGCAGTCTTCAGGATGGTAGACTGAAACAGTTAAGTACCTACCTACCTAGCAAAATTCAGTGACAATGGCATTTACATTTAGTTTAAATAAAATTATGATGAATTTATGCAAAACGGCTGTTTTATTGAACCACAACAGACGAATCGATGAAATAATTTGCTAATATTCAGGGAACAGGTGCAGTTGTCTTACTGATGAAGTGTTTGTTTACCATCGAAACATGGAAAGGGCGGGTATTCGAATACTCGCATCAAATGCAATGAAATTATGCAATTAGAAAAGTAGGGTATGTTACGGTAGGAATGTGCACTTAGTACACAATAAATATGCCAGCGGCGGTGTTTCCCTCTGACTACAATTTAAGTGTCTTCAAAGCTAGAGTGAATAGGCTCTTAATAAACTAGCTCGCTTTCCTATCAACGATAGCATCACTGATTACCATCGGGCGAGATTACGGTCAAGCACTATTTTATTATTACATGTAGGTACATGGAAATTAAAAAAAGGTACCCCTAGTACATACCTGTACAAGACTAGGAGCACCCCAGGGTTTCACCCGCATAAGTGACGGTCCGGTTGAAATATCAAGATAATAAGTATTCTTGTATATACCATCTGTGTGCCATTTTTCTCTAAACCCGTTCTGCATCTTTTGTGTGAAAGAGCATCTAACAGCATTAAACATTCACCTGTCTTCGCAAATTTTCGCATTTATAATATTATCAGGATGGTATGATGATAATGGAATAGGACGTATCATTGAAATAGGGATGTTTCCTGCGTAAAAACAAAAAGAATCCATTTTTTACGTCATTTAAATTATAGAAAAATATTTTGTTTTATCAAATCAATAAAAATGACGAATATAAAAGACATCAAAGATCATGAGTGGTGGCTGGTGAAGTCATTGCTCGCTAAAAAGTGTAGCATGCAGTGACGTCACACGTTTTTAACGCACTGTGTCTTAATTTTTTGTTTACATGAAAATAAAAACTTTTTTACAAAAAAACAACCGACTTCCAAAAACCACTACAAAGTTAAAAATAACTAATTTCGGAAGTCGGTGTCTTTGGTTTTGTATATTCATTTTTGACACCGACTTCCGAAATTAGTTATTTTTAACTTTGTAGTGGTTTTTGGAAGTCGGTTGTTTTTTTGTAAAAAAGTTTTTATTTTACACACTTTTTAGTTGTTAAAAGTACTATGTATTCAGTTGCATCCGGTCAGACTGGACGCTGACGCAAATATAGTTGGGAAACGACGTAATTTTGTTCACTTTAATTTTTACCTGTAAGTATTCCCTCAACTGCTTATGGCTTATTCATGATCAAATTTACTGCAGACCATTATTTTAACCCAATGGGTGCAAAGGTCTTATCAATATAAATGAATTGAGTCCAAATACAACGTAGCTACTGTAAATCGTTTAGGAGTTCCCTGAACTGACCTTTGTCATCATCATCAGCTCCCTAATGACAGTCACCACCCATCTAGGTGTAAGGATCTTGTCAATACAAATTATTCAAACACAAACACAAGGTAGCTGCTGTGAATTGTTGAGGAGTTCTTTCGACTGTCTCCCGGCTCCATCATCAGATCTACTCCAGACCTTTATTAAATTGTAGTACTTTAAAATACTTAATGAAAATGCTAAGTAATGCACTAGTCGCCCCTGCAATTTTTGAAAGTTTCCCTTGTTTTCTCTGGTCTTCCACCATCAAACCCTGATATCCTTATCATGGGACCACCTTGGGAACGTCTTCTTTCCAACAGAAAAGAATTATCAAAATCGGTTCATAAACGACGAAGTTATGCGCGAACAAACATAAAAAAAAAGCATATATACGGTCGAATTGAGTAACCTCCTCCTTTTTGAAGTCGGTTAAAAAGAAAAAATACGTGTCTAGTATTTATTGAAAATCTGACTGACGGACTAATTAGTTTTTTTAGTCAACTACCCTATTAGCTAACAACTTTATTGAGTTACCTACTACGTAATTATTTAAATTACACTGCGGGTCATTAGATGCGGTTTTACCTCATTGACAAAAAAAAAAACAGTCTGTAGGGTATCTAGAGGTTCGTCGATCCCCCCTTAGATTCCCCCTAGAGATTCTTAAAAACTTCCCAAATCTAAAACAGCCTAATACTAAATCTTTGACTTGACTTGCTTGATCGATCATTCAAGAAGATGTAAGGCTCGTATTACAAGCAGGAGGAGGCAAAACGTCGGGGCATCTCCGCTGCCGCGAGAGATCGCGGTACGGCGAACAGAGCTCCGGCGGGATCTCATAGCGACATGGAGAATGCGATTGTCGCAACCCAATTCTGGGCACGCTACAATAGCGGTGGTAAGTCCCCTCTTTGAGGAGTGACTAGAGAGGGGCCACGGCGCCCTCACCTTCCGCCTGACGCAGGTCCTCACCGGACACGGCTATTTTTGGAGGTTCCTGTTCCGTATAAGGCAGAAGGAAACGCCAGGGTGTCACCACTGTGTGGATTACCCTGAGCACACGGTGGAGCATACGGTGGAGGTCTGCCCGGCTTTGGTAAAGCACCGACGTATCCTCGGGGCGGCGATCCGCGGCGATCTCTCGCGTCCGCCCCTGCTAGACCAGGGTCGGACGCGCCATGATCCGGAGCGAGAGTGCAGGGCAGGCCATCACCTCCGTCTGCGAAGCAGTGATGCTGGCAAAGGAGGAGGCGGAGCATGTTACGGAGCGGAAATCCCAGCGCCCTCACGCCTCTAGCCGCCGCAGGAGACGCCCTGGTCGGTAGACACCATCGACCTCCCGGCCACCCTAGGCGCGGGCGGTAAGCAGTAGGCAGCTTGCCGACCGGTAAGGACTAGGCCCGAGTAGAAGGCGCGATGTTTCACGCGCCCCTCAAAAGATGTCAGCACATCGCGCTGTCCACAAAGACCGATGCCTCCTGGGTCAGGGTTCTGGGTTGGTTAAAAAAGATACAGTAGCCCTGGCGCATAGGCAAGTGAAGAAACACGGATGGGTTTTAGTTAGTAAAAGTGTGACACAGGTGCGTGGCGATCACCACAAGAGAAGTCGGGCATCAGAAAATATCCTAATATTATCCTTTTTAGAAATTTAGACAATAAGGGATATTCCTATCTATTAAACTTTTTACCTACTTTTACCGCCACATAAAGTAAATAAGCACTTAATTAGCTTCCGTCTTTCACGAACAACATTAAACATAACGAGACTTGCGACATTCGCTTTAGGACGTGGTTTGGGTTCTTTCGTGATGTTGTCTAAGGTTTGTTAATTTTAATCCAAGCTAGTTATAGCCTGTACCTAATATTCTGCTGTAGGGAAAACATCTACTTACTTCTCGCTTTTTGAAACTATTCTGCATTTTACGATATCCACGTTCGTAACTTACTCATTACATGCTTCTTATTAGCTTCAGTTGTATATTTGCTTGCTTGCTTGCTTACGCATATACGAACGAACGAACCTATTGAAAATTTTACAGAAATGAGCCGCTCACTCGTAGTCCAAAGAGTTAGAGACGGACAAACAAACAAGCTGTTTGGTTGTTTGTTTGTCCGTCTCTAACTCTTTATCTCGTATTTGCGTCAGCTTCCACTCTGACCGGATACAACTGAATACATAGTAGGTACTTTTCACAACTAAAAAGTGTAAAATAAAAACTTTTTTACAAAAAAAAAAACAACCGACTTCCAAAAACCACTACAAAGTGAAAAATAACTAATTTCGGAAATCGGTGTCAGAAACGAATATACAAAAACCAAAGACTTTATTTTAATATTCCATTTCAGATAATGAACCTATTTCGGTTGTCGGGATCTCCTGGAGGCGAGACTGACCACCTAGTCTCTCTAATCACTCGCCAGCTTGACAATATTGGTCTGTCATCATACGTTACTATCTACAAAGTGCACTGGGCAGCCAATGTGTCCACGTTCTGTTTCTTGACATCGTGCGTCTTGATAGCCATCGGGTTCGTCGTGGTTAAGGATGATCCAGATAGGTTCTTTGAATGGTGTAGTATTCTCGCGTTTTGTGGCATGGGAATCCCCAAACTACTTTCATTGCGTTTAAGCCATCAAAGCTGGCGTAAACTTTTTGTCAATATGTCATTGTTGGAGAACATACAAATGAATAAAGATTCCATATCACACGCGGAGTACCAGTCGGATAGCGAGGAAGAAGACAACCATTCTGTTTCTGTCAACATTTACACAAATAAATATAGAAATACAAGGACCATTCTAACTACAATCTACAACTGTGCAACAGTATTTTTGATGTTAACTCCATATGTGGAACATTTTCTCTGTAAAATACGTGGATTAGAGTGTTTGGGGTATCCTCACATTTTACCCGTTTGGGCTCCACTGGATGACTTGGGCATTTTTGGCTATATTGTAACCATTTTATTTGAATTTGTGGCTTCTGTTTATTGTGTCACTCTCCATGTCGTATTTGATTTAACAGCCATTGGGGTTATGATATTCTTATGCGGCCATTTTTCAATGCTCCGCGACTTTAGTTCGCGCATTGGTGGAAAGGGGGAAAGCTGCAATCTTTCAAAAAAAAGAGACGAAAGAGCTCACTACAGAATCGTACGGTGCCATCAGATTCACTGCTTACTAGTAAAGTTAGTATCTAGTATACCTCTGAATTCAATTCAAAAACATTGTTTTAAAACCGAAATTGTGTTCTCTATAATAAGTATGTGTCCCACATATCATAGAGAGTGCAATTGTCTCAACTCAGTGCTGGGTACGCCCCAATGACGGCGATAAGTCCCCTCACTGACGGATAGACCTCTCGCAGGTCTTCACTGGACACGGTTGTTTCGGGAAGTTCTTATTCCGGATTAGGCGGATAAGGTGGGAGAAAACGCCAGGGTGTTACCAATGTCTGGTTCGCCCTGAGGACACGGCACATATCAGGGGCGATTAGCGGCGGTGATCTACAGCGTCGGGCCCAAGTCCAGGCCATGGTCCAGAGCAAAATTACATGACAGGCCGTCTACTCAATTTAAGGCTATAGTGACTATACATATAATAAACTAGCGCGCTTTACCATTAACGATTGCATCACTGTGTACCATCAGGCGGGATCGCAGTCAAGCACAAGTTTATAATGCTAAAAAAAGGGAGAGCAACCTCTGCGCCCTCACGCCCATATAGCCGTAAGAGACGCCCTGTTTGCAGGGAAACAGCAACGAAGTTCAGGCCACCGTAGATGCAGGCTTGCGGGTGGTAAGGACTAGGCCCGGGTCGACGACGCGTTGGGTTCCACGCTTATTGTGATGGGATCTAATACAACCGTTGCCTGCCAGGGTCTCAGGATATTTGAAATGTATATCTATCAATTAAGATTGATTATATTACCACAGAACAGATGAAATTCTCTATTCCGTGTATATTATATTTTTAACTAAAACACTAGGGTGTTTTAGTTAAACATTCGGGTGGGTACAAGTCTGACACGCCCTTCCGCTCCGCCCAAAGCTCGGCATCAAAGGATAGGACATTAAATTGGTTTCCATTAAAAAAAATGCTAACAAAACACACACAATGTTCTAAACCATATGTAGCAACAATAAATTACTTACGATTCTATTTTCAGTTCAATTACTGAGCTCGACAAGCTGTTGAGGAATATCATTGGAGTATATTTCTTCCTTGCGACTCTAACGTTGTGCTCAGTTGCTGTCAGGTTGAAATGTGTAAGTGCCTAAGTACAAAATATCTCTAGTGCTACTAAGTAGATAGCTATGTATATAACACTTTTTACCTTATCTTACAGGGAAGTTTAATTACCTTGAGAAGGTAATACAAAGTCTTGCCGCCAAGCGATTCGTCGTGTTCCGGCATGATGGTCGTGTTGGTCTTGGGTTTAACATTGCATCACCTTGCTTTACCATCAACGATTGCATCACTGCTTACCATCAGGCGGGATTGCAGTCAAGCACTAGTTTATAATAATTAAAAAAAAAAACAAAAAAAAAATAGAAAAGGTTCATTGGAATCACAATATACATATCGACGCTTGAAAGGCAATCATATCTAAGCGACAGAAATTCGTAAATTGAGTTATTTACACCATTCGAACCGCTAGATTTTTCTGCGTCGTTTGGTGTATATAACTCAATTTACGAATTTTTGTCACTTAGATATGATTGCCTTTCAAGCGTCGATATACATAAATGTGGATGGTTTAATTCACAATAGATGGTTCAAATAGGCGCATAAGTTATTTGATTTAAGTAGTTTGAGGTTCTGAAAAACAGTATTGTTCTCTATTTAAAATTGTTTTTACTATATTCTTATTTCAGGAAAAACTGAGCACAATGCAGCTTGTATCATTAATACAGTACACATGCGCTGCTCTGATACAGCTCTTTATCTTTTGCCGGTACGGTGACGCAGTTTTACACGAGGTAGGTACACCGTACAGGTAAACAGGAAAATATATAATATGTACATGGGTATTCGCTTCTCTCGATAGGTAATCGTCGTATTTTCGATTAAACATGTACGTCGCGTCGCAAATTTACCAACAGAAGCAATGTTTCTAAGTTTTGTAGCAGGTCAAGCTACCGAAACTGTCAAATTTTCCCAATCAATCTTGAACCTTAAAGACGTAGAGATAAAGTTGAAAATCTAATAAAGAAATCTTATAGATTGTAGTAGCTTGATGTGCTTTCGTCTTTGTTTCAAAATGGCGTTTTTTCAAGCAAGCATCAACTTTATTTAATGTATGTTTATGTCAGAGGGACAACCATTATTGAAAAAGCTATAAAAATTATTGAAGTTTTAACTTAAGCTGTAGGTACATTATTGTGTAGAAATTGAAATTATTTTTCCATAGTCATACCTATTACTTGTTTACATTTTTGGCGTAGGTATACATATGTCGTAATTTTTCAGTAGGTAGTGAACCTTTAGACACGCGTTTGTCAAGTAGTTTTCTCGTTGTTGGCTCATTAAGATGAATTGTAAGACGGTTGTGAATCTATAATATAAATAAACATGTTAATACAAAATATGCCCGTTAGTAGGTATGTTTATGTTATTCCTATATAGCGTATCTACGTTAGTGATTCCTGTTATTAATCTTTACTTTGTGTAAATCAATATTTTTGAAGATGTGAGTCGTGCGACCCCTTAATGGGTTTCCAAGCTACTTTGAGAGAAACGTCGTTTCTATAAAATTATAAGTGGTTCCAAATGGAATCAAAAACTTCAAAGGTCGAGTATTTGTTAATGTGGAAATTCTGCTTTTCTGCTTAACCTTATCCAAGTGACAGACTAAAATTCTAAGTTAGAAGAAGTAGACGACAGAGGTCACGAATATAATATTATATACATATATCTGTAGCAGAAAGCTAAAAAAAACCGTGGCCCTTGCGCGCAGACAAATGAGGAAACACGGGTGGGAGAAGTCAATTGATGACTTCAATTCAGAAAAATAAAAATAAAAAAAAAGCTAAAGGACCTTAAGTCACATATTATAACATTTTATTAACTTTAACTTGTTACAGAGCTCAGTGGGTATGGGCCAAGGGCCTTTTGCAGCTGCGTCATGGTGCCTCGGTCCTCGTATCAGACGGGAGCTGACAATACTCGGCGCCGGTATGATGATTCCACGACAAATGCGCGCTGGGCCTTTTAATTTCTTGGATTTGCCCTCATTTATAACCGTACGCATAATTTATTTTATTATTTATGTACTAAAATACGTAGGGATATGACAAAATTAAAGTATGAGTACAAAGGTGATGCTTATTTCTAAGTATTTTAGTCAAAGTGTGATGGTTACTTTAGAGACCCTTTTAAAGATTATTTTTCATACTAGAAAGGTACTGGTAGGTACCTATACCTAGTACCTACGGGTACTTATGTAGTAAGTATTGAAGGTATATATCTAGGTATATACTGCAGTTAAACGAGGAGAAAAGTGCATAGGAATTTATTCAGCGTTCTTCAAGACTGTTTTTGATTAACTGACTTTTACATATTTTAAACAAACCCGTCATGGAACGTTGGCATACAAATTATGAATGTGACAGGGTTCTGTATACAGCCAGCATTGTATAGTAAGCGTAGCTTCTATCACATATTTAATGTTATATATTTTAATAGTATGGGCTACCCAGAATTAAATACTAGTTTGTATAACAAACTCCTGGTTTTTTGGAGGATTCGATGAGTGAAATTTCCACCCTCTTCCTCGAGCCTCTTTAGGCTTTGCGATAAAAGATTTATAACCGTGCTTTCATGTTATCATTTTATTGCAGGTGTTACGTGCAGCCTACAGTTATTACGCTTTATTCGCAAATAGGAGTAACTGAATTTGAACACAGGAGTTTTTGCCATTTCCTATAACTACTACGGAAAAAGGGAAAACATAATGGCCATCTTTATTCAATATTAGCTTCTGCCGGCGACTACGGCTACGTGCAGCTATTATGTTTTTACTTAACGTTATTTCAGACTATTTTTTCTTATTATAATAATATTAAAATAATTTATTGCAAATACCCACTAAACACAAATTATAATTACAATAAATACAAGTACCTAACTATACAGGATTTTTTTTAATTTAGTGCGCAAACATTGTCAACGTATAGTTAAACAAGTTTTATAGATACGAATATTATTATTTCGATATGTGTTAGTACAAAAAAATAGTTATTGATAACGAAAGATGTTTACTTTGAAATCGATTTTATGGTCACCGCTTGTGTTGCGATTCCACTGTGAGTCAGTGAAAGCCGACCGCCGTGCACCGTTATTCTTCATTCACGAGATTGCTATTTTGTCAGGTTCGAATTAGCTGTTATTTACAGAGTAATTCCATGTTTTCCTTCATACTTTTATCGGCTTAGGATCATCGAAATGCAGAAAATAAAGCTTCAATTAACAAAAAACAAAACAATTTTATGAATACATAATTAGAGTCTATAATGTATTTTGAAAGTGTGTTCTTTTTTCTCAAGCGTTTTTTTGATATCTAGTTGCAATTGTTTATCGAAAAAAATACTTTTACAACAACACATACCTACAACTCAACACATAGGTAGGTACATACTTCCAAATTAAGGCGTATTAAAAAATTGGAATCAACTACTTATGTATATAATGATATACCTAATGTATTTGTTTTCGACCGCCATTCGTGGTCTGCCCCTTGTACGTGGCTCGGGGTACGAAACTGTCCATGGCCGAGCAACCTCTGGGTAGCTGCTAAAATATTCCCTGCCCGTTTTTGGGGACAGTGGGGTTTACAATTCCCTAAGCTCGTATCCTAGGTAAGGTATGCTCTCCAACAATTTACAGTGTGCAGCGCGTAAAAAGAGCATTTTACTGAACACGCATTCGCAATATTCACTACATTATCCATTTTACTTGATAGAACACTTCCGTTTACAGACAACCAGGACTAAAACCGTTCGCAGCGATCGCCGTGCGCGGCATGTACAATATTATTTTGTGTCCATCTTTTGCTGAATTTAGGGCGGATAAAAAAATGACTTTGTTTATAACTAATGATGCAGATAAATTCTGTTATTGATTCTGAGCCGACCACTTTCACTTTGTGCACTGCTTAAAAATTCTCTGTATAAAAATAATTAATTATGCAATGTCAATTGTAATAAAATTAAATAAACATATAGTACGGTAAAAATTGCTAATAGCATGCCTGTCTCTATGTCATTTATTTGTTTCCAATAATTTTAATAATAACGTAACATTGGTACTGACGATCAAATCGGTGCGAAAATATGCTCAGGATAGTGTGGAAATGATCCACAGCCTGCGGTCCAGAGATATACACTGCTTTTTCATTTTATTGTAAAAACAATCGGCACGGGAGTCGGCAAATATTACTCGGTTCCTAAGGTCGTATTTTCAAGCCGTAATAAAACTCCTCAATATTTTGGTCTATCAAATATATACTAATATATGAAGCTGAAGAGTTTGTTTGTTTGTTTGAACGCGCTAATCTCAGGAATTACTGGTCCGATTTGAAAAATTCTTTTTGCGTTGGATAGCTCATTTATCCAGGAAGGCTTTAGGCTATATAACATTATGCTGCGACCAATAGGAGCCGAGCTTATATAAAAAAAATATCGAAACCTACGCGGGTGAAACCTTATAACCTATTGATATTTTTAATATATGTATTTTGCGTTGTAACACACGAAAAAGCTTTAGCTATATTGTGGGTATGGAAATAGATTTTAAGTAAATATTAATGTCAAATTGCACCAATATGAATAGAGATTATTACCAGTGATCGGATTGGGTAGATTAATTTTTGGTACTTGTATCATAAATGTTCACAGAAAGAATAACGTGGATAGGCCATTTTCCCGGAATGTAATTCCGGGTCCAAGTAAATACTTAGGTATTGTTAATGTTGTTATTGACATTATTAGGTACTATTCAATTCATGGGAGGTAACAAAACTAAACTAATTTATAATTAACTTGTTGAAAAATAAAAACAATCAAATTCCGTAAATCCGGAGGAATGTCCATATTAATATAGGTATACCTACGTTTCCGATCAATGACCCCAATTCAATCCACCCATTCCGGTCACTGATTATTACTTACCTACTGTAGTCCCTTACACGTCTTTAGCACTAACGCCCTACAATAATAATTAAATAATGCGTTTAAATTTTAATCACAAAATTAATCAATGAGTAATATTTTAGTATTAGGTACAGTTATTCTGTAGAACAAATAAAAGCATAATTTGATTTTAATTCAATTTTATTTCATACCCAAAGAGAAACAGAGGTCCTAAAATAATGTTGTTAGAAGAAACAGAGTTAAGACAAGTTTATGGAAAAATAACATTAATTCCTACATATACCAAATAAGAAAATAATGAATTTCAGACTAGGCTACAAAAAAAAGCGCTTGTCAAAACCAACTGGACACGTTAATTTTAATAGACCCATACTAATAATTTATAATAATAATATATTATAATTTATAATAATAAAATAATATACATACAGTACGTTAAATAACAGAGGGCGTTCCCTTAAACTCGTTAATATATATCATTAATAGATTAAAATAAAAATATCAGCATAGAAAATAAGCATATAAAAATCCGAATAAAAAAAAAATCTAATTGGAAATAAATTTGAAACCTCCTGTTTTAAATCAAAATAGTAGTCGTCATGTATAAATAAATTGCGACGTTGCCGTCTTTCATGTTCGCGTGTACAGTGTGTTTCTTTTACATGTCAATTTAAAATTTTTATTGAATATTTTCTTATTGGAAAAAATTTTAAAACATTTTGTTTTCGAATGGAAATATTTTTTTTAGCATGTATGTATGCTATACTATTTCGGGTTAACGGGAACGCCCTTTGTTAGTTAACATACTGTATATTAAGTATGTAGATTATTTATTTAATAAATACGACCCTAACAAATATGGTCCTCGAATCATTTATTCCAATTCCAGCATATCTACTTGTTGGGCAATAAGTACCTATGCTGGAATTCAAACAGAATCAAACCCACAACCGAGCGGTTGGGCATGGCTGGTCTTATATAGGTACCAAAACGTATTACGGTTATATTAGTAATAGACATTTGATCGATGCGGGAAGTTTTTGGTTTGGAACGAAAGCGTGTACTTTCTATACAACATAATATGGTGTGTTATAAGGAGATTGCATTGTTAAATATTCAAACCTTGTTAAAAGTGGAATAAATGGTAATTAAAACTCAGGGTGTTTTGTACTAACTCTTTAATCAGAAGTAGGATGTCGAAAATGGGCCCTAATCGTAAGAAAACTAAAAAGCGAACTCAGCACTGGTCAAGCTCTGAGACATCTTCAATCTCGACTTGTTCGGAAGACGCTCACAAATGCAATATTCGCTGGTGTTAGTGGAATATCTAATGTGTGAGAATCGTTGTAATAATTACCACAGCCGCAGCCGTCATCTATACCTGTACCTATTGCAACTACCATTGAAATAAAATGAAATTATTATTTTTCGAATTATTAATTAGTAGGTATTGTTCGCGGATGACACTTCTCTTATTTTTAAAGTCAAGCGGTCAAGAAACAAATTTTGACGAAGTTAACAATGCACTCTCTAAAGTTGTCCATTGGTTTAATGTAAATAAGCTTCTTTAAAAAAAAAAAAAACAAAAAAACTGAGGTCATTAAATTTACTACGCCAAATGTCAGGCAGCTAAGTACCAATGTTCAACTAAATGGAGTAGAGTTGATCCCTGTCGAGTCGACAGTTTTTCTTGGATTAACTATTGACGCCAAGTTACAATGAGAAGCTGTCGGGTAGACTCAGTTCTGCCGCCTTTGCTGTTAAGAAAATTAGACAGGTAACTGATGTGGAGCCAGAATTGCTTATTTCAGTTATTTTCATAGTTTTATGACTTATGGGATTCTTCTCTGGGGAACTTGTGCAGACATCAATACCATCTTTGTTTTACAGAAAAGGGCTGTTCGAGCAATTTACAACCTTGGTCCCAGAGATTCTCTTACAGAAAAGTTCAAAGAGGTGAACATTCTGACTGTAGCTTCACAATATATATTTGAAAATCTTATGTATGTTCATAAAAATATCTCGAATTTTAAGAAAATAAGCGATATTCATAATATAAATACCAGGAACAAACACAATCTTGCCGTACATCACACTCGTCTCCACAGAGTAGGCAACTCGTTCATGGGTCAATGTATACACTTTTACAACAAGCTTCCCATGGACATTCGAAACTTACCCATTAAACGATTTAAAAACCATATAAAGGCCAAACTTTGCAAAAAGGGGTATTATAAAATCACAGATTATTTAGAAGACAAAAAAGCTTGGGACTGAGCTGCTCGCTCTGTTAAGCATTGTTATTAAGCAATATGCGTAATTATAACGTAAATTATTGTAAACATTTTCATTTTTAATGTCTGGACTTGAAAAAAGACGATGATCCCTGAGTTTGTTTCGGCTATTTCTTCTCAGAGGTAGTCAGTTAGGAAATGCCGGCTTCACCAAGTTTAAAAAAAAAACATGACGTGTAAAAGTGATCAGTGATCCTACTTGCTTAATAAACGATTTCATTTCATTTTGTACCTATTGCAACCACCATTGTCCAGCATAGTGCCTACACAGAACACGACGTCGATGCTTGCTGAAGTTAATGAGGATAATCGTATACCAGTGGTGACCAGTGGTAACAGTGATCATCGCAGTGTTATCGGCAGTGATGTAGGTACCTACCTAGGGACTGATGTGGTACGAAAAGAAATGTCATTCATGTAGATATGTTGGTGTTATAGTATAGAGATATAGCATCGTTACTGTCATTTAGAAAAGTTATGGTTTAATGAAAGTTTACCATACATTGAAAAGGGTAACAATATTTTTTGTACAAACATGGACTTATCAAGTCTAAATGCTAGTGGCACTAATGTCATATATCCGTCACTGCAGAATAATCAAAGTTTCAAACTCTTTGGTCCAGCCATTGTCGAGATATACAGTGGGCGTAACGTTCATAATTATGAACCTTGCGCCCTACTCATATTTCGACAACTTGAGATCTTACAGGGTTGAAACCTGAATTTTATATCAGTGACGAATGCGTTTAGCTATCGTAACATGAAACGAGAAACCGAAACTAAGTAATTACTTAATAATCATAAGAAAACTAGTGGGCGCAAGGTGCAAACAACCATTGCTTCAACAAGCAAAATCGACCAGACCAAGGCCGTCACAAATTATAGCGAATATTAAAATGTGCGTCACATTCGTCGCCCGCCCGCATTGTAGCATAGACGTGTGCGCTTAACGGATAATATTAATTTGTTTATCACTTAAATCAAAGTAAAGTACTAGGCGTGCAGTTAAGTGAGGACGTGTGCGCGAGACGGTATCACTGTTTGAGCGAGACAACAACCGCCATCAGCATTGACCACAGTAAGTCTGAAGTTCTACAAAAATAGACAAAATAATAAAAAACTGTTGTTATGTCGAGAATGACCAAAATGACTCGGGAAGGTGGCCTTCAGCATACCTTGTCTGATTCTGACGTATCAAATGCATCCGTAACTTCTGCACCATCATTTGTATCCCAGCGTAATAAAAGACAGCGCCAATCGAGTGAAGAACAGCTGCTTTCCTTCAAGGATGATATAATGAATATGATAGATGAATGGAAAAAGTCTCAAAATAGTCTCTTGAATAAGCTTATATCAGAATTTGCTGAAATAAAAACTCAGAATACTGAAATAAAGCACACTAATGATGAAATAGAGAAAAGTATGAAGTTTTTGAATACTAAATACGAGGACATGCTGAAAAAGATAGATGCGTTGGAGGTTGAACGCAAGCAGCATTTGTTGAAGATTAACTTGTTGGAAACATCTTTGGATGACATTCAAAGAAACCTAAAATCGTCGTCTATTGAGCTTCGAAATGTACCTATATCTTCAGAAATTGAAACCAAAACAGATTTATGTAAAATTGTACAAAGAACATGCAATGTTCTAGATGTAAACGTCCAGGAGATGGGCATAAGGGATGTTTTTCGTGTAAATTCGAAGTCTGGAAAAGGAACAATAGTTGCTGAACTTGCTTCCGTCTTACTAAAACAGGACATTATCCAAGGAATAAAATCATTCAAGAAACAGAATTCCGAACGTAGCCTTACCTCATCCGATATAGGAATCGTGGGTCAAAAAACACCAATTTTTATCTCGGAAGCTTTGACAAGTAAAAACCGCCGCCTATTTTTTCTAGCAAGAGATTTAGCGACGTCCATGTCCTACAAATTTTGCTGGACTGCAAATGGTAAAATATACCTTCGCAAGGCCGTCGATGCACCTCGCATTGAAGTAAAAGATGAATCTCAAATAGCAGCTCTGCGAAACCTCAAATGACTAGGGTTTGTTCTGTATTTCCAGTTGGCACTGGTTCACCAACTTTTTTATTTTATAATGTTATGCTACTTTTTGGTTTTTAATTATGTATATAGTTTAGATACTTGCTGTCGTTACTTAGTTCTGCATTTTTCCTATTTTTGTTATTTTATTACTCACCATTTTTTGTGGATTGCAAACCATATTGTCATCTTTAATCATAATTCCTTCATAATATTGGGTCATGTAAAATCCATAAGTAAATATAGTTCATATCATAAGGTTGGGGAAATGTTGCTTCCTACAATTATATCACTTGCAATTCTGGAACAAAATTCGATTCAAATAATAATAATAACCTAGTAGAAAACATAGATGAAATATCTGCTGGGCCGTCTTATCTATGTGATCCCGAGTCGAGTTCACTTCTTCTATCACCTATTACAACATCCACGAATAATTTGAAAATTCTTACGCAAAATATAAGAAGCATCACAAAAAATTTCTGTCAATTCGAAGTCTTTCTATCTAGATTACAGTCTACGAAATGTGATATTATTATTCTAACGGAATCATGGAACTCTAAAGCTGCTTACTTTCCGTCCTTAGAATACTACGAGACTCATTTTACGGAAAAGAGTCGAAATCAAAACGATGGTATTGTAGTGTACACGAAACGGAGGCTCAACTGTGTAGTTACAGAAACAGTCTTAGTCGATGCTACCTGCGTAGTTATTGAGATTGGCTTGAGTACTGTTGTTATTGGTATTTACAGGTCACCATCGTGTAATAATATAGAAAATTTTATAAAATCTTTGGACAGCCTCTTAAACACCTACAGTAGTCGTAGCGAAGTAATTATTATGGGTGATTTAAACATAGATATTAACCAATATAGCGAGGATCATAATTCGACAGATTATTTAAATTTACTTGCTTGCCATGGTTTTTTGCCAGGCCATATATACCCAACGAGAGAAAACAACTGCCTAGATCATGCTATGATCAAATCCAGGTTTTCATCTATCACGCTCGTTTTCCAGTCTCATTTAACTGATCATTGCCCGGTACTTTCTTGTATCTCAGTACAGAGTAGTATCAAACCTACGAAACAAATTACTACCTTTAATAAGGTTAACTATGAGGCTGTCCTTGCAGATTTGAACTCCATAGATTTTAGTGATATTATGAAATCACAAAATGCCCATTGGTCTGCAGATCAGCTGCTTAAAATCCTGAATACAACAATTATGAATAATACCTTAATACTACGTATACCTAAAAAACTATACTGTGTCAAGCCGTGGATTACGCCAGGCTTAGTTCGTTGCATTATTAACCGAGACCGCATGCACTTGAGAAATAGGAAACAACCAAACAATTCTGTTCTAGCTATAACGTATTGTAGATACAGAAACTACTGTAATGATAATCTAAAACGTCTCAAGCGTAACTTCTTTAGAAATGAGCTCGATAAAAATGCTAAAAACCCTAAGAAAAAATGGCAAATAATAAACAACGTTGCCAATCGTGACACCAAAAAATCAACATCGACAGAACTCTTCAAAATTAAGGACTCCCCCAAGCTAGCTTTAGAAGAAATTAACCTTTATTTTATTAGTATAGCTAAAGAATTGGCAAGCAAAATAACTCCATGTTCGCAGCCTATTGAGGAACCCTCAAATCCACCTGTTAACTCTATGGTTATATTGGAAACAACTGAACGGGAAGTTGAGTCTATAATTGATCGATTGATTGATTGGTCTTGATTGTTCTGTGGGATGGGATGGAATTTCGACAAAATTAATTAAAATGACGAAAGACATTATTGTCCCACTTGTAACCCATATAGCCAACATTTCTATACGTTCTGGTATCTTTCCTAATGCATTTAAAATATCCGTTGTCCATCCTATTCATAAAGCAGGAAGCAGAGACTGTATCAGCAATTACCGCCCCATCTCCATATTGCCCATACTGTCCAAAGTTTTGGAAAAGATTTTTAATAAGAGATTATTGTCATTCCTTGAGAAACAGTCAATTTTGTCCCCTAAGCAATTTGGATTTAGAGTGGGCAGATCGACGGCCCAGGCAGTTAATGAACTTACCAACCTTGTGGCTTCTCACATCGATAATAAATTTAAATGCATTGGTGTCTTCCTAGACCTGGCCAAGGCCTTTGACCAAGCCTTTGGCCAAGGTCTCTGTTCCTATCCTAATTAACAAGATGGAAAAAATTGGTATCAGGGGTAAGGCGCTCGATTTATTTAAAGATTACTTGAGTAATAGATCTCAGCGAGTAGTGATTAATGGTTTGTTAAGCTCGGATGCCCAAATAACAATTGGTGTTCCGCAAGGTAGCGTCCTTGGTCCAACGCTGTTTCTAATTTATATCAACAGCCTATGTCAAATTACTACAAAAAATTGCAATATATTTATGTTTGCTGATGACACAGCATTAGTCTTTCATGGTACGACATGGGCTGAAGTAAAGTATTATACTGAAATAGGGCTTCAAAAAACAGCTAGTTGGCTTACTCATAATTTACTTACGCTTAACATCTCAAAAGCTAAATTTATGACATTTGCTAATACAGAACATTCACTTAAAAATATAACTAACTATAAAATTCAAATCCACACTTGCCAAAACATCGGTTGTCAGACATGCGATTGTAGCTACTTGGATAGGGCTAAAGTAGTGAAATATCTTGGGATTCTTATTGATGAAAGATTGACGTGGTGTCCATATATAGACCTGTTATCAGGGAGAACAAGAAAGTTAATTTATGTTTTCAAAAAACTTAGGCACGTTGCTAATACCGCTCTACTCAAGTCAATTTATTTTGCGCTAGCCCAATCTATCCTGTCATACTGCATAACCTCCTGGGGTGGAGCACGCAAAACCCATATGCTTAAACTAGAGCGTGCCCAGCGAGCACTATTAAAGGTCATGACATTTAAACCTTTTAGATACCCAACAATTGATCTCTATTCGGAATGTGATGTTCTTACGGTCCGTCAGTTATTTGTAAAAGAAACGGTGATGTCCCAGCATCATAAAGTTAAATACCATAGTGACTTAACTACGGCTAGCACAAGACGTGCATACAGAGTATGTCCTACGATACCATTTAAAACATCATTCATAGAAAAATTTCAATGCTACCTTGGACCAATGCTCTATAACAAAATAAATAAAATTATTAAAATGTTTTCATTAAATCACTATTCCTGCAAAAAAATTCTAATGTTGTGGTTAAAATCGCAAAGTTATGAAGACATCGAAAACCTGTTTTTAAACTCAAAGTAATACCCATATTTTTAGACTAAGTAAAAAATTATTTTAATTGAATCACCATCATTTATCCAACTTAAAAATAACATAAACATTTAATATTGAGGAAGTAATAGATCTTCAATGTTGTGTGTCATCAACTATTAAAACACAAATCTCCTTCAAAAAAGGAAGCAATCCAATTTTTCCCTAAGTTCAAACTTTATGTGTGATTATTTGAAAAGTAATTCAATGAAGGTACTCGGTAAAGATAACGAACTGTTTATTTTTCCTTGTGGCTTATGTTTACCTCCATTTTAAACCTAAATTAAATTTTGTATTAATAACCTAATTATTTTTAGCGCACATGTTCTTTTGCATTTGTATTTAATGTACACTAACGTCTATGATACAGGCTCGGCCTAGTTTAGACGTTAGGGCTCACTTTGATTGTTTGTAACGTAATTCCTTTAATATATTTCGTAGGTTATAATTTGTACCTAATTTCTTTTCAATTTTCGTCACTATAGGATGTGATACTTGACAAGTCGCTAGCAGGTTGGGCGCAAGGTTCTGAAGTTAATTGTTTGTTTATAATTATACCTTAGCTTAGTATTATTAATGTTGTAACCCATAACTATTTTTCGTCCTAAATAAATAAAAATAAAGACATCAAAATTTTTGCCACAATCATGTACACTATTATGGGATCGGCGATCCCATAACCGTCTGATAGTAGATTTTTCAGTAATGACAGCCTTCGTGGCGTAGCGGTAGCGGACGCGGCCGCTTCACAAGGTGGCGCGTGTTGGATCCCCGCACAGTGCAAGTATTTGTATGCATGAATATGAATATTTGCACTGGTCTGGTCGTGCCTCGGAAAGCACATTAAGCCGTTGGTCCCGGTTGCCATACGTATTTCTAGTGGCAGTCGTTACGGGTTGTTGGAGCCCTCAAAAGTCCAACAATTGATCTAACTGCAATGCTTCGATGTCGCCTTCGGGATATGGAAGTCAGACGGCAGTCGCTTCACGGAAAATGTCGAAGTTTAGCCATATCAGCAGTTGGACTGGTAAAGCGGACCCAGACTCCAAAGCTGAAAAGGCTTCGGATGCGACTGGGATTAACGCTGGGATGATGATGATGATGAGTAGATTTTTCAGTAAGGGGATACAGCAGCGTGTATTGGCACAGGCGCAATGCATTTTTGAATCCCGGTCGTTACGAGGGACTCTCGGCGATGGATTTCAAAATAGAATTCTTAGAGTAGTGAGGGATACAAACTCGCCCAAGACGTTGACACCTTTCAGAGTACTCTCTCACATCACTCCTGCGACGTTATAAACAACACCCATTTTTATGGACAACTTTCGTTAGAAACTCTTACCACAGTAAACAAAACAGTAAAACATTTTATTTTTTAATAATTATAATCTAGTGCTTGACTGCAATCCCGCCTGATGGTAAGCAGTGATGCAATCGTTGATCGTAAAGCGCACTAGTTTATTAAGCCTATTCATTTAAAAAAACTTAGGAATAGGAAGGATGACGGCAGTTAAGCGAGGTGATGCAATGTTAAACCCAAGACCAACACGACCAAACGATGCTGCGCGAGAGGGAGATTGATCTGGAGACTCTCCACGACCAAACTCCCGACACAACAACATTTGGCGCATCGTACCCGCCACACAACGCAACACAACTGCTCAGACCCGTCCTCCGTACGGCTTCAACAGGCATCATGCCGGAACACGACGAATCGCTTGGCGGCAAGCCTTTGTCTGGTGGGTGGTAACTTCTGCCGGCAGCCGATGTTATGGCCTACCACCGAGAAATCTTCAATACATCATCTTCATACAAACGTGCCGCTCTCGGTTTGAATGTATGCTTACGCGCCGCGCGCCGTGTCGGCACGCGATTTCACGCACACGCTGGCATAATTATAACTGGGAATTAACGAGGGGGGAGTACGGGCTGTGCCGCGTGACTGTGAGCACGCGCGTAAGTTACATGACCGCTCGCGTTCGTCAACTCTCGCCGGCCACTTACCATAATATTAATTATTACGAGTATCATGACTACAAAACGTGGAAAAAAATATTGTAGTGTTTTCGGGTGCCTCAATAACGATTTCGCAAACCCGGACTTATCATTCTTCATAATTCCTACTGAACCAGATATATAAGTACTTACCTACCTACTTATACTTAAATGTTATTCGAAAATATTTGTACTGTTTATTTCAGTTTATTTGCTTTATTAAGAGCGTAGCCGAGTCGCATTTTTCCATATAAGTGTATTCCCAAATTTACTTCCTGAATACTATGTTTAGAGCTAAATTTCCTATAAAACAGAGGATTGAGTACGAAATATCGTTTAGGCAATAAGTTAAAAGTATTTGTCGCGTATAGTGTAATAAGGCCAATTTCACAATAATTACCTACTACTGCAAATTACTATTTTTTTCTATTGTATTATGTATTGTTTGATCCAAATATGGCGTCTTAATCATAATATTAACTCAATAAAATTATAGTAAGATGTGACCGAGAAACGCTTAAGGTTACCACCTCTTTTACGTTTAGCTGAATGGGCCATAAAGCTAAATAGACAACCCTGGGGATCAACGAAAGAGTAGGCAAATAACTCGGCGGGCGGCCTTAAATAACCTACTGTTCTGTTTACTGTGCTCTTACCCTATTTGTGATTAAAAAAAAAAACAACAATACAATATATTTATTTTCTATTTAGATGTATGTATATTTTTGTTTTACAAGTAATTTATCAGTTACATAGCAAAAGTTGTATAAAAAGCGTGTAGAACTGATGCAGGTGAATAAACTTCTTCTTCTTCTTCAGTCTATAGAGGTCCACACCTGGATAAAGGCGTCCGCCAAGGAAGTGGGGTCGTTTGCCATAATCCCCATGCTTGGCAGACGGGTTGGGGATCGCAGTAATTTGTTATTCCACAGAAGAAGTGCTGCTATTCGCTTCTTTGATGAGAGTTCCTTTGGTCGCCTCTTATGACATCCACGGGAGAATACGGGATGGCGAGTAAATTACCTTCCTATAGGTATATATTTACGTATAAGTTTTTTGGTAAAAGTTTAGAATTACGTCGCCATTTTAAGGGGTTGTGAGCGGTTGGGGGAGAGGGAGGGAGGGGTCGGATCCCCCCCCCCCCACCCATCATTTTCACCTGCCGGAAAAACTTGGTTTCTGAGAAAAAAAAGAATTTTTGTAAAATTCTTTTTTTTTTTTGAGAAAAAAAAAAGAATTTTTGTAAAATTCTTTTTTTTTTCATACCGAGAACCCAATGGCCCTCAATATGGCGACCTATAAACAAAATATATATATATAAAAACTGGCTTCAATTAGGAGTCGACGGAGCCCCGCTACGCGGGGTTCCTACTTCCGAGTGGTTTGAAAAAAATAAGGCGGGAGCGCAGCGAAGCGAAGCTCCCGCCTAATAAGAATAAAGATAAATAAATGACTTGAAGACAGTTTTATAATTCTGAAAGAATCGATATGTTTCAGGACTTTGACGATGCGTGAACATATTGCAAAAGGCGTTTTAATACCATGTTTAATACCCTGATGATAATTACTTAATATCCTATAAATTAAGCTTGATGGTTGTTGTTGATCCACGTCGCCACGTGGTCGAGATGGTAGGTATTCCATCGAATGTTGTTGCGAACTGTCTCGAGCGCCCGCTTCCGAGCCGACTCGCCAGCACCAGCTTCAGGGTATAGAGCGAAGAATTCTTGCATCTGTAAATAAAACGAAATTTATAAATAACTAGCTTTCCGCCCGCGGCTTCGCCCGCGTGGAGTTCGGTTATATCGCATTTCTAAGAGAACTCTTCAAAAGTCCGCAATCAAAACTATCTTATATTATTTCTCAAGATCAACTCTATCTTTGTACCAAATTTCAATAAAATCAGTTCAGTGGTTTAGACGTGAAAGCGTAACAGACAGACAGAGTTACTTTCACATTTATAATATTACTAGCTTTCCGCCTGCAACTTCGCCCGCGTGGAGTTCGGTTATATTGCGCTTTTTAGATTTCCCTCGGGAATATCAATTTTTTCCGTAAAAAAAGGTAGCCTATGTTCTTTCTCAGGGTCTAAAGATGGTATGTGCCAAATTTCATCAAAATCGGTTGAGAGGTTTAAGCGGGAAAGCGGGAAAGCGTAACAGACAGACAGACAGACAGAGTTACTTTCGCATTTATAATATTAGTATGGACTAGCTTTCCGCCCGCAACTTCGCCCGCGTGGAGTTCGGTTATATTGCGCTTTTTAGATTTCCCTCGGGAATATCAAATTTTTCCGTAAAAAAAGGTAGCCTATGTTCTTTCTCAGGGTCTAAAGATGGTATGTGCCAAATTTCATCAAAATCGGTTGAGAGGTTTAAGCGGGAAAGCGTAACAGACAGACAGACAGAGTTACTTTCGCATTTTTAATATTAGTATGGATAAGTAGGGATGGCTACTTTGGGGCTTGGGCAAATAACCAACAATCATAATATGAATCATCATTATCATCAACCTTTCTAGCGTCCCACATTGACCCCCCCCCCCCCCTGTGCCCAGCAGGCACAGGTCTCCTCTCATACAAAGAAGGATGGAGCGTAATCACCACGCTTGCTCAATGCGGGTTGGTGATTTCAGACAAAGTCCAAGTTTCCTCAAGATGTTTTCCTTGACCTTGTAATCAGTCATTGGTGCCCAAGATATACTTAGAAAGTATAATAGGTACGTAAGTATAATATGAATCATTGTGGAGGATATTGCTAATTCATTGCTGATATTGATCGGAAAATTCGTCAGCTCAACAATGTAAAAACTTAATGAATGCTAATGAAATAAAAATTGAAAGCCATTGCTACTGAAGTTCTTGTAGCTTCTTAGATTAAAGCTAAAATAATTTATAAATAAAAAATATCGGTGAATAATGTATCCTGCTGCTAAACATTTTTTGACACCAGATTGTTTTATGCAAATACATGATACACTATTATTGCGCAATTGAATTACGAAAATCACCTTTACTACTACGCAATAAAGGTACTGCCAAGGTCCGCAAGTTTCCAATGAACGTGCGAATAATGCTGAACAGACAAAAATAGCACCTAAACCAACCTCTTTAAGTTTCAAATCGGTGTTGAAACTTGATGTAATGCTAGGTATCAAGCCGCCCAGATAGCGGCTGTTGAGTGTGAAGCGCTGGACAAGCTGCGGCCATCGCGAACGCACGTCATCCCATACGAGTGAAGTGCCGGCCGGGTTGGCACTGATCTGCGACAACACGTTCAGGTAGTCTTGACTGCGGATGTTGTTCTCGTCCCAAGCCATTAGCAGGAATCTATGAAAAAAATTGGCAAACATTTTTGATACTGATAATTATAAACTAGTACTTGACTGCAATCCAGCCTCATGGTAAGCAGAGATGCAATCGTTGATGGTAAAGCGCGCTGGTATTTTAAGAGCCTATTTATTAAAAAAATAAAACTGAGTGAACAGGAAGTAAGACGACATTTGAGCGAGGTGAAGCAATGGTAAGCCTAACAACACGACCAACGATGCTGTGCCAGAGGGAGATTGATCTGGAGACCCTCCACGACCAAACTCCCGACACAATAACATCTGGTGCATCGTACCCGGCAAACATCTCAACACAACTGCTCAGACCAGTCCTCCGTACGGAATCACCAGACATCATGTCGAAACACGACGAATTGCTTGGCGGCAAGACTTTGTCTGGTGCCGAAGAATGTTATGGCCTACTACTGTGAAAATTTTGTGTTTCCAACGAGATAATTAGAACAATTTCATTAATAGATTTTGTAAAACTCACTATCAAAAATATTAGTTCCAGTTTCGCACTTTGGAATCAGCGCCAAAATCAAATATTATCCTTTGTAATCAGCGCCAAAATCAAATATTATCCTTTGCTGATCAATAGTGTAATATCCAACGTAATTAATCATTATAGGTCAGTGTTTACGATGATGGCTCCATAAAGTTATTCAGTTTGATGGTGTGTACCACACCCTTTTTTTTTTTGTTCTGGATAGGAAATCATCAAATAACCTCTCCCGCTCTGGACGGAGCAGAAGGGCGTGTCAGACTTTTACTACCTAAAACCCACCAATGATTCTTCGCTTGCCTGTGTGCCAGGGCCACGGCTTCTTTTTTAACCAACCCGCAACCCTGACCCAGGAGGCATCGGTCTTCGTGGACCCCGTCATAATGTGCTGACATCTCTTGGAGGCCGTGTACCACACCCTTAAAATATGACCATTCCTATGTGACACATTCTGTATATTAGTCCCAGCCACTTACTTGCGCAATATGTTGGTATCTCGTGGAGCAGCTAATGCACTTCGTAGCTTTGCCTTCTCTTGGACATCTTCCTCCTTTTGGTACAATTGCCACAGACTGTCCCAATCTGCACTAGAAGCTGATTTCATACCTAGGACAATTAATAGATATGTATGTAAACGTCAAAACAGATTTTTTTTTTTTTTAAATACACGTATTGCCACTTATTAAAGTTTTAGTTTAGTGTTAAGAGGATTTTTGTGTTTTTTTTTTTTAGTGAAAGAAATTCTGCCAATATAAATTAGGTTGCAAGAAAAAATAATAATATGACGTACTCATATATAGAATAATGTTATTAAGTCAAGCGTTGGTTTATAAATATGACAAATCTTTAAAAATAAAACATAATACTCAAGTTACAACGAAATTCAAGTAAATACGGAACATAATTTAACAACCAATTTTTCTCGGTGGTAGGCCATAACATCGGCTGCCGGCGGAAGTTACCACCCACCAGACAAAGTCTTGCCGCCAAGCAATTCGTCGTGTTCCGGCATGATGTCTGGTGAAGCCGTACGGAGGACGGGTCTGAGCATTTGTGTTGCGATGTGTGGCGGGTACGATGCGCCAAATGTTGTTCTCTCGGGAATTTGGTCGTGGAGAGTCTCCAGATCAATCTCCCTCTAGCGCAGCATCGTTTGGTCGTGTTGGTCTTGGGTTTAACATTGCATCACCTCGCTCAACTGCCGTCATCCTTCCTATTCCTAAGTTTTTTAAGTGAATAGGCTTAATAAACTAGTGCGCTTTACACTCAACGATTGCATCACTGCTTACCATCAGGCGGGATTGCAGTCAAGCACTAATTTATAATTATAAAAAAAAAAAATAATAAAAAAATACATGAATTTCCACTTATTCAGCGTTTTACATTAGTGTCAACTTGGTTTTTGATTAAGTCTGTAATTAGAAGTTAAAAACAAAATGTTGCTTGCATTATCATACAAAAAGTTCATTAAGTACACCTCCGTGTATGGCGGGCTCTCCCGGCGTTCCCACTCACATCGGCTTCGTAAATACATTTTGTTACAGCCTTTTTGTTATTTAAAGTGTGTAGAGACAATTACCGTTAAAATACACAAGATCCCTAAGGTCCTGTTGAATGGGCTTGCTCTCAAAGTTGCCGTGTCGGTTCAGCCAGACTTGGAACATAGTCTTAGCCTTTTCTTCCGCCTCTGGCAACTGATAACGCACAGCCATTGACAGTATCGTTGTTCGTAGTAAACTGAAACAAATATTATGTCCAAGTTTGAATACTGATTTAGTAATAAGATTTTTTAAGATTTTTTAAGATTGATTGGTTGATTGATTGGTTTTTGTTTAAAATATGTCGTTATTTATTATATACCTACATAACGACATATTTCGTATATTTTAAACAAAAACGACGTTATTTTATGGGATTGTAGCGATGGTCGCAGTCGCTACAATACAACAATAACACAAAGGATTGCCCAACTATTGACGTCCCTACGATTGATGACTTTCCGCGAAAGGGTGCACAATAAATCATACCAGAACAAGGATCTTGGAAAACAAAGGTGTATGTAAGACAAAGAGCGTGGGTCCTGACCGCCTCAGCGAGGGTGTCGCACATCTGTTGGTTAACCCATTGTTCGTTGGAGAAAGTTCCGCGGACGACGCGATTCTGTTAACCCATTGTGCACCGCCGGAGAAAGCGCGCTGACCATATCGAACCGCCTTGCACGTGGACCGAAGGCGCGGGCCCGGTCCACCGGCCAATCAGACGGCACGTTCTCCCACGACAACAAATCAGCATCAAGAACGCCCGATCAGTCAGCCCCACTCCGGTTTAGAGATAGCTGTATTATTGTCTAGTATTTAAGCTTGTGCATAGCTCGTAAGACATCCCTTTCTGACATTATCACATATATCATAAGATCACGCATTACTGTTAGACATTTTACATTGTAACATAGTCGCGTCTCTACTCTTGTAATTAGGTAACTTATAGCATACATTGTACTCTAGACTTACGTGCAATATACAACGTTATACCTATTCGCGTTTTAATTACACAACACGCCCTACGCGCTAAAGTGGTGACCCCGACGATAAAAACCCGACGATAAAAACCCGACGATTAAAACCGATTAAAACCGACGTGAGACTAACCGGCGCGAGTCTAGCCGTCGTAATACGAACCGACGTGACTTCAAGACCGACGTGACTTCAAGACCGACGTGACGATACTCGTGATTAGCACATTCTAGTGGCTTCCCACCAGCGGGTTTCCCCACTAGGATTTCAAGAGGCTATATTCGCGGTATTGTAGCGTTACAACAGCAGTCTCTTCAGGATGGCGACCAGCAACGTACCACAGGCAGAAGGGCGAGTCGACACGCTCACACTACAAGCACGGCTGTCTGACTTTTGGCCAGCGTATCCCAGGCTATGGTTCACGCACTTCGAAGCAGTAATGGCGCCACAGAAGTCAGGTGATGACGCGCGCTATCAAGCAGCTATCGCACGACTAGGCCTGGACGCACTTCAACAAGTAAGTGATATTATCGCTAAACCGCCCACTGAAAACAAATACGAAACTCTGAAAGCCAGACTCATCAGCGTCTACGAGGAGTCCGAGAGCCGGAAGCTGCAAAAGCTGATGGATGAGATGGAACTCGGAGATCAGAAACCCTCACAGCTGTTACGTAAAATGCGGGAACTAGCCGGACAGAAGATACCCGACAGCACACTGCGCATCATGTGGACCAAGTTACTTCCACACTCCGTACGCGCTGTTCTCACCGCGAGCGACATAACTGACTTAGAAAAGTTGTTGCAAATGGCAGACACTGTCATGGACACTATCGCGCTACCTAACCAGGTCGCGCAGATTACACACACGAGCGGTATGACTGCCCTACACGAACAAATAAGGCAGTTATCTCTGGAGCTAGCTGAACTCAAGAACAGTCAGGAACACAGGCCAAGATCACACAGACCATACGATAGACGGCGTTCAAGATCGCGCTCAGCAAGTCGGGATAATAGCAATCGCAAGTATTCAGAACAATCACTTAATTGTTATTATCATCGCAAGTTCGGCAAAGAAGCGCGAAAGTGTACGCGTCCGTGCAATTTCGACAGCAACAGTGCCCAGTCGGAAAACTAACGCCTGCGTCGGTTGAGGCGGCAACTGACGCGAACAACACTTCTCACCGCCTATTCATAACTGATAAGAACTCGCGTCTGTCATTTCTTATTGATACCGGCGCAAACGTTTCCGTGATACCGAGAACCAAAGGCGGGAAAGCAAAACAAACCGATTTCTGTTTGTACGCGGCAAACAACACGATTATCCCAACGTACGGAGAGAAAACCTTACAACTGGATCTCAACCTACGACGGCCGTACACCTGGAAATTCATCGTCGCTGCAGTCAGCAAACCAATCATCGGTGCAGACTTCCTGAAGCGTCATCAACTTCTTGTCGACATAGCCGGCCGACGTCTCGTCGACAAAGTTACCAATATGACCGTCAGAGCATCAGTCATTCAGTCCGCCGAACCCACAGTTCGAAGTATCGACATGGAACAGCCGTATCACCAGCTCCTCAGTAAGTTTCCTGACATCCTGCGACCGTCATGCACGAAGGATACTCCCAAACACAGGGTAGAACATCACATCGAAACTACTGGTCCACCAGTGTACAGCAAGTGCAGACCGCTTCCTCCACATCGCTACCTGCCCGTGAAGAAAGAATTCGAGCCCATGATGCAGCAAGGAATTTGCCGACCAAGCAAAAGCCCTTGGGCCAGTCCACTACATGTCGTACCCAAGAAAAACGGCGACTTACGAATCTGCGGAGACTACAGGAGACTCAATGACGTCACTAAACCCGATCGCTACCCAGTCCCACGCCTCAAGGATTTTACATACCTGCTTCACGGCAAGAAAATCTTCTCCACTCTCGATTTAAACCGAGCCTATTCACAATTGCCGATCTTCGAACCTGATATCGAGAAGACAGCGATCACAACACCATTCGGTTTATTCGAATTTCCACGAATGTGCCCAGGTCTCAAGAATGCTGGACAGACATTCCAACGATTCATACACGAAGTACTGAACGGGATAGACTACGCGTTCCCATTCATCGACGACGTCATCGTTGCATCTGAAAGTGAAGCAAGCCATATCGCGGATCTGCAGGAAGTTTTACGCCGATTAGACACGTATGGTGTCACTATCAACCCATCTAAGTGTGTCTTCGGCGGCGAAACAGTCAAGTTCCTAGGTTACGAAGTATCGAGCGCGGGAATCAAGCCACTACAGGACAAAGTCAATGCAATAATAGAATACCCCAAACCGAAAACCATTCAAGACTTACGAAGATTTATGGGGATGATAAATTTCTATAGAGACAGTGTTAGAAATGCAGCCGAGATACAAGCACCGTTAAACGCCTTTCTTCATAACTCAAAAAAACGAGACAAAACGGAAGTGACGTGGGATGATCAGTCAACAAAAGCCTTCGAGTTGTGCAAACAGAGCATAATAGATGCTGCGTTATTGTCGTACCCATCCAGTGCGCCCGACGACAAGATCGCTTTGTTTTGCGATGCGTCGGCTACCTGCGCCGGCGCGTCCCTCCAACAATTGCGTAACAATAAACAATGGGTGCCACTCGGATATTTTTCGAAAAAATTCTCCGAAACACAAAGAGATATAGCACAAATGACAGGGAATTACTTTCGATTTTCATGGCGATAAAACACTTTCGAAAAATCTTTGAAGGCAGAGAACTCATCATTTATACTGACCACAAACCGCTGATTTACGCAATTCGCAAGCCCCCGTCTGATAACGACACACCACGCCGAATCCGCCAGTTGCTCTTCATTAGCGAGTTTACTACTGATATCCGACACGTGAGCGGGGCACAAAATATTGTCGCAGACGCATTATCGCGCGTCGAGACAATCGACACGCCATCACTTATCAACTACGACGAGTTATCTCAAGCTCAAGAAAACGACAGTTGTTTACCTGCATTATCTCAACAGACCAACATACAACTCAAGAAAATCATCTTACCTGGTACCAACAAGCCAATATTCTGCGAAACATCAACGTCACATGTTCGTCCATACCTAACAGCTGACTTTCGTCGCACAGCTTTCAACGCCGTGCACAGTCCAAGTCATCCCGGAGTACGAGCTACACGGAAGCTGATGCAAGAACGATTATTTTGGCCCTCAATGAACACCGACATCGGGGAGTGGACCAAAGCATGCAATTCGTGTCAGCTCTCCAAAATACAGCGACACAATCATAGCGACATCGCAACATTCCCACCGAGCGAACGATTTCAACACATTCACATCGATATCGTTGGTCCGCTACCTACATCAGCATGTGGACACAAATACTTACTCACAATGATCGACCGGTGCACTCGATGGCCTGAAGCCGTACCACTTCAAGAGACAACCGCTGAAACCGTCGCAAGAAAGCTATACGAAGTCTGGATATCCCGTTTCGGTTGTCCAATAAGAATCACAACCGATCAAGGACGACAGTTTGAAAGTCGACTATTCAAAGACCTAGCTCAACTACTCGGCGCAGACAGAACCCGCACTACTGCCTACCACCCGCAGAGTAATGGAATCGTCGAGCGTTGGCACAGATCGTTGAAAGCCGCACTCATGGCTAGACTAGAAAACAGCAACAAATGGATCTACGAGTTGCCTACTGTTCTAATGGGTCTAAGAGCCGCTATCCGCTCCGACTCTGACACAAGCGCAGCGCAACTCAACTACGGTCAAGCTATACGAATACCAGGTGACTTCATATCACCAACACCAGTCACACCGAAGATGGACCAGGACTATGTCAATCACCTGCATGACATCATCACGAAGCTCACACCCACATACAAATCGCATGCAAACAAGCGATGTATGTTCGTGCACAACGATCTACAAACATGTAGCCACGTGTTTGTACGCGATGACACCTTCCGCAAACCTCTGCAGCATCCATACCAAGGTCCATACCAGATCATCGAACGCAAGGAAAAGTACTTCACAATACAACTACCCGGACGATCAAGCAACATATCGATCGATCGCCTCAAACCTGCGTACACTATCAACACAGAAGATGATCCCAAGCAAACAAACAGCGAGACCAGTCAAGCACCTGCAGTTACCACAGACAAGCAAGCCACAGCCAAGACTCCAGCACCTGCAGCAACCGCAGACGAGCAATCCAGCCTACTCCCAGCCCAGCATACGAGAGAACAACGTACTAGGTCAGGCAGGATCGTTAAGACGCCTGCACGCCACGTATATTTCGCGTGAGGGGGAGAGTACTGTAGCGATGGTCGCAGTCGCTACAATACAACAATAACACAAAGGATTGCCCAACTATTGACGTCCCAACGATTGATGACTTTCCGCGAAAGGGTGCACAATAAATCATACCAGAACAAGGATCTTGGAAAACAAAGCGCGTATTTAAGACAAAGAGCGTGGGTCCTGACCGCCTCAGCGAGGGTGTCGCACATTGTCGGACATCTGTTGGTTAACCCATTGTTCGTTGGAGAAAGTTCCGCGGACGACGCGATTCTGTCAACCTATTGTGCACCGCCGGAGAAAGCGCGCTGACCACCGAACCGCCTTGCACGTGGACCGAAGGCGCGGCCCCGGTCCACCGGCCAATCAGACGGCACGTTCTTCCACGATCAACAAATCAGCATCAAGAACGCCCGATCAGTCAGCCCCACTCCGGTTTAGAGATAGCTGTATTATTATCTAGTATTTAAGCTTGTGCATAGCTCGTAAGACATCCCTTTCTCACGTTATCACATTATCACATATATCATAAGATCACGCATTACTGTTAGACATTTTACATTGTAACATAGTCGCGTCTCTACTCTTGTAATTAGGTAACTTATAGCATACATTGTACTCTAGACTTACGTGCAATATACAACGTTATACCTATTCGCGTTTTAATTACACAACACGCCCTACGCGCTAAAGGATGATTATGTCAAAATATAGAAAAATAAAATATTAAAATCTTTGGAAATATTTTATTTCGTACTGTACCTATCTTGAACGGGCAAATTCTCAGCGTTCCAGTCCTGTTTCCCGTAAATCGGCCAAATAATGCGCTGAACGTATTTCTGTTAACAATTGTAACATTTTCATATTTAACAGAGTCAACTAAATTTATTCTCTTTTTTTTACTCACCTAGTAAAAAATTCTTGGAAAAAGAAAACAGAAAACCCTTGCCTTCTGGGCACGTCACAATTGCTGCGAAAAGTCCCTTCTTTGAGGAGTGAGGAGTGAAGCACCAGGGTGCTCTCACAGGTGATAACTGGACACATGCATCCGGCCTTGGTCCAGCTCATGGTACGGAGCGAGAGCGCAGGGAAGGCCGTTACTTTCTTCTGCGAAGCAGTAATGGTCGCAAAAGAGCAGGCAAAGCGCGTGTGGGAGAGGCAATCTGTATGCCAAGAGTCGACAGCACGCGCGCCTGCGTGCGGGATGCCAAGATGACATCCCGCCGCTAGAACCGCGGGTGAAACGAGATACTGTGGCTCCTAACACAAATGAAGCAACACGCGTGGGTTTAAGTCAGCGAAAGTGTAACTTTCGCTCCGCCCAGAGAGGCAGAAGTTATTTATTGATTTACCAGCCAAAAAAGGGACTTGTCCAGCAGTGAAACAATACAACTTTCATTATGATTTTTTTTTTTAAATAATGTTATTCTAAGTTAAAACTGTTATTAACATATCACCAATTTCCAGGCGTACCATCAGATTATCATATGCCAAAGTGTTTTGCAGTCTGTCCGCAAGGTTCCTGAAGACAGATGAAGCAGTCTGCCAGGGTACGAGATCATTTTCCACCAGTAAGTAGGTAGTGAGGTTCAGAGCCATATCGTATGGCACCGAGCGAGACTCGGCTAAAGCAAAGATATCGTCCATGAGGTTTGATCTATCCGCTGAGGTGAGCTGCAAAAGAGATTTTTTAATTGTATCACAGCATTTACACAGACTCTTACGTCATTTATTAGTAGTATAGATCGGTGACTCCCCGAGAGACCCGCACATATGAACCTACTGCGGAATGGATCGGTAATGGGTCCCCTTGGACCTTGGAATGATGTATGTGTGTACCCTTAATGATTATGTAAATATATATTTGTGCTTGCTTGATTATGTAAATATTATTGCTGCTGCTTGTTATTATCTGCTTGAATTAAGACAGTCGGATAAAAGGAATCTTTCACATTTTTCGTATTTTTTTTAATTTACCTTTATAAAATTGAAGTGTACAAATGCGATAATCGCCATTATATGATAGTGGTGGTCGAGGCTGTAAAACATAAAGTTGGGGATTTCGAACAAACTTCACCACTAGGGTAATCATACTATACTATATAATATTATAAATGGCAAAGTGAGTTTGTTTGTTCCGCTTTCACCCTGTAACTACTGAACCGATTACTTTGAAATTTTGTAGACTTAAAGTTAGAAGTCCGGATTAAATGATAAGGTACCTTTTATCCCGAAGGAAATCTAAAAAAGTGACATAACCGAACTCCACGCGGGCGATGCCGCGGGCGTAAATATAATAATTTGTAATTAATAAATTTAATAATTAAATAATATACACACATCAAAAGTGTCTAGGGATCAACATATATTTTTGCAATAACTTTTCTCCTGATTGATATTAATTAAAATTTTCTTTAAGGATTCATCAGATAAAGTGTTTTCGTTTGTCACAGTAACGATAAACCAAGTCACCTTTGCATTAATAAAGAAATTTGCCATTTTCCTAATAAAGGGATATTTGACATTTGAACCACTAACACAAAAGTTCGAAAAAAGACTGAAATAACAGTTTTCTCTAAAATTTTATTGGGTAACTTAAACAATTAATAATCCGTGTTTCTACCGCGAACACTAACAACACAAGAACATCAGTTTGGCATACTCAAAATGAGTTCATCCAAATCACGCTGTGGAATGGCCGCCCATGTTCGTTGCAACAACAAAAAAAGGTCTTCTTGCGACTGGATACCCTCCATATTCGGCAGAGCTCTTCTCTGCAGCATATCCCATGCATGCTCAATCGGGTTCAAGTCTGGCGACTGAGCAGGCCAGGGCAGGACATTGATGTTAGCTGCGGCGAGAGTCTGTCTTACAACTCTTGCGGTGTGCGGTCGTGCATTATCATGCATTAACTGAAATAAGGGACCGATTTGCACTTGTAAAGGAACGATGACGTCTGATACAATCGTTTCAGCATAAATTTGAGCGTTGAGGTTGCCTCTGATCCAAATCAACTCAGTTCTTCCGCCGATCCAAATACCCGCCCATACCATGATGGTTCCACCACTATAAGGATGGACTTCATGGCAGGATTTTAATCGCTGTTGGCGTCCAGGGGTTCTCCAGTGTCGTATACGTCTTGTATCCGGTCTCATACCAAAACGAGACTCATCAGAAAAGCACACGAAACGCCATTGTTCTTCTGCCCAATTTCTGTGTTCAAGAGCCCATTGATATCGAATCCTACGATTGTGCATTGCTATAGGTGGTACCGTAGCGGTCTTCGGGAATGAAGGTTCACTTCATGCAAGCGGTTTCTGACTGTTTGGTCGCTAATTAAGTTCCCTGAAGAGTGATGAAGCCTCACGGCTAACATCATGGCGGTTATTGTTGGAGCTCTTCGAGTTAAGATTTGAATGTATCGGTCTTGTCTCCGTGTGGTGCAGCGATACCGTCCTCCATGGCGCTCAGCCACGGTACCAGTGCTTCGGTAACGTGTCCAAAATCGACTGATAACACTCTGACTTGTATTCAGAGCTAAAGCCACAGTACGTTGCCGGGAACCAGCTTCTATCATTCCCACGGCTCTGAGCATTTCTTCCCTGCTTAAATGACGTCGCCGCTCCATAATAACGTTGGTTTTAATCAGTAGTAAGGAAACAGTAGCACTAATAATGTCTTCAATGCGTTGTATGTTTTTATAGGGAAAATATTGACAGCTGATTTTCATCTTTTACTCGAATTTGATTCACAGTTCCTGATTCAAATTATGAAATGCACCAAAAAGGATCCATATAAATCTATAAAATCATAAATTTATTACAAAGCCACATCTCAATCTCAAGAAATCCGCATAAAAATGCTTGATCCCTAGACACTTTTGATGTGTGTATTATTTAATTATTCGATGATTTATGTTTATTTACATGAAATAAGTAATGACCTCATGAAGCTTTTTTTTACTAAAGTGGAAGATTCGCGCTAATCATGCGTGTTTAAATATTACTTTTCACGAAATTCTCACACGCACATGTACCTACTTAGGTAGATCAAGTGTAAAATGAATGACTCAGAAAAAAAATACAAAACAGGTATTTCAAAATTAACCTTTTGAACGCCCATCTATATAATACGCGATGTGTCCTCCTGCGCCACACTACAAATGTATAACGTATCTATAGTAAAACGTAGGGATGGGATTAGTGTCCTATCGACAAATAATATTATACATTTAAAATAATTTTTATTCACCAATTTACGAAGCTAAATAAAAACTGTAATCGTAATTTCATATTTTATTTTATTTCATAAAAAAACAGTATGAAAACCTGGATATATTCCCCACAATAAAGAAAAGAATTTTAAATTTATTAGACGTGTGTTCTACAAGGCACATCCCTATTTGTCTCCAAATGTAATCCTTCTCCTTCATATCAAGTAGTTGGCGCTCGAGGCACGTCAAAATCCTTTCTGTTCTAGGGATGTCTAGATTTCTATGGTATATATTTTATATTCACTGTGGTTGAGTTACACGTGCATAAACTCAACCGATTCCTGCATAATTTATTTCGTTTACTTACAACAAATACAATTAATAGAAGCTAAATACGTGGTTTTCTACGTTTTAAAAAATAAAATATAATGGAGGTTAAGTGTCTGTTTTACACAAGACCTTTTTTTTAATGGTGTCGCTAAATACTCGCAATTATAACTTTCTGGTTTGTAGAAACTAATAGAAAACTGAAGAAAATTCCTGAAACGGAAGTTGACGACTTAACGGAATGTCAAGACGACGAACTATTTCAAAATTCTGATTCAGACTTGAACAACTCGCAATAATTCGTCATATTCACAGTCACAATTTTTTTTTATAAGGACACGTGCGCCAACTCAAGATGTAAACATTGCACTACACTAAAATGCACAAGGTCACTATGACCTTGAAACCCGTCCGCTTATGACGTCACAGATTTCCTTCTATACACGTCGGTGGCGTGTACAGACCGACAACTAACTAACTTTGTAGGGATGGGGTTTTTCAAACGGGGTTTCACTATCGACAATGATTAGAAAACCTATTAATTCTTGATTAAGGTAAATAAAACCTAGTTTAAAGTGTACAATATTTATAAAATATTCTATATTTACGTCATTTTTTTGCAATAATAGTATTTATGATCATTTCGACGAGATGAAATATAGCGAGGTCTTCGTCGTGTCCCATCACTGGCTTACTTGATATCAAGTAATTGGCGCTGGGGGCATTAAAATATTTTCTGGCGTTTTTGTGTCTATTGAAAATTAAACAAATAAGAACTTATTATGCGTGAAAAAGTTAAAAATATGGTTGATAACAGGGCAAATTTCCATAAAAACAAAATAAAAGGTCTTGTAAAAGTCGTAAATTTATTTTATACTGTGATTACTTCTAATCAAGTAGTGGCGCTGAGGGCACGAAAATCTCGAACTTGTATAGAAGTGATTGGCGTTCAAAAGGTTAAAGTAGTATCTTATAAGACGAAAATAAGTGATATCAAGGACAATTTTGTTCTAAATTAAATAATATTAATTTATTTGGATAAAGATTAATATTTGTTTTTTTTTTTAATATGCTCCACTCCTATTGGTCGCAGCATGATGTTATATAGCCTTTCTGGATTAATGAGCCATTAAACACAAAAATATTTTTTCAATAGGCTATTTGACAGATTTATAATTTTTATCTTGAATTACTTGGTTGCGGTTAAGAAGTTCGTCGAAAGTATTTTTGTTTTTATTTTAAATACGTATTTCGTAGGAAATATGCAAATAAAATTTCAAAATTCAAATAAGCCGCGAAAACGATTTATTCAGCAATATGGCGTCGCGCTTTGTAAGTGACGTCACAAGCGGTTTTCGGTTCTCAGTGATGTTTGTTTTTATTTATTATTTGTTGTTGATATCTAATTAAGTGGTGTGCTGTACCGAGTTGTACAAATAAATCAATAAAACCCCCCCGAAAAACAGTTTATAAGTTTGCCGAAAACAAGCGTTGATGGAATCCGGATCGTTTCACAATGTGTGGCGCGAGAAACAAAAAGCCAAACATATTTTTGTGTTTTGTATGTATTAATTGTTATTATTTTTTTATTAAAACTCATGTAAATGACATAAAGAACCCTCATTTTATGCAATTAAAGCAAAAAATCACAAAAAAATGAATACTGTCAAATAGCCTATTCGGACCAGTAGATCGTGAGATTAGCATATTCAAACAAACTCTTTAGGTTACGTATTACACTTATAAATATTATTACCTACGCTGGGCTATACATAATTATTAGTATTTATGTGATACCTGTTTAGATTTAGACTTTATAGCTTCAATCAGCGCCTCCCACATAGGTGGTGAATAATTGACTCTGTAGTACCCAACTTGATTGATGTTCAACTTTATCCAGCTGTGACCTTCATCCGCCTTCAATTTCACTGTAAAATTTTTTTTATTTTTTTTTTATTTTATAATATATTTAAAATATATATATACCGACATATATACCGACAAATCACACAGATTGAGCTAGCCCCAAAGTAAGTTCGAGACTTGTGTTATGGGATACTAACTCAACGATACTATATTTATAATAAATACATATACATATAGATAAACATCCAAGACCCAGGTCAATCAGGAAAAGATTGTTTTCCATCATGACCTGGCCGGGGATCGAACCCGGGGCCTCCGCGTCGCAGGCAGGCGTGTTGACCGCTGCGTCACGGAGGTCGGCTAAATACATACATAATATTTTTTATTTTAAAATACAAATATTGTTAATCTATCCTTTGAAAACAAATTTTAATTTCCATCGGCTTTATAACACTTACCATTTTGAGCAGTATTGGAGAGCCATACAATCTCTTCATTTGTACTTGTGTTTGTTTTGAATGTTATGGGTACACACCAACGGTAGCTGAAACACATGAAATATCATGACAATCGGAACAAATTACAGTCTCCAGAGATTATACAAGCGTTAAATACAGAATTTGTTCAAATGCGAAAAAGGGATAGCTCTATAATATGTAACGGGGAAGACTGTCAGGAAGGTCGGGCCGAAGTTCCAGATAGTTGAGGTGTCTTCTCATCCCATGAGCATTTATCGTGGGCGGTATTTCGAAAGAAAACGTTGAAATTTTAACTGTACAGACATTTAGATCACTTTAATATGAAGAGATTACAATGATAATCTCACATTAAAACAGATAAGAGCCACTGGGTATGAGTATGACCAACACACACTCGAGCAAAGCTTGAGCAAAGACTGCCCGCGCTAACGGTCGATTGCTATGTCCAACGCAACTCCAGTTGGTGTTACCATTCGCTCCATGGTGTTACCCGCTCTTAATAAAAGAATCATAATTTATCCGAACGACGAGACGTGGTCGCTAACAATGGGCCTTATAAGAAGGCTCAAAGTCACTCAAAGGGCAATGGAGAGGGCTCGGCTTGGGGTTTTACTGCGCGATCGAATCAGGAATGAGGAGATCCGCAGAAGAACGAGAGTAACCGACATAGCCTGAAGAATTGCAACACTAAAGTGGCAGTGGGCTACATTGCCCGTAGGACCGATGCCCGATGGGGCTGACGGGTTCGCGAGTGGCGACCACGCACCGGAAGACGTAGCGTGGCCCCCAACAAAGTGGACCGACGACGTGGTGAAGGTCGCGGGAAACCGCTGGATGCGGGAGGCGCAGGACTGGTCGTCGTGGAGAACCTTGGGGGAGGCCTATGTCCAGCAGTGGACGTCTTTCGGCTGAAATGAATGAACGAAATTAATGAATTTATCCGAATACCGACCGATTAATCGACTTCAAAAAATAGTAGAGTAATTTACTGACAATTAATACTGAGATGGCTCTGCATCTAGTCTAACGTGTCAAAACCGCTCCGTAATTTAAAATTTGTTAAAATTATTATAAGTGCATATAAACGAATAAAAATAAGTGAACCAAGCAAACATCACCTAATTAACCTGTGATAGTGTTATCCACGGATTTAATACACGGTAATACAAATTAATACAGTGAACTTACAACACAATATACTGTGATCAATATACTTCGTTTTATAATAACAAATACGGACAAGAACAACAGTAATAAACTAAATAAACATTGTGTGTTCCTTAATTATCATAATAATTAGTGTAGTAAATAAAAAAAAAAACGATAACAAAAACCTAGTGAAAAAGTGACTCATAGTGATTTGAATTCAAACCGTCACATGTCATCAACTAATAAAAGAATAAAGATTTGTGGCAACTGGTCAATAAATTGAGCACGCTTAGTTAGGTTTGATTGGCGTAGTTGCTAACGTATGTCAATTTTTGCAATTCAGCCTCACACGAGTGTCACGAGTTCAAAACCCAGTGACACAACATCACTTTTCGTCAGTCTCAAAATTAATTATTTGGAATATAAAGCATGTTATAATATAATTAGAAGCTCATAATACATATTACTATTGCTCAACTAATACGATCACACAAAATGTCATCAAACACAAATGCAAAAAGTAACAGCAAAGTGGCAGCACTAGTAACATGCTTTAAATGCAAAAAAAGTGTAAACATAAAAACTACTGCTTTGTGCTCTGCCTGTGACAATAGATATGAATTGGAATGCGACGGGTATCCAGAACAAACGTATCGCCTTAAAGACGCAGAATCTAAAAAAAAATGGAGATGTGTGTATCAAAAATAAAAAATACGCTAATACCGACAGTACAACCAATGTTACCGTGAGAAAAAAAATAACTTCTATAAAAACACCCTCACCGATAGAACAGTCTCAATGTATCGAAGATATAGTACAGGATAAAGCGGTGAATCGCCTATCTTCGATTCAAAATACAGCAGATATACTTGATTACCATATACTGACGGAGTGCGAGATATCTAGTGAACCATGTACTCCCAATAAACAGTTATCAATGAGTGTCGACGGTACTGTGTCTGACTTAGTATTAGTCTCAGAAATGAAGGAAACAATCGCTCAGCTCACATTAAAACTCGAAATCGCTGAGAATGAATTAGGAAATATATTATTGGAAAACACCGATCTACATAAGCAAATAAATAAATTAGTAACTGAAAATAAAACACTAAAATCTTTATGCCAGTCACCCTCCATGTTTGCAACTCCGACTACAAGCACTAAAAAGAAAAAGAGGCAAGGTTTGTCAAATCAACACAAGATACTCTCTACACCGTCCTTAACATCCAGACTTGTATCCAGATCGTACGTCGATACTGACAGCGATGAACATGTGCCATTCTTGGAACAAGAAATTGTTAATCTGCAGCAGCAACTGAAGGTTGCGCAACTAGAAATAGCAACCCTCATGGACCGTATTACGACCCTAATGCAGAATAGTTGCAATATCTTTGAACCTGTCGCTCGTATGGAAATAAAGCGAAATGTAGTAAACACCGCCAGTCCTCAGAAAATTGCTACCACAGACGGACAGACTAAAAGAAAAATGTTTATTTTTGGTACTCAGCGCTGCGTTGGACTTGCAGCGGCCATCTCACACTCAAGGACAAATACACAATATGAGAAATACAGACTCGTCTCTATTACAAAGCCAAATGCGCCTTGCAGTGAAATAATAGCAAACTGCAGAAATACCAAATTGACAAATGAAGACAAAATTATAATATGCATAGGCGAAAATGATAAAAATCCAAAACTATTATTGTCACAATTGCAAATTATACTCAATACATTCTTAAATAATACTGTTATTGTGTTAAATGTCGTCAATAACATGTAGGTACCTCAATGTCCGTAAGTTAAACTATTGTATAAAGAATATTTGTAATAAATATAGAAAATGTCACTTTTTAAATGAAACATCCACGAAACTCTCCGATGTTTGTGAGTCAATAAATTATATCATAGATTACTGTGACTATAGTGATAAATATTTAAATCCGAGTGAAATTCGAAAAATAATAGCGAGTAACAAATCAAGTTCTAAATTAAACGTTTCAACAAGCGAACCCAAAAAAGGCACAATTCCCTATTACTTTAGTCGTATTAAGAATAGATCAAACACGGATAGGTTCTCTTTACAATGTAACGAAAAGGGTAAAATAGGAACTATACCCTATTACTTTCCTGTGATAAACAAGCGCGACTCATTTTTTCGTATCTCAAAACAACACAAGCACAACACATCACTTTAGAATATTTCACCAAAATATCGCCAGTTTGTTATCCAAACAAGAACTGTTAGAAATCACAATTCAAGAATTAAAAGAAGTAAACGTTGACCCAGATGTAATATGTCTATCTGAAACTTTTTTAAAAAAAGGCTGTGAAAACTACGTAAAACTGTACAATTATGAAATGGCTGCTGGCTTCTGTAGAGATAAACAAAGAGGTGGCACGTGTATATTAATTAAAAAAGGCTTAAATTACAAAGAATTAATATTCGTAAAAAACTATGCAACTCAGAACACGTTTGAAGCTTGTGGTGTAGAGGTAACAAATATTAAACTTGTAATTATATGTGTTTATAGAACGCCCCAATCTGATCCAAATCAGTTTTTAACAAAATTGCATAAACTTTTACACGATTTGCTAAAAAAATACAAATCTAAAGTAAAATTAGTTATAGCCGGTGATATAAATATAAATACATTGAAAAAAGGTAACATTACAAAAGAATTGCAAGATTTGTGTAACAATTATTATTTGAAAATCCATATAACTGTTCCTACACGTAAGCTGTCTTGTATTGACCATATCTTGAGCAATATTACCAACGCTACATCATCTGTACTACCCCTGTACCTTTCCGATCATGACACTGCACAAATGTTAAGCTTTCCTACTAAACATAAACTACAAAAAGCACCAATATACTACATTTCTAAAAGAGACTACAGCTTAGATAACGTTCGTAAATTCAAAGAATGCTTGGTAAACCTTACTTGGTCTGAGATTTATCAAGATACTGATGCAAATTCCGCATTCAGTGATTTCCATGAACTGGTAAGCCTATTCTATAACCTCTGTTTCCCCAAGGTTAGAGTTAGAGTGAACCGCGATAATAAAACACTCAAAAGTGGATAAGCAGAGGAATACGTCTAAGTTGCCAAACTAAACGGAGGCTACGTTACCAGTATTACAAAACTAAAAATTCTATTAATAAAATTAGATACAAAAATTACTCCAATTTGCTGAAGAAATGTATTTACGGATCAAAAAAGAACGCCAATATAAAATATATTAACACACAGGATAACAAGTGTAAAGCCACATGGACTGTCATTAAAAACGAAATAAATAGTACTACCCTCAAAGACAACATAGAAATGATAAAGTTAAAAGATGCTGTAGTTACTGACCCGGTGGAAATGGCTTCTCTATTTAACAGCCATTATGCAAATTTAACGCATAACGCACGAACTCAACAAAGTGCTGGTCCAAACTCTAGGGAAAATATAAGTGTCAACTCTATGTTTTTGAAACCTATGCTGGAAAGTGAAGTTCGACAGGAAATAATATGTTTAAGCAATACCAGAGCAGAAGGTTATGATGAAATTAGCACAAAAATCTTAAAAGCCTGCTGTAATGAACTGACTGGGATCTTAACTCACCTAATCAATATGTCATTTACATCTGGAAGCTTTCCCGATAAATTAAAATTATCCATAGTAAAGCCGATATTCAAAAAAGGAGATAAATGTGATATCGATAATTATCGTCCTATAACTTTAGTACCTATCTTCTCCAAAATTTTTGAAAAATGTATGTACAAAAGAATAGTTAATTTTTGCAATAAGTTCCAAATAATAATTGATGAGCAGTTTGGGTTTCAAAAAAAATAAATCCACGTCTTTAGCCATTTTCACCCTTATGAAAAATATACTTTCGAATATTAACAAGAACCAAATCACTACTGGTCTTTTCTTTGATTTATCGAAAGCCTTCGATCTGGTGTCACACAAAATATTGCTGGATAAGTTAGAGAACATCGGGATTAGGGGACCTCCTCTACAGTGGATATCGTCATATTTATGTAATAGAAAACAACGTGTCATAATCAATAAAATTACCAAAACTAAAGATATGACATCCTACTCATCGCAATATATGGTTAATAAGTATGGTGTTCCACAAGGAAGCGTACTAGGCCCATTATTATTTATTTTATATATAAATGACATCATAAAAATAACCAAGCACAAATGCGTATTATTTGCTGACGACATAACAATCATAGTGACATCTGATAGAATGAAAAGTACCATTGCAGATCATGAATTAGATATCAATAATACAATAGATATGTTATTAAATTGGCTTGACATGAATCATTTAAAAATGAATTTAGATAAATCAGTTTACATTCAATTTAATCAATCAAATAATAATAAATACAACATAAAATTGAATATAACTAAAATTAAGGAAGTAACACATACCAAATTTCTGGGTGTTACAATAGATAAAGACATTAATTGGAAAGAACACGTAGATAATGTTAGTACTAGAATTAATAAATTCGTCTATGCGCTGAAACAGGTTAAAAATGTAACAAATTTAAAAACTGCTATTATTTCTTACCATGCGTATGTAGAATCTTTACTACGCTATGGTCTTGTGATGTGGGGTAATGGTACAGATGTAAATAGAGCATTTGTCGCTCAAAAGAAATGCATAAGAGCAATATGTGGCCTTCAACCGGATGACTCCTGCCAACCAGTATTTAAAAGACTTGGTTTGTTACCGTTACCATCACTTTATATTTATGAGATATGCATGTTTGTTAGGCAACATCAAGATTTATTTGTAAAAGCAAATGACATTTGTGTCCGAAACCGACGTGACCCCTGCAGGCTCGTACTAAGTGATATTCCGAGGCTATCTAAATATAGTAAAAGCTGTCTTGCAATGTGTGTACGGTTATATAATAAGTTGCCCAATGATATCAAAAACGTTAATACTACATTATTTAAAAAGAAAATGTACGAATGGCTATCTGTAAATAGTTTTTATAGTGTAAAAGAATTCATTGACAAAAAATGTTAATGTCAGTTATATTCTGAAAAATTTGCATGCTTATTTTATATTGGCAAAACATGTTCGTTCTAAATTTTATTGATACCATCCTTGTATACCGTGTTTTTAGGCAAATAAATATATTATTATTATTATTATTATTATTGATACTGATACAAAACAGATCACGATATTCAAAAAACCCAGTCACGCGCCTTTATATGTATATTGGTGCCTTTATATTATGTATGAATTTGTAATTAAATCTCTTTGGCTACACTATTTGTATCTGCTAACAAAGTTCTGTGTGTGTGATGGAATTGGAAGGTTCATTATAAGCTGTTACCACCAGTGGTGGCAGGACCATCGATTCTGAATTCTACTGTGAGCAACTGATGAGATTAAAGCAAGATGTTGAAATAAAGCGGCCGGAATTAATCAACAGAAGGGGTGTGGTTTTTCATCATGGTAACGCTAGACCTGACACATATTTAGCCACTCAACAAATAATAAGAGAGTTTGGCTGGGAGGTGTTAATGCATCCGCCGTATAGTCTGTAGACTGACCTTGCACTTTCAAATTTCCACTTGTTTCGGTCTCGTCAGAATTCTTTAGGCAGTGTCAGGTTAACATCACGAGAGGACTGTCAAAACCACTTCTTGTCGCGGTATTTTGATCAGAAGTCCCAAAACTTCTATAGCAATGGGTTCCTGTCCCTACCCTACCAGATAGCAAAAAGTTATGGAACAAAATGATACCTACATACTTTAGTTCAATGTAAATACACAATATTAAAAAATGTTTTGAATTTTCTTTAAAAATGCGAAGAACCTTTATCCCCATCCTATTATTATGTTCTTTATAACAACATCACTAAGGTCCGTATTACAAAACCTCACTCAAAACTCAAGCTTTACTTAAATCTCGTTTGAAGCTATTTGATTGTTGAAACTAGTCTTAAGTAAAACTTAAGTTTTGAGTGAGGTTCTGTAATACGGACCTTACTCTCCCTTTGCCAGCTGTGAATATAATAGCAGAAAACTATACAATATGTAAAGAAAATCCTGTCCGATCCATGAAGGTATTGTTAGGAATCGATAACTGATTCTACTAATGCCGACATAAACACACTAAAGTTAAAAAAAAATCCCCCTAAAAAAATAAATATTATTTTGCAAAAAGAGGTAACTTAATGCATATGCGGTAGGACACCCTTCCGCGGGCGACGGGGGGCAGGGCACGCGACGCATGGTCGAATCGCATAAGCGTACCGTTAAAATGGTGTTGTCACTTTTTTGAAAATTACCAAATTTCGGGGAAGTTGGAATTAATTCGCGGAAAGAAAGATTATTTTAAAATTCATTAGTAGTGTTACTATGATGATTACGTAAAATTTTATAATATATTTGGTCATGTGTTTACCTAATCTTTATTATCCTTATGGGTTGGACAGGGTTTTCTTTACATATTGTAGAAGTTAGGTATCTGCGATTACTGATTTACAAAATATGTGAAAACTTACTTGAACATAGAATCGTTAGTGTAGCTCGCGTCAGGATCAATTAGGAAACGTGACTGTGACACAAAGTAAGTGTTAGGCATGTCACCCATCTTTACTTCTAATACTGGGTAACCCATCTGCCGCGTCCAAGTGGACATCACGTATCTAAAACAAATGAAATATGTAGTAGAATAGGCTATTTGACAGTATTCAATTATTTGTGATTTTTTGCTTTAATTGCATAAAATGAGGGTTCTTTATATCATTTACAAGAGTTTTAATAAAAAATAATAACAATTATTATATCCAAAACACAAAAATATGTTTGGCTTTTTGTTTCTCGCGCCACACATTGTGAAACGATCCGGATTGGTTAATGTCGCGATGACGTCATACGCGCATCATCGCTTGTTTTCGGCAAACTTATAAACTGTTTTTCGGGGGTTTTTATCGATTTATTTGTACAACCTGTGTGATTGTTTTGTGGTGTCGTGGTGGCCTAGTGGTTAAAACACCAGCCTCTCAAGTATGAGTGCGCGGGTTCGATTCCAAGTCAGGCAAATACCAATGTAACTTTTCTTAAGTTATATGTACTTTCTAAGTATATCTTGGACACCAATGACTGAAGGTGAAGGAAAACATCTTGAGGAAACCTGGACTTTATAAGTCTGAAATCGCCAACCCGCATTGAGCAAGCGTGGTGATTACGCTCAATCCTTCTCTGTATGAGAGGAGACCTGTGCCCAGCAGTGGGACTATAAAAAGGTTGATGATGATTTGTACAACCCAGTACAGCACACCACTTGTAAACCATTTTATTAGATAACAACAGCAAATACGAGGGACTGGAACAATTTGCCAGCGGCGGTGTTTCCGTCGGACTACAATTTGAGTGTCTTCAAGGCTAGAGTGAATAGGCTCTTAATAAACTAGTGCGCTTTACCATCAACGATTGCGTCACTGCTTACCATCAGGCAGGATTGCGGTCAAGCGCTAGTTTATAATATGATAAAAAAAATAAATAATAATAATTAAAAACAAACACCAATGAGAACCGAAAACCGCTTGTGACGTCACTTACCAGGCGCAACGCCATATTGCTGATTATATCGTTTTCGCGGCTTATTTGAATTTTGAATTTTTATTTGCATATTTCTTACGAAATACGTATTTAAAATTAAAAAAAAATACTTTGGGTGAACTTCTTAACCCCAACCAAGTAATTCAAGATAAAAATTATAAATCTGTCAAATAGCCTATTGTATACCAGTAATTTTTTTATATTTGTTTAACAGTAACAAAAGGCCAGCGTGCCGTACCCTTCGACCGGGTACGGCGCGCTGGCCTTCGAGACATCACGGGAGAGGGCAATCGCTTCGCCATCTTTTTCGAGGGCCATGCCTTGCCTTGAATGGCATACACTAGTAGGTCCCCAGTTAACCGACTACGGCGAAACCCGTACTCTGTCGGTCACTGAGGAGATCGTTACCTTTCAAAAGGCGCGAGTTCAATACACGCTCCATAATCTTGCAGAGAATGGAGGTTATAGTAATGGGCCGATAATTGGTAGGATCGGCACAATTACCTTTTTTGGCACGTTGGCAAGCTTCCAAGTGACTTTTCAACTGGATCACTACCCCCCTTATTCACGTTGAGATGACACAATACTCTCAAAACCTCCTTGAATTGTGGGCAAAGAGAGATGCAAAGACACCTGCTTTGATGAGCCAGTCTTCCATCAGGCTTAACCAGTGGAGGCAGTGTGGGCCGACGAAGAGGGACCAGAAAGATCTGCTACCGGATGGCTGCGCAGATAGCTTGTTGCCAATATGGGTAATGCGGTCGAAGTCAGCCTCTTCCTTCCTCTTCTTAAGCGCCTTTTTTTAGGACTTGGCAGCATGGTTAAAGGGTCTCTTCTTTGAGCTTAGATCCGGAGTTCTGCGGTCACGAGCGTCAACCCAGGTAAGAAATGCTGTGTGCTTACGCTGCGCGCTGTTCAACAGTCGGCGTTGAACCATGGGCGGCTCAGCTCGCCTGACTGAAGGTGATAAAATACTCCAGAGCTTGACACACCACATCGAATATAGCGTCCGCACAGCTCGACGGATTGTCAGAAGAGAAGCAGACCTGCTGCCAACGATAAGAAGCAAAGAAGTGGCGCAGCTCATCGCAATCTGCTGACTTGTATCGCCACATTCTCCGTTCACCATGAGTCGCAATCTGGTAAGTAGAAAGACGATACAGACTTCACCCGACAGTGGTCTTAAGTTCCTAATAGTGTGGAAACTGTTACAACACATCTGTCCGGATCAGTGGTCAGCAGAGGGTCCAGGCAATTGGCGGTATGACCAATTACAACTGGGAAAGGCCCAAATTTCGCGCTTCTCTCTCAACATGGTCAGTCCTCTGGTACGGAAAAAGCCAGTCTTGGTGGCAGGCGTTGAAGGCCCCCAGAGTGACGAACCGTGCGTCAGGGTGCCGGTGCAGCACATTGTCAGCCTCACTGAGGTGGTCAAATCACTGGTCACCGCTGTGCGATCAGTAGACACACGTCATATTATTAGTAGTCGTGCCGGGATCTGGCTGTTTGTGTATGTGCGTTTAAATGTTTGTAAACACACCCACGATATAGGAATAAATCCTAGTGTGAGGCAAGTAATTAAACAAATATAGTTCTATACAAACATTGGAGGTCAGACGGCAGTCGCTTCATAGAAAATGTCGAAGTTTAGCCATATCAGCAGTTGGACTGGTAAGACGAACCCCAGACTCCAAAGCTGAAAAGGCTTCGGATGCGACTGGGATTAACGCTGGGATGATGATGATGATGAGTTCTATACAAACATGCTTTTAAAGAATATCAAACTAAAAAGTTAAAAATAATTTTTAAAAAAGCGTGCGGCGCTTTGTGCCATATTTTTTATATATAAAGCGCCTCACGCTTTTTTAAATTATTTTTAACTTTTTAGTTTGATATCCTTTAAAAGCATGTTTTTTTATACTATATTTATTTTCAACTTTTTAGTTCGATATTCTTTTTTATTTAAAAAAAAAAGCGAATGAACGAACGTATTGAAAACGGTAGGACATTTTACAGTAATGAGCCGCTCTCTCGTAGTCCAAAGAGTTAGAGACGGACAAACAAACAAACAAGCAAGCAACCAAACATACAAATGAAGCTAATGAAAAGCATGTAAAAAAAAAAACGAAAGTGTGGTCATCGTAACTAAATATTTTTGTAATTTCATTGAAAAGGTTACTTACGATAGATTTAAATCCGGATAATCCTTCTTGAAGTAAGGTTCCAATGTTGAGAGTAGATCTTGTGTGACAGTGTTGCCAAACTTAAACTTCTTCAAGTAATCAGAAACTCCCAAACGGAAATTCTCATGGCCAATGAAACCTTCCAACATTCTTAAGATTGATGCTCCCTGTAAATGCAATATTATTTTATCATTTAGTTTAATCTCATCCAGTCCAGAGGCTTGTGTCCCAGCAACGGGTACATTATGCGCTAATTCTGTAGGTATTTATATACGCGCCGAGTGTAAATAATTTAACAATTCGTTGAATGACACCATTGGGTGGTCTCTTTGGACAAGAGCTGCTCACCATGGCTGCAGTCATAGTTTTGGAAGTAGAGAGTTTCAGCAAACACGGAGTGGATATATCATGCAATGAGCACCTTAAACAATAGGTTAACTCTTGCCACATGATACAAAAATAAATATACCTTATTGTATGAAATGGTGTCAAATATAGCCGTTATTTGATCAGGAGTGTCCACAGTTTGCACAATTGGGTGGCTTGACAGTTTAGCATCAGTCACCAGCACTGGGTGCAAGGTTTTAGTAAGGAAGTGATCCAACTGAAAGGAAAACGAGATTAATTTTATACTTGTTTTCTTCATAAATCTGCAGTCATATTATGTACCTACTTACATTTAAAATTAATAAAAATTGCAAATGTATTTAAATAAAATGCAATTAACTTACAACTTTCCAGGTTGGCTCAATGTTATCTAAGGCTTTGACTTGCATATAGGAAGCAAATCCTTCATTTAACCAAACTTCGTCCCACCATTTCATTGTAACTAAAAATATTTTCATAATAAACTATACTTAACATTTTTATAACAACAGGTACATAACTCTTGATCAGTATATTGTATAGACAGGTAAAACAATTCCATATAATATATTTCAAATGACCATAAAACAGTAATTACCTAAGTTTCCAAACCACATATGAGCCAGTTCATGTGTAATAGTGTTGGCAACACTAATTTTGTTAGATGCTGATGCCTTAGCCTCATCAACAAGGAATGAAGTCTCCCTATAAGTGATCAGACCCCAGTGCTCCGTAGCACCTGATACATAATCAGGAATACCAATCATGTCTGAAACATTAAAATAAAAGAAAATTTTAAATTAACACAGAAAACATATTATATAGCATTCATCAGTTAAATTTTAAGTATAATTTTCATATTTCAAACCTAGTTTAGGTAGAGGGAAAGGTACTTCATAATATTTGATGTAGAACTCGGTGGCTCTCTTTCCGATGTCTTGAGCAAAGTCAATTTTGTGCAATTCTTTTTTCTGAGCAAAAGAGCGAAGCATGAAAGTCTTTCCAATGCCCCCAGTGTTAATTACAGTCTCTTTGTGATCAAAATCACAAACTACGAAGCATGCTAAGTATGTGGACATCGGCACACTTGTTGCAAATGCTACGTGGTCCATTTTAGCATCATTATCAAATGTTGATGATATTTCCTGAAGGAGAAATATTTAGTTACGTTTACTGAGTCTTATTAAAATTATAATTGCTTATGAAGTTTTTAATATACCATTGGTTTTTTTAAAGATTTTTTCTTTTGATGTCAGGAGTTCTAGAATAAAATAGGTAAGTAATAAAGATACTATATTTTTTGTTGATATATCAATTTTTTTAAATGTTTTATATTAGTTGTAAGGATCCTAACATGGGAAATGAGCATAAGATTATGTATGTAGGTAGTTAGACTGCAATACTGTAAGGTACTTACATTCATATTGGAAAGTGCAATGTAAGATGGTGGCTTCCACAATGTAATATCATATGTAGCCTTGAAGTCTGGCTCATCAAAGCAAGGGAATGCTTGCCGAGCATAGGTTGGCTGGAACTTACTAGCTACCATTTTTCTGAAACAGTAAGAATCACATTAATACTCTTGGAACCAAATTCAACTTTTCATAGAACTGTTTGGTAATTCAACACCATGAAAGGAAAAAAGAACAAAATATTTTTTTTATCGGCTAAATGTATTTCATACTATAATTACTATGAAGAGAGAAAGACAAAGTACTTAAATTAGGTAGTATTAAAATTTATCTAAGGGTAATTTTTGTACTGTATTCATGTCATGCATTTAATAAATGTCCTACAAGTGTAATTTACCTAGAATCATTTAAACGTGAAGAATAGAAACCAATAATATCTCTGGTTAGGTCTCCATTGAATTCAATACAGATTTTGTAATTCCCAGCTTTAAGAGGAGAATCAAAATATATGAACAATTGTTCCTCCACTTTAATCTCATTAAACTTTGAGACAATGATCTCATCTGTTCCTTTTTGCACCTGAACATCAATTATATTCAGAAATTTTGAATGTAGCCATATATGTTGTTCTTCTTCCTTGGTTACAACGTCAATTTTCACGCTCCCCTGAAATACGCCTTTTTCTAAATCAGGGCGTAAATTAAGTTTGTAGTTCACAGGGCGAACCAACGGGGAGAGCCGATCAGTACTTCTCTCGTAAAGACTTGTATTGCTCATGGTATTGGTAATGGAAGTAAAATTAACCAAGTTTCGTCGATTTATAACATTAGTGAACTTTGCAGAGACCCTAAACAGCAGTCTACAACTACGATGTCGAAGTGGCAAATGTTTTACGTCCCAACACTTTCTTATTAATAAACCGCGAGAACATAACATTAAAACGATACTTAGACTTATTAATAAAAATTCAATATTTTGATTTTAACAGCTGGTTTTAGTGGTTTTACGCTGACGTAAGATCAAATTTTAAAATGTCATCTATGTCAAGAGGTCAAGACTCAAGACTACTGTCAATGTGACATTTGTTTTTTTGGACACAAGTCCTTTAACCTGAGAAGATAAACGGTAGTAAATTATTTCTCTAACTTCTATGTACGTACTTAATACATACAAATTGGTAAGCAAATGGCCTCTATGCTTAAAAGTAAGTACTGACTTCTGTAACTAGATAGTTTATGTATGATAGGTCTATATTATATGTGATAGCTGTCTACTTTACTTACCCACCATTTTTTAAATGGCTTTGATAAAATCCAACGATCTTTTTATCCAATGTACCAGAGAAACGAATGAATAACTGGTAGTATTCCTTATGAATTTCTTGTCCTAAATTAATAATCAACAGCTCTCTTTTATCTAAAGTCTTTTGAGTAGATACAATTGGTATGCTTTGATTATTATTGCTTTTTAAGCTGACAGAATAAATAGTCAAATTATTTGTGTGCAGCGTTATTGTTTGAATAATTTGCTTTACTCTTATTATTATTATTACAGATCCATCAAAAGTATTATTAGACATGTTAGGATGCAACGAGAGTCTATAGTTTTTTGGTTCAACGCTTCTTGGTAGACGGTAATAATTTTTATCCTGAAAAAAAAAAACACAAGCCGTTATTTTACTGACTTTGGATAACAATTAGCTTTTATCGTTGCTGTGAGAGGTAAAATAACTGCGAAAAAAAATATTTCACAGCACAGCTTGAAGTGATTCCGTATGGAGTAGAATATACAGTTCGTGACGACTGACGACTCTTGAGAACAGATTGTAGGCATGGCTAAGAAGACAAATTACGACTTGGCTTTTGCTAATCATAGGCATCATACTCGTAATCATAAGCGTAGTCGTGGTGGGCTAGTGGTTGAAACACCAGCCTCTTAAGTATGAGTGCGCGGGTTCGATTCCAGGTCAGGCAAGTACCAATTTAACTTTTCTAAAGTTATATGTACTTTCTAAGTATATCTTGGACACCAATGACTGAAGGTGAAGGAAAACATTTTGAGGAAACCTGGACTTTATGTCTGAAATCGCCAACCCGCATTGAGCAAGCGTGGTGATTACGCTCAATCCTTCTCTGTATGAGAGGAGACCTGTACCCAGCAGTGGGACGATAAAAAGGTTGATGATGATGATGATGAGGCATCATACTCTACTCTACTAGTCCCTTTTAACACGCTGAGTGTCATGGGTTCGATTCCGCATGGACCAAATATTTGTATGGTCTACAGGTAATTCTTTCGGGTGTAGATCTTTGTATATCTGTTTTTAAATATTTGTAAGGGTACCCACGGTACAGGAGTAATTTGTAATTCCTAGTGTGTGGCAACATTTTTATTTTATTTAATAAACCTACTTAAAACTGGTCATATGTTCACTATAATATTAGACAGCATTTATCTCTGGCCTGATGGGGGGAAAATTATTCTGATTTTATACGAGCTCGAACGTCAAAACTTTTAGCATTGCACAGTTTCCTACTTTACCGGTAAGACACATTCATCGTCATTTCAGTCCAGAATAATCTTTTGCTGGGTAACAGCCTACTTTTTCCTCTGCCATAAGTACGTAGCTATGCAGGCATTTCTCGGTCCCGACAGATAGTCCGATGCCGTTCTGCTAATTAGGACGGCTTGGGGAGGAAAAATGTAAAATTCAGTCACCTACCTGTATTTTTAATGAATTTGTTTCTGCTTTAGATATATTTCCTTCAATCGCTTCATGTTCAATAAGCCGAGCACATTCTTTTTTGTCTGTGGTCGCTAGCGCAACAGTAGACACGAAAAGACTTAGAGCGGCCAGTATGAAGAACACCAGTAATTTATTATTACTAGTCCATTTTCTTAGTTCAAACTTACTCATCTGAAATGGAAAGTTGTTGAGTAACCTTCAAACATCATTTTTCTGATTCTGATTTTGATGTTGCCAGCTGCCAGATCGATGATCAAAGCATGACTAGAACAAAACCTATAGGCAGTACGCTAAACGATACGCAGAATGCAGGCGCGCGTTTCTGATTAAAAAAAAAATACATAGGTAGGTAGTTGTACCAGCGCTACAAGAGGACACGCGAGTGCAACGGGTATGCAAAGAGGGGGCCCGCGTCGGATACCTACTCCGTGCTTCCACCTGTAGTTCAGCGAATGGCCTTAAATACCAAAAATATACATGTAGAGCGTTCTAGGCACGCTCGCTCGTTCCATCAGATGTGAACAAAATCAAATGCAGGCCCCTTCACTATTTTTTTTTTAAAAAAAAAGGTTAGTTATAGCCCGGGGTAAAGGTCCCGCGTATCTATATGTAGTAAGTAGTTACATCAAACGAGATTCAAAATAGCTAGGTATAATACTAACACAGTGATTGCCGCGAGTACTTAACATATTACGACATACCTGTTATGCCCTCAACGGCCTCAACCCGATAGCAAAAACCATAAAATGTTAGAAATACCTATTTGAGATTAAAATAGACAGCGGAGATATACGAGTACCTACCAGATGAATACCTATTTAATTATTATTTTTTTATAAGTTATAAACTAGCGCTTGACCGCAATCCCGCCTGATGGTAAGCAGTGATGCGATCGTTGATGGTAAAGCACGCTAGTTTATTAAGAGCCTTAGGTATTCACTCTAGCCTTGAAGATATTCAAATTGTAGTGTGACGGAAACACCGTCGCTGGCAAATTGTTCTAGTGCCTCCATGTACGCGGTTTAAAAGAGGAAGCGAAACGCTTCGTCCGGATCGCAGTGGTGTCAACAACGCAAAGGTGGAAACTCGCCGTACGACGGGTCGTCCGATGGTGGAACGGAGATGGGGGAATTAAATCATGCAATTCCCTTGCACACTCACCAGAATGCATCCTATAGAAGACCGAAAGGCTGGCTACACTACGCCTGCGCTCCAGGCTTTGGAGACCGTCAGCCTCTTCGCACGCCTCTCCACTGAATCCTAAGTAGCCAGGTGACATTTCGCAGCACCAGCCCAAATGTGGCTGCAGTACTCCACACACGAGCGGACCTGTGCTTTGTACAACATTAGAATCTGCCCCAGTTTGAGGTAAGTACCGCCAACCCTTTGAGATGACGCCAAGTTTTCTGGCAGCCACCTTGGCCTTGGACTCAATGAACCGCCCAAAGTTAAGGTTCAAGGAAATCTCAACTCCTAAAAGCTGAAGGCGGTCGGTGCACTCCAAGGATACATTCTGAAAAGTAGGAGCCAAGGTGAACGGGCTCCTTTTGGCGGTGAAAAGACACGCCTGTGTTTTGACGGCATTGAATGCTACAAGATTGGCTTTGCCCCATTCGGAGACTGCCTGTAGTGCAGCACTCGTACGCTCTACCGTAACCTATCTCTCTATATCTAATATTACAATCCACACTCTTTTTTTTAGGCTCACGTTTTTGCAGATTTATGTTTATATAATATTTCAAGACAACCCTGTCTAAACCGTGAAGGTATTGTTAGGTATCGATAACTGATTCTACTAATACCTACAAAGCCGGGCTAACCTTAAAAAAATCCCCCTATAATTCAATATTATTTCACAAAAGGAGGTAACTTAATACATATGCTGTAGGCAATACATGCGCGGGTGAAAGGGGGCAGGGCACGCGGCACGCGTTCGCGTCGCTATTCGCTCATAACAATACCGTCAAAAATGGTGTTGCCCCTTTTTACTTTTGGGGAAGTTGGAATTAATTCGCGTAATAAAAAGATTGTTTCAAAATTCATTAGTATCGTTACTATGATGATTAGGTATGTATAATTTCATATTTTATTTGGTCATGTGTTTACCTAACCTTCATTATCAATAAGGGTCGGACGGGGTTTCCTTTACATATTGTATAGGTACTTAAACAATATGTAAAAAAACCAACACATGACCAAATAAAATATGAAATTTTACATAATAATCATAGTAATAATACTAATTAATTTTGAAATAATCTTTTTTTTTTCCGCGAATCAATTCCAACTTACCCAAAACTAGGTAATTTTTAAAAAAGGGACAAGACTAGTTCTACGGTATTATTATGAGCGATGCGACCACGTGCCGTGTGCCTGACCCCGTTAGCCCGCGCATGTTTTGCCTGCCGCACATGTAATATGTTACAACATTTTGCGAAATTAAATTTATTTTTCTAGGTGGATTTTTTTAAGTTTAGCCCATCTTTGTAGGCTTTAGTAGAATCAGTTATCGATACCTAACAATACCTTCACGGATCGGACAGGGCTTTCTTTACATATTGTATATATATAGGTAGGTATCTATGTGATAGTAGGTGTTCCTTGAAAGTGACACAGCGACCTCTCAGACAGGTTAAACTACTCACAGATTAGAGACAGCAAAAAATAATAAAACCCCTCTAGGTAAGTAGGTATAATTTACATTAAAGGCGCAGCTGCAGGTCAAGCTACCCGAAACTGTCAAATATTTCCAATCAATTTTTAGCCCTAATGCTATAGCGATAAAGAAAGTCTAATAAAGAAATTTGACAGATTGTAGCAGCTTGATCTCTTACTGGAAGACGCAGCGTAGGAAGGCCCCCAACAAGGTAGACCGATAACCTGGTAAAGTTCGCGGGAAGCCGATGGATGCGGGCAGCACAAGACCGGTTAGCGTGGCAAGCCTCGGGGGAGGTCTTTGTCCTGCAGTGGACATCTATAAGCGGAAGAAGAAGAAGATGTACCCCGTCTTACCAAGGGGCATTATTACCCAGTGATTGGGTTGTGGAGGTCCTCCAGGCAGTCGTTTCATCTAAAACACTGGTATTTAGCTGAATCCACTCAGACTTGAAACCGATTCTAATATAGTTGTGAAAAGGCTGGGCATATGGTGATGACACACGGCTACCATTAATCGGTACATTTGGCCCGAAGAATTGCAACACTAAAGTGGCAATGGGCTGGACACATTGCCCGTAGGACCGATGCCCGATGGGGCCGACGGGTTCTCAAGTGGCGCACCGGAAGACGTAGCATAGGTAGGCCCCGACAAGGTGGACCGACGACCTGGTGAAGGTCGCGGGAAACCGCTGGATGCGGGAGGCGCAGGACCGGTCGTCGTGGAGAACCTTGGGGGAGGCCTATGTCCAGCAGTGGACGTCTTTCGGCTGAAATGATGATGATGAACCTTTTATAGGTTTCTTGTAAACAATTATTAATACAATCGATTTCTTTATTTTAAATTTTCAACTTTATCGCTTAAGCATTAATAGTAGGAGAGCTGGCAAGAATTTTTGGGTAGGTATTTGAGGCAAGCTAAAAACTTGTCCTGTACCTCTCCTATTATGTCCTAACACGAAACTGCAGACCTGGCTGGTGAGTAGCGGGGCTAAATCAACGCCCAAATTTAAAAACAAAAAAAAAATTATCCAAAAATATACTTGAGGCAATTTGCAATTTTTATATGTTGTAGTTTAATATTTACAGAATATAAAAAAAAATAAGCCAGACGATTCAGCCGGGGTTTTAACATTGCCAGACGCGTCCAAAAATATTTTGCAAAAAAATATAAAAAATGTATTTGAGGCAACTTGAAATTTTAATAGAGTATTATTAATAACTAAAAAGTAAGACTCTCAGAAAGACAGATCATTTCGGTGGGACTTTCTACCTGCCAGGTGATCTAATGAATCTGTATGGGTGCGAGTGCGGAGCGCTATAGACAAACTGTAGAGTGAGAGACAGCGTTTATCGGCAACTGTCTGCGTTCTTGCTAGCTGCGTTACTATTGGCTCTGGCGAGGTCACGCGACTTACTACAGCCATGTGATTTTCAGTTGGAATTTCGGAGTTGTTATTCTCAGTCGTACTCTAATATTTGTGCTACACGATTTATAAGTTAAAAAATCAAAATTATCAAAAAGCTTTGACAGATCTTGGAGTAGCACATATTACCGGATCACGTGAAGAAATTTTGCCAATTTTGGAAGCATTTATTTGTGAAATTTATGGATATAAAAATATATCAAATATAAATGCAGCACGGTTTCAAAAATTTTGTGTAACTTACAAAGCTAACACTGAAAATGAACCTTTCAAAAAAACTTTAAAAAATTGTGATCCCTCTACTTTACCTCCGTGCAAAGCTGAATTACAACAATATCTTTTAAGAACGCAATATATAACGAGTATTTGGAGAAATGCATATTTGCGATTCCCCAGCTCTTTGACACCGAATAGAAACGGATGGACACTTCATGAGGATACGCTACATTTCCACTGGTTCGACGGAGATTGTATGCCGCAATCAGTATTCGACGCTATTGTTCATAAAAACAATAAACAAAATAATATTGGAAATGATACTACAGGTGCGTATACATAGTTTTTTTATAACTGCTGCATTTTAATTTCTATGATTTATTTAATAAATCCATATATATTACTTTTCGCAGATAATGCAGAGGTATCCGAATTAGACACAGATGAATCTGAAGTTGATTCTGATAGCTCTGATGAAGGAGCATCTACAGAAGAAGAATGACAATTTCTTTCTGACATGACAGGGAATTAATTACATTGATATTTGTATACTCATAATAATTCTGCGGCTGTATTATATTATTAGTATATAATTTTTCTATTTCAATAAATCTGATTTTGTAATTTTATATTTTTGTAATCATTACTTTATAAGATCACCTGGCAGGTAGAAAGTCCCACCGAAAAGTTACTCCAAAATTTCGACTGAAAACCACATGGCTATAGTAAGTCGCGTGACCTCGCCAGAGCCAATAGTAACGCAGCTAGCAAGAACGCAGACAGTTGCCGATAAACGCTGTCTCTCACTCTACAGTTTGTCTATAGCGCTCCGCACTCGCACCCATACAAATTCATTAGATCACCTGGCAGGTAGAAAGTCCCACCGAAATGATCTGTCTTTTTGAGAGTCTTACTTTTTAGTTATTAATAATACTCTATTAAAATTTCAAGTTGCCTCAAATACATTTTTTATATTTTTTTGCAAAATATTTTTGGACGCGTCTGGCAATGTTATAACCCCGGCTGAATCGTCTGGCTTATTTTTTTTTATATTCTGTAAATATTAAACTACAACATATAAAAATTGCAAATTGCCTCAAGTATATTTCTCGATAAAACAAAAAAAAAAATTAAAAAATTTGGGCATTGATTTAGCCCCGCTACTCACCAGCCAGGTCTGCAGTTTCGTGTTGGGATATAACAGGAGAGGTACAGGATAAGTTTTCAGCTTGCCTCAAATACCTACCCAAAAATTCTTGCCAGCTCTCGGACTATAAGGTTCAAGATTGATTGGGAATATTTGACAGTTCAGGGTAGCTTGACCTGCTGTCGTCCGCACAATCAGAAGTCAGTTTATACTGTTATGTAGGTATAGGTATAGATTGATCTGTACGTATCACTTCACTACTGTCACTAGACTGATAAGTCAGTAAATTATTTATTTATTTATATATACTTACTTTATTATACACCAAAAACATAGAATAAGTACCTACTTAAAACTACCCGTGCGCGATAAGTTGGGACCTGAGTGCGGTGACGTTGAGAGATGAGATAATGTAAATAATAGATAAAATAAATGTATAAAATTAAACATTGCATTTTTATTCATTACAAAACCATAGTCAACACTTTCGGTGATACATAATTAAATACCTAGGGTCCTATTTTATTCAAATAGTGTGCACTCAGGTCCCAACTTATCGCGCACGGGTAGTACCTACCTACCTACATTCCACACTACAAAGGGCGTCTTTGTCGCTAATGTAATCTCTTCCAGGCAACCTTGAGACTGTCGTTGTTGCAAATATTATACATACGATAGGTACACTAAGATACATACATATCAAAAATTATGCATTCATAGAATATGTTTAATTATATAATTAAGCACTTACCTTACTTCTTTCACTCTACAAATTGTATTTACTTTTATTTTACAAAATATGGTAGTTATCACTTTCTAATTCTCCTTATTGGAGATCTGGCTTGTACTGGCTCGAACGAGTCAGTCACAACTACGATTAAAATGCTTGGACTAGCTATCGATGTTACGACATAAGTTTCACTTGTACAATGCGGCCGTCACTCCATGGACGCAACGGTTTGACAAAACAAAGAAACATATTGTTACAACTATATTACCTACATAGTTTTTGCATAGAAGGAAAAATACCAGATTCTGCGGCCGCTTTTGTACCTACTTTTCATTTTTTTACGTTACAATCATAAGTAGGGACTCCTCGTCAAGCTTAGCTGTTACTATAGCTACTAAATCCTCGCGGTAATAGCGTAAATTATAATATCAGTAGGAATGGGTGTCATTTTGATTGTTCAACAACTTTCATTGCGTTATTTAAGTTGTTGAGCTGACACAACGTCGAACATTATGAAGCTATGGATTAGCAATTATCCTCAAAATGATTCAGATTGAGAATCGTTAAAGTTAAACCTCTAACGATTCTCAATCTGAATCATTTACAATTTACATCATACTTAAACTTTTTTTTTTTTAATAATAATTATAAACTCGAAGCTCGAAGCTCTGCGAGTCGCTAAACTTAAGTGGCAGTGGGCAGGGCACATTGCGCGTAGAACCGATGGCCGATGGGGCAGCAAGGTTCTGGAGTGGCGGCCACGTACTGGAAGACGCAGCGTAGGGAGACCCCCAACAAGGTGGACCGATGACCTGGTGAGGGTCGCGGGAAGCCGATGGATGCGGGCAGCACAAGACCGGTCATCGTGGAAAGCCTTGGGGGAGGCCTTTGTCCAGCAGTGGACATCTATAGGCTGAGGAAGGAATTATAAACTAGTGCTTGACTGCAATCCCGCCCGATGGTAAGCAGTGATGCAATCGTTGATGGCAAAGCGCACTGGTTTATTAAGCCTATTCACTTTAAAAACTTAGGAATAGGAAGGATGACGGCAGTTGAGCGAGGCGATGCAATGTTAAACCCAAGACCAACACGACCAAACGATGCCGCGCCAGAGGGAGATTGATCTGGAGACTCTCCGCGACCAAACTCCCGACATAACAACATTTGGCGCATTGTACCCGCCACACATCGCAACACAACTGCTCAGACCCGTCCTCCGTACGGCTTCACCAGATATCATGCCGGAACACGACGAATCGCTTGGCGGCAAGACTTTGTCTGGTGGGTGGTAACTTCTGCCGGCAGCCGATGTTATGGCCTACCACCGAGAAACGATGGTAGGCCACACTTGATTTGACGAAAGAAAAATATGAATATGCCTTTCGATACACGTAGTTAATATTTATGCCACTATTGGTTTTGCTTATAAATATTACTAAAACTACCACCAGATGGCATTTAACAAGGTATTTCGTCATTTTTAAAGGAAGGAAATAAAAGGAAGGAAATGTACGGACGACAGCAGGTCAAGCTACCCTAAACTACCAAATATTCCTAATCAACCTTGAGCCTTAATGCTTTAGGAATTAAGTTGAACATCTAATAAAGAAATCTGACAGATTGTAGTAGGTAGCTTAATGTGCTGTCGTCTGTACCATTAGATATATAAATAAATATACAAAAACTAAAATAATATTATACACAATTGTTAGTTGGAAGGTGTATCCACATTTTTCTTTCGGAGGCATTTGTTTCAAGTTTAGGTATATGTATAAGTGCCGTAATTTGGGAGTTTTGGCGGGAAAGTTAAGCTGAGTGTCACGTTTATTTTTCACTGGACTTTTAAAATTACACACATCAAAAGTGTCTAGGGATCAAGCATTTTTATGCGGATTTCTTGAGATTGAGATGTGGCTTTGTAATAAATTTATGATTTTATAAATTTATATGGATCCTTTTTGGTGCATTTCATAATTTGAATCAGGAACTGTGAATCAAATTCGAGTAAAAGATGAAAATCAGCTGTCAATATTTTCCCTATAAAAACATACAACGCATTGAAGACATTATTAGTGCTACTGTTTCCCTACTACTGATTAAAACCAACGTTATTATGGAGCGGCGACGTCATTTAAGCAGGGAAGAAATGCTCAGAGCCGTGGGAATGATAGAAGCTGGTTCCCGGCAACGTACTGTGGCTTTAGCTCTGAATACAAGTCAGAGTGTTATCAGTCGACTTTGGACACGTTACCGAAGCACTGGTACCGTGGCTGAGCGCCATGGAGGACGGTATCGCTGCACCACACGGAGACAAGACCGATACATTAAAATCTTAACTCGAAGAGCTCCAACAATAACCGCCATGATGTTAACCGTGAGGCTTCATCACTCTTCAGGGAACTTAATTAGCGACCAAACAGTCAGAAACCGCTTGCATGAAGTGAACCTTCATTCCCGAAGACCGCTACGGGTACCACCTATAGCAATGCACAATCGTAGTATTCGATATCAATGGGCTCTTGAACACAGAAATTGGGCAGAAGAACAATGGCGTTTCGTGTGCTTTTCTGATGAGTCTCGTTTTGGTATGAGACCGGATACAAGACGTATACGACACTGGAGAACCCCTGGACGCCAACAGCGATTAAAATCCTGCCAGGAAGTCCATCCTTATAGTGGTGGAACCATCATGGTATGGGCAGGTATTTGGATCGGCGGAAGAACTGAGTTGATTTGGATCAGAGGCAACCTCAACGCTCAAATTTATGCTGAAACGATTGTATCAGACGTCATCGTTCCTCTACAAGTGCAAATCGGTCCCTTATTTCAGTTAATGCATGATAATGCACGACCGCACACCGCAAGAGTTGTAAGACAGACTCTCGCCGCAGCTAACATCAATGTCCTGCCCTGGCCTGCTCAGTCGCCAGACTTGAACCCGATTGAGCATGCATGGGATATGCTACAGAGAAGAGCTCTGCCGAATATGGAGGGTATCCAGTCGCAAGAAGACCTTTTTTTGTTGTTGCAACGAACATGGGCGGCCATTCCACAGCGTGATTTGGATGAACTCATTTTGAGTATGCCAAACCGATGTTCTTGTGTTGTTAGTGTTCGCGGTAGAAACACGGATTATTAATTGTTTAAGTTACCCAATAAAATTTTAGAGAAAACTGTTATTTCAGTCTTTTTTTCGAACTTTTGTGTTAGTGGTTCAAATGTCAAATATCCCTTTATTAGGAAAATGGCAAATTTCTTTATTAATGCAAAGGTGACTTGGTTTATCGTTACTGTGACAAACGAAAACACTTTATTTGATGAATCCTTAAAGAAAATTTTAATTAATATCAATCAGGAGAAAAGTTATTGCAAAAATATATGTTGATCCCTAGACACTTTTGATGTGTGTATTTATAGTGTTGTTTACTAAATAAAAGTACTTACGTGATTTATGTAGTAAAAAGTGCATTCACTAAATAATTCATAAAGAACAGTGAAATATCGCAGCATAGTGGCCACATCTTGACTTTGACTCAAACCTCCCTCGTAAGATGATTCACGCAGTGGTCTTTTTGACATGAATAAATCATTACGTGATATTGGCTAAATGCACAAACCGTGCGAAGCCAAAAAAGAAAGAAAGAAGAACTTTTGAAGATTTTTGTTTTACCTACTTGAATTGGCACAAAGTCATAACTAGTGCCTCACTACAAAAAAAAAAAAACGGCCGTAATTTACCCGATCTATAGGGTCCGTATTACAGAACGTCACTCAAAACTCAACCTCTACATAAGTCTCGTTTGAAGCCATTTGATTGGTTGAAACTAGTTTTATGTAATGCTTGAGTCTTGAGTAACGTTCTGTAATACGCATCTTAGTATTGTGGTGTTAAATTAGTCTAAATATTTGAAGTATACACAAAGAATTATAATTATTATACATAAAAAATTATAGACAAAGTCTTGCCGTCAAGGGATTCGTCGTGTTGCGGCATGATGTCTGGTGAAGCCGTACGGAGAACGGGTCTGAGCAGTTGTGTTGCGATGTGTGCCGGGTACGATGTGCCTAATGGTGTTGTGTCGGGAGTTTGGTCGTGAAGGCTCTCCAGATCATCCTCTGGCGCAGCATCGTTGGTCGTGTTGTTGGGTTAAACATTGCATCACCTCGCTCAACTGCCGTCTTCCTTCCTATTCACTCAGTTTTTTTGAGTGAATAGGCTTAATAAGCTAGTGTGCTTTACCATCAACGATTGCATCACTGCTTACCATCAGGCGGGATTGCAGTCAAGCACTAGTTTATAACTATTAAAAAAAAAAAAGTATTATACTTTTGCAACATAATTTCTCAATCCAAGGTATTCTTGTCGGGGAGTGATGGTCTAATTCCACAACTGCAACCTTAACCTACAAACAATACTCAAACAATAAACAGAATAATGAAAATGAGCTTATTTTATTACTTGTCAACAAAATAAATACCCTAAAATGCTGCAACTTTACCATCATCGTCATCATCATCAATAACAACCTTTTTTTTATCGTCCCACTATTGGGCACTATTGCGACATTCCCAACCAAGCCTAAATTTTCCTATTTTATTTCAACCATAATATTTGGAGCTTGCTTATTATATTCTCGTGTTTCTGCAATTGGTAGAAATTTTACGTTATTACAGCAACATACTTTTTTTTTAAATGATAACTTCTTTCATTTTATGACACGTTTCTTATCTCTCTTCCCATACTCTGTCAGTCAGGTGGGGTTCACTTAGAACATCAGCAACTGAAGCAAAGTGACTAATGACATCTTTGAACGTGAACAGCATACCTAAACATTGGTACCCATGGCATGCCGATACGTGTCGCTATAATAAAATTTAACTTTTTTAACTAGATTGTCGATAAAGCAGTGCACTGTGGTTTTTGGTCACGGCTTGCACGTGTTTTTTTGTTTCGTATTCATTTTGCGCGTTTTCGAGAGGATTTCTGTGTTATTGACGCCGAGTAGATCTCTTGGGACCTCCTCCGCCCTGATAATCAGTCTTACCCGGAAACCAGTTCAGTCTTCGTAGTATTGTACCTGTGCGCTGTGAATTGTGATTCCATAAGAAATTGTGAAATACAATCTTAAAATTGCGAAAAGACGCTTGTGTTCTGTGTGTGTGTCTTTTAAAATAGAGAAAATGCTATATCACTGTGTTCTTGGAACTTATCTTATGTTCTTAACATAAGATAAGTTTAAAAGTAATAAATAAATATTTTGTTATTATATTTTATTAAGTGGTTTTATTTCTATTATATTCATTACATTAATGTTACTTCCGCTAAAAGTTATTTTGTTTCAATGATTTATAATCTCTGTAACTTGCTGAAACAAAATAGCTTATATGGAAGTAACATTAATAACCTCTAATCAATAGGACTATACAATATACCTGTCTATAGCTATGGTATGCGTAGGTATTTATATATAAATTGACGTTAATGTACGTTCAGAAAACCAGGGGGCGCTTTCAAACGATATGCACAAAATTCCCTCGAGAGGGCTCTTTTTTACCCTATTATTAATATACATACTCTTTGCTGTCAGTTGTGGCGAAAAACCAGAAGGAGTGGGTCGTTTTTTTTGGGTCCTGTAAATTTTGCAGTTTTAGCTACAGAAATTGTGTTTTCGTCATTAACTTATTATTACTGCGTTTATATTACTTTTTAAATCAATGGTTTTCGTGCAGAACTAACGTCTTAGTCTATTTTCTGTAATGTTTGTTATTTTTATGAAAACTTGTATGACACAACTTTGCTGGGGTCTAGGGTTGTCACTATTGGGATTTTATTCACAACTAGCTGCGCCACACGGTTTCATCCGCGTTTTTTTTATATGCCCCGCTCGTATTGGTCACAACCGAAACAAACTCTTCAGCTTTATATGTATTTTAATCAGTGCCTAAATGATATTTTGAGGCACGGAACCCTAAAAATAAGCTAGTGAGTTATGAATGTATGGTCAACTTATCTTATTGTTGATACTAACCTGTCTGTGTTGGCGCTCGTCATTGTCCGCAAGAGTCAGCAGGAAATTCCCGGCCTTTCCAACGGCAATGTTCTCCGTCATATCGAGGGTAAACTTGCGTCCAAGATCTGTAAGCTGTTCGTTCAACTTGTCCGAGGAAGATGCGTTAGGTACGTCTATTCCCTGCCAAAGGGGGCAAGGAGGACGCTTAGCACAGATAGAAGTCCCCCAGGATTCAGAAGTAATAGTCACCCCTATAGACTTGCAGGGCAGACGTCATCGTCTGGCAGGAACCCAAGAAGAAGAAATCCAAAGTAATAGGTACGTCAAGAAGAGCTGAAGAGTTTGCTGCAATGCACGTTTCAAAGAGCTCCAGCCAGAGTATGATTATAGAAGCAATTTAATATGTAACACAATAAAAAAAAAACTTATCATAGCAAGTAGACATTTAATCAAAACTATTACTTTAAGAATACGTAATTAAAATTTTTATCACAAGAGAAATGTGGTAACGTAACTTATACTAAGGGCGGGTTGTTTCACGTTCACTTAACGCATGCGTAAAAGTTAAAAATGGTGCTAACCACCGTCAAGTCAAAAAATGAGTTGTTTCACAATACGTAAACGTTAACGCACGCAAAAAAAGATACGATTACGATAACTGACGGGTTGTTTCACGTTCACTTAACGCATGCGTAAAAGTTAAAAATGGTGCTAACCATCGTCAAGTCAAAAAATGAGTTGTTTCACAATACGTAAACGTCAACGCACGCAAAAAAATACGATTACTTTAACCGATGCTCTGAGCACTGGTTAACGTAACTTGCGTCAAGTTGTGTTTAGTCCGCCGTGGTGTCAATTAGTGAAAACAACATAAACTCCCTTTTGTATTCGCGAGTTTGGTCTCTAATTGACGATAGTAGGTAGTTCATCTGATGATGATACAAGTACCGTAAAAAGAAAAAGAAAGGTGTTTAGCAGCCCAAGTTCTGTTTTTTTTATATTACTGTTGTTGTCTGTTTCTTTACAGAACAACACATCTTTATATTTTTCAAGCGAAGATTGAAAGCGATCTTTCTCATTTTTTGTGAAGTTAGTGAAATGAAATGAAATCGTTCATTAAGCAAGTAGGATCACTGATCACTTTTACACGTCATGTTTTATTTTTTTTCCGTTCTCTAAAAAAAAATATGTTTACATTATAGAATATACGTGTTTTGTTAGATTGCAATGTTTAACATATACCTACTTATCAAGGCCTTAAACATAGTAACTATGTTTAAGTGTATGTAGTAGTACGAGTGAATGTAGTAATTTACTTACTTTGGTGTGTACCCCCACCGGGTTATTTAATAATAAATAAATATATACGGACAAATCACACAGATTGAGCTAGTCCCAAAGTAAGATTGAGACTTGTGTTATGGGATACTAACTCAACGATACTATATTTATAATAGATACATATACGATAAACATCCAAGGCCAAGGCCAATCAGGAAATGATCGTTTTCCATCATGACCTGGCCGGGGTTCGAACCCGGGGCCTCCACGTCGCAAGCAGGCGTGTTGACCGCTGCGCCACGGAGGACGACAATGTTTATGTTTGGTTACTATGTATTATACCTTAGCCGGCTATTAATATTGTAACATATAATTATTTTTTGTCCCAAATATATAAAATAAAAATAAAATTATCCATTTTTCGTCAAAGTATAGCTTTTCTATAGGTACACAGTTTTCTAGTATAAACGGACTTAATTTATAAAATGGCACGAAGTTATTTCCCACAACAATAAACAATAATACAAAGAAAGTTAGATAAACTACAGCACATGACAGTCGCCTAGATAAAATTTGCTGGGGCGATGTATGTGACCGGGCCCGCCGGGTACATCCTAGGGATGGGCAAAAAATATCGATATATCAAAATATCGATATTTTTTTAGAAAAATATCGATATATATCGGCGATTTTTTTTCCCGCGATATATCGATTTTCGATATTTATTTTCGGATATCAAAATCGATATATTTTCAAAACTCTGCTGTATTCTCATGCGTCACATCATGTATTTGACCAAACCGATTTCTTAAATTTAGAAAAAAAATAGGTTTGCAGTAGGCTGTATGGTTTTAGTTTCTTTGCTTCAAACACAAACAAAAATTACAGTCTATGCGATACGGGATTTTAGTGCTCTTCTTGGCCCTTTCAAAGAAGCTACTGAGGAAATAAGTGTTGCGAATAATAACGTCAAGCTTAGCCATTCTTCTTACAAATTTAGTGACCCAAGTTACAGATCAAGCAACTCCATCAACCTCTTTAGGATTGATTGTAAAAAAGCTTTACTCAAAAAAGTTGAAGACAAACTGGCTTCTTTAGAAAGAAAGTCTTTTCTCTTAGTAGCTACTATTTTGGACCCTCGGTTCAAGCGTATCCACTTTAACTCGCCAATTGTCGTGTCAAATGCTATATGCAAAATTAGTGCTGAGATTCACGCAGAATCGGCGTAGAGGACAACTTTCTTGGGATTCTGATCAAGCAGCATCAGAGCAAGTGGGTACTCAATCTGGTCCAGACATGAGAAATTATATTATCTGAACATAGCTTCGTCAGAGGTAGCAGTAGCTGTGTCCCCATTGAACTGAAGCAGTATTTGGACCATCCAATTTTAGAACGAAAATGTGATCCAATAAAGTTCTGGGTAAATTGTCAACATTTCATGCCGATTCTCTCGGATATCGGTCTAAAATATTTGATTTGCCAAGCTTCTTCAGTGTCATCTGAAAGGGTAGCTTCAGTGGTAAATTTGGCTGTGCTAAATGGTAGGAGCAGATTAACAGGGGAACACATCAAACAAAGAGTGCTCTTCATGTCAATGTCAGACAAATACTGGATTGAATAATGTTATTTTTACTGTAGTTTTTTTATGTCAAGCAATTTGCACGCCTGATGGCAAGGTGACGCTTGCCATCAGGCGTGCAATATCTGCCCATGGTCAGCTGCAGTGTCAAACAGTAGCCAAGAATCACTCAGTTTTATATATATATATATAAACTAATGCTTGACTGCAATCCCGCCTGATGGTAAGCAGTGATGCAATCGATGGTGGTAAAGCGCACTAGTTTATTAAGCCTATTCACTTAAAATACTTAGGAATATGAAGGATGACGGCAGTTGAGCGAGGTGATGTAATGTTAAACCCAAGACCAACACGACCAAACGATGCTGCGCTAGAGGGAGATTGATTTGGAGACTCTCCGCGACTAAACTCCCGACACAACAACATTTGGCGCATCGTACCCGCTACACATCGCAACACATCTGCTCAGACCCGTCCTCCGCACGGCTTCACCAGACATCATGCCGGAACACGGCGAATCGCTTGGCGGCAAGACTTTGTCTGGTGGGTGGTAACTTCTGCCGGCAGCCGATGTTATGGCCTACCACCGAGAAACAGTTACTGCTCTAATACTGCCGTGCGTGACAGTTATTAGGTCTCGTATACCCAGTAATTACACTGGCAAAGTGTTGTGTTGAAGATGTTGATTTTCCTGGTAAATGAACCTATTTTTTTTATAATATAACTTATATCGAAACAGCCATAGGTGCATTTGCTTTAAAATTTCGAATATTTGGCAATTTTTATTGGCGGTCTCCGTGGCGCAGCAGTCAACACGCCTGCCTGCGACGTGGAGGCCCCGGGTTCGATCCCCGGCCAGGTAATGATGGGAAATGATCTTTTCCTAATTGGCCTGGGTCTTGGATGTTTATGTTTGATATGTGTGTATTATAACATATAGTATCGTTGAGTTAGTATCCCATAACACAAGTCTCGAACTTACTTTGGGGCTAGCTCAATCTGTGTGATTTGTCCGTATATATTTATTTATAATAAATTAATTACAAATTGGGCAAAAATATCGATATATCGAAATATCGATATTTTTTGGTTTATTATATCGATATATTTGAAAAATATCGATACGATAAATATCGATACATTTTTTCCATTTGCCCATCCCTAGTACATCCTTGCAACGCAATGTATTCGTGCGCAGACGATGTAGTATCGGGGCGCTGTCGGTAAAGTGGCGCGCTTCAAAGGACTTGTCGCGACAATATTCGCTGGAGTAGTCACACACTCACACCTACGTCACTTCAGTGTCGTCCAGACTTTGAAGTAGGACTGACGTTCTTTTTGCATATTTTTTACATTGTTTTTGTTTTATTTGTTGTGTAAACATGTAATAAATAATAATTTATTGACATATAATGCAAAGCTACTGCTTCCTCCATCGTCTCGGCCGCACAACTAAACAACGAATATTCGCCGTAGGCCGATTTCTGAATCTTCGCCCGCCAATGAGAAGAACATCGTGTATGTCTGACATGGACAACAGATATTTTGCGCGCCAACGCGACACGAATCTTCGCCTGCTAATGTAGCGCCGGCATTTAACGAACGTTAAACATCATCAAAGTTACGTTAACGGACGTAACTTTTTGACGTACGTATGTTACGATAACCAACCGTTTGAAACAACCCGCCCTAAGTACCTACCTAGTAAAGTAAGTAAGTACCTAAGTAAGTAAGTAAGAAAATAATTTACCTACACATTGTTCCATTGAAAAATGAATTATGTACCTCTGGGAAATCTTACTTTGTTGCGGGCAATGAATAACTGTAAAAGCCAATTACAATGAAATATTTTTCTTTTTTATGATGGTAACCAAAGGTCTACCAGTTAATTATCATTAAGCCGAACGACGTCCTCTGGTAAATATTGGCCTCCACTACCTACAACCGGTTTGTGTTTCTTTCTTTCTAGCATTCAACTGGTTCCTGCAGTCTTCACATGGTCTTTGGTCCATCGTCACTTAACTTTCATCATCGTTTATGAATAAACCTCTTTATGTTTATTTATTTATTAGCTACTAACGCCAAAAAAAGAAGCAACCAAAGAGTTTGTTGTACGTGTTAATTAATCTCTGGAACTAACTGTCACATTTAGGGTTAGATTGCACGCACAATGGTCCGCTGGAGGGACTGAGTGCGGAAACCAAACCAATAACATAACATAACATAGGGTTAGATTGAGGCTGATATAAGTTGTCTGCTAGAGGGGCCCGGATATGCTTAAATGTATTTATCGAATAGAATTTAGAAGTAAATGTCAAATATTATTTAAGTATATATTATTTATACACATTTGCAATAGGTTCTTTGAATTGACATATAATCTTCATGGTTTGAGATTTTCGAATGAAACTTTTTTCACACGATCTCTATGTTGTTAAAAAACGTGAAACATTTGAATATCGACTTTCAATTGTTTTTATTATTCAACCTAAACAAGAAATATGGATACCGCGAAAATCCGAGTGATTTGTGAATACGAGTTCCGACGCGGAAGTAACGCGGCAGAAACAGTCCGCTATATCAATGTTGCGTTTGGAGAAGGGTTTACTAATGAACGCACCGTGCGATTTTGGTTTAAAAGCTTTCGTGATGGAAACTTCGACTTGAAGAATGAGCCACGAGGAAGACCACACAGGTGAATAATTAATTAAGAGAGATGGTGGATGGCTATTGTAGTCAAACTACCCAGGAATTAGCGGCATGGTTTAACGTTACCTTGCCCACAATATTAAGACGCGGTGAATAGACAACTTTTAGGTATTTGAGGGGGTGAAGCAGACGAAGTGGGACACGACTAACCCCGCCCACTGCGGGGCGCTCCGCGCGAGTACATCAATGCATGATGCGTCTTGTGAGTCGTGCATCGAGAAATAAGCACGTTCTATTAAATCTATACCAACTATTTTCTATTCCATCTACATTTAGAAGCGTAATTTCACAACCCAAATGCGAAGCATGATTGGCTGTGTTCGTCACAGTCCCGGTTCGCATTAGACATCCGCGGCGAGCACCAGGTTCGAATCCCACATACGTTTACTTTACCTTGCGATTTTCGAAAATGTATATTTTTTACATATATTAATTTTTTATTCTAACTTTTGTTTTCTTTTTTATTTTTATAATGCGCTTTGTCCGTTCTGCTTAAATTTTTTGTGTTATGTCCTTTTTTCATGAAACTGTTAGTTTAAATCATTCTAAGCACTAGTACAAACCCGACTTCGATAAGAGTTGCAGTTTTGAAGAAAAAATCTTTTATTTTTTTAAATATCCGAAAAATGTTGTAATGTTTTTAACAGTTACTCTAAACAGCTGTTTATAAATAGTAATTTCTAGAAATGATACTATTATTTCTAGAAATTACTATTTATAAACAGCTGTTTAGAGTAATGATAATTTCTTAGTTCATAATATAATTATTATGAACTAAGAAATTCATGGTTAAATAAAGGCTTATTATTATTATTTATTATTAATTTCTAGAAATTTGTAGAAAGAAAATTATAACGAATTGATTTTAAATATTAGTTTGCATTATAATTGTTACAAAAAGAATATATTTAAAAGGATGGAACAATTACTACAAAAAATCGGCTAAGTCTATCCATCTAATCGGCTAATCTATTCCATCTACATTTAGAAGCGTAATTTCACAACCCAAATGCGAAGCATGATTGGCTGTGTTCGTCACAGTCCCGATTCGCATTAGACATCCGCGGCGAGCACCAGGTTCGAATCCCACATACGTTTACTTTACCTTGCGATTTTCGAAAATGTATATTTTTTACATATTTTCATTTTTTATTATTACTTTTGTTTTCTTTTTTATTTTTATAATGCGCTTTGTCCGTTCTGCTTAAATTTTTTGTGTTATGTCCTTTTTTCATGAAACTGTTAGTTTAAATCATTCTAAGCACTAGTACAAACCCGACTTCGATAAGAGTTGCAGTTATGAAGAATTTTTTTTTATTTTTTTTAAATATCCGAAGAATGTATTTTTTTTTAACAGTCACTCTAAGCAGCTGTTTAAAAATAGTAATTTCTAGAAATGATACTATTATTTCTAGAAATTACTATTTATAAACAGCTGTTTAGAGTAATGATAATTTCTTAGTTCATAATATAATTATTATGAACTAAGAAATTCATGGTTAAATAAAGGCTTATTATTATTATTTATTATTAATTTCTAGAAATTTGTAGAAAGAAAATTATAACGAATTGATTTTAAATATTAGTTTGCATTATAATTGTTATAAAAAGAATATATTTAAAAAGATGGAACAATTACTACAATAAATACAGAAAATCGGCTAAATTAATAATAATTAAAAAACAAACCGTTGCAAATAAGAAATCCAACAAAAAGCATACAACGTAAAGCTGGGGTTTGAACGAACACATACAGGTGAAGAAAAATTTGCCGCGAAAAAATAAAAAGAAAGAATAATTACAGAAACAAATCAAATAAAATATCGGCAAAAATACAACAGTAAATTAAAAAGCATTTATTTCAATTAAAACCTACAAAAAGCATATAATGTAAACCTGGGGTTTGAACCTGGACAAAAACGAAATATGATTATTCATCAACAAACAGACACGTAAATATAATTATTTTCTGTGCGGGGTAAAGCAAAAACTGACATAGGTCCGTCAAGCAGCGCGCCTCAGCGGTCACTGTCGCTAAGCATAGAAGTGAAAGAGAAGGCAATGGACGCCGCGATGGAGCGACGTTTCGTTCACGTTATTTATCATTAAATACATTATTTATTTTAGAATATCTTAGTTAAATCGATAAACAAAAACAATGGTTTCATTTACTATTATATTTTACATCGTTCTTCTCAATTTTATCAAGATTTGATGATTAATAATACAGTTACAACGGTTATAAATTCAATTTTAGTGGTTAGTTTAGGATTTTTTTCTATCGAGAAAATTAATTCGAAACGTGTTTTGAAAACAATGGTTTCCTGCTACATATAATCAAGATTAACATATAAATTTTTGGCTGCTCTGAAATGTATACATTTGGCTAAAAAACTGTTTTTTGAAGCCTATTTTTACTGAGCACAGCGCCTTAACTCATTTGCGTCAAATCAATTAAATTAAAAAAAATATGAAAAATGGATGCCTCATGATTTGACTAATCTGCAGCAAGAAAGGCGTGTTGAAATTTGTGTTGCCTTGTTGAATCGATCCAGAAATCGAATGGATGGCGGATTCTATAAGATAACCATAAAAGATGAAAATGCAATTGTTGACCCCAGGTCAAACGCCACAACAGTGTCCTAAAGCAAAACTTACCAATAAACAAGTAATGGTAACTGTTTGGTGCTATCAGCGTTTTTTTTATATATAAGTATATTATAAACTAGCGCTTGACCGCAATCCTGCCTGATGGTAAGCAGTGACGCAATAGTTGATGGTAAAGTGCACTAGTTTATTAAGAGCCTATTCACTCTAGCCTTGAAGACACTCAAATTGTAGTCCGACGGAAACACCGCCGCTGGCAAATTGTTCCAGTCCCTCGATGTACGCGGTATAAAGGAGGAGGCGAAACGCTTCGTCCGGATCGTAGTGGTGTTAATAACGTAAGGGTGGAAACCAGCCGTACGACGGGTCGTCAGCTGGTGGAACGGGGATGGGGGAATTAAATCATGCAATTCCCTTGCACACTCCCCGAAATGCATCCTATAGAACACCGAAAGGCTGGCTACTCTACGCCTGTACTCTAGGCTTTGGAGACCAACTCGAGTTAGATCAGGGTCACCAATCAGCCTCTTTGCACGTCTCTCCACTGAATCCAAAGTGGCCAGGTGATACTTGGCAGCACCAGCCCAAATGTGGCTGCAGTACTCCACACACGAACGGACCTGTGCTTTGTATAACATTAGAAGCTGCCCAGGTGTGAAGTACTGCCGGACCTTTGCGATAACGCCAAGTTTCCTGGCAGCCACCTTAGCCTTGGACTCAATGAACCGCCCAAAGTTAAGGTCCGAGGAAATCTCAACTCCCAAAAGCTGAAGGCGGTCGGAACACTCCAAGGACACATTCCGAAAAGTAGGAGCCAAGGTGAATGGGCTCCTTTTGGCGGTGAAAAGACACGCCTGTGTTTTGGCGGCATTTAATGCTACAAGATTGGCATTGCCCCATTCGGAGACTGCCTGCAGTGCAACACTCGTTCGCTCAACCATGGCCTCTCTTTCGGACCGGATTGATTCCCTACTAGCCCGAGCATCCGGCAGGTATCTCTCTACAACTGTGCTGTCATCTGCATACCCCTATGGGTAGGCAGATGGGTATGTATCTATATACCGGGCATCAGCAGATCGTTAATATGCAGCAGGAACAGAGTTGCAGAGAGAGCAGACCCCTGAGGAACACCGGCATTAGTTGACATGGGCTCAGAAGAGCATCCGTCGACAACAACTCTGAGGAACCGTTGAGTCAGAAAGTCTTTTACCCAGCCAGTCAGGCTAGGGGAAATGCCGTACGGTGGAAGCTTACTCAAAAGGCCAGCGTGCCATACCCGGTCGAAGGCCTTCGAGACATCAAGGGAGACAGCAATCGCTTCCCCATTCTTCTCGAGGGCCTCGCCCCACAAGTGAGTGGCATACACTAGTAGGTCCCCAGTTGACCGATTGCGGCGAAACCAGTACGTTCGGTCACTGAGGAGATCGTTACCTTCCAGGTATGCCAAGAGGCGCGTGTTCAATACACGCTCCATAATTTTGCAAAGTATGGAGGTGATCGAAATCGGCCGATAGTTGGCAGGATCGGCACGACTACCCTTCTTGGGCACGGGCTGCACGTTAGCAAGCTTCCAGGACTTGGGCACTATACCAGTCCTAAATGAGAGACGATACAAGCGCGTCAATACAGGAGACAACTCGGGCGCACATGCCTTAAAAACAATCGCTGGTATACCATCCGGACCACTAGCCTTATTCACGTCCAGACGACACAGTACTTTCAGAACCTCCTTGTTCCTAATGCGAACCTCAGGCATTGAACCTCCGCAATGAGGTAAATTAGGTGGAGTAACACTGCCAGTATCAAGACGCGAATTATGGGCAAAGACAGAAGCAACAGCCTCCGTGGCGTAGCGGTAGCGGACGCGGCCGCTGCGCAAGGTGGCGCGGGTTCGATCCCCGCACAGTGCAAGCATTTGTATGCATGAATATGAATATTTGCACTGGTCTGGTCGTGCCTCGGAAAGCACGTTAAGCCGTTGGTCCCGGTTGCCCTACGAACATCTAGTGGCAGTCGTTACGGGTTGTTGGAGCCCTCAAAAGTCCAATAATTGGTCTAACTGCAATGCTTCGATGTCGCCTTCAGGTTGTGGAGGTCAGACGGCAGTCGCTTCACGGAAAATGTCGAAGTTTAGCCATATCAGCAGTTGGACTGGTAATGCGGACCCCAGACTCCAAAGCTGAAAAGGCTTCGGATGCGACTGGGATTAACGCTGGGATGATGATGATGATGAGAGAAGCAAAGAGACCTGCTTTCTCTCTCGTCGTATGAGCCAGTGTTCCATCAGGCCTAACCAGCGGAGGCAGTGAGGGCCGACAGAAGTTCGCCTCAACCGATTTGGCAAGGGACCAAAAAGATCTGCTACCGGATGGCTGCGCAGATAACTTGTTGCCAATATGGGTAATGCGGTCGGAACGGTGAGGAAACTGTTACAACACATCTGTCCGGATCAGTGGTACGCAGAAGGTCCAAACAGTTGGCAGTATGGCCAACTACATCAGGCACCCTAGTCGCTTGCTCTACCAGCTGGGAAAGGCCCATAGAAAGCGCGAAGTTTCGCGCTTCTCTCCTAGCGTGGTCGGTCCTCTGGTATGGGAAGAGCCAGTCCTGGTGGCAGGCGTTGAAGTCCCCCAGAGCGACGAACTGAACGTCAGGGTGCCGATGCAGCGCATTGTCAGCAGCCTCACTGAGGTGGTCAAATAATCGAGTTGTCTCCTGATCACCGCTGTGCGATCGGTAGACACAGGTGTAAACAATTTTGTCCACACCAGTATCAACCAACAGCCATAGGGACGAGAAGTGAGGGTCTCTGAGGTGACGGAGGCGCCGGCAACAGATGTCGTTGCGGACATACACACAGACCCCGGCACGCTGCAGGAAATGATGCTCCAAAGAGTATCCCGGGTAGCCGAGGTATGCCGCATCAGTCGGACATCTGATCTGGGTCTCCGTCAAGAAAAGTAGGTGGGGCTTTTCAGTCTCAAGGTGGTGATGGACTGCATCGATATTGGAGTGCAAACCTCGGATGTTTGAGAGGTGCACTATGAACGAGAGGACGTGCGCCCGCTGTGCACACCTACTTTTTCTTTTGTGACTTTTCATGTTTAAATACTGAGTGAATAGGAAGGAAGACGGCAGTTGAGTGAGGTGATGCAATGATAAACCCAACAATGCGACCAACGATGCTGGGCCAGAGGGAGATTGATCTGGAGACTGCGGGGATGCCCGAACCCCCCCAGGGATCGCCATCGGGTCCTCTCGTCCGGTCGCCAACCGGCACGATGGGACCCACCCTGGGATTTTTCGCAGTTGGCGGAGCAGCCTTTCGTATGTGGCTGGCACACTACTTGGGCCCCCAACTACCTGCGGTCGGCCAGCGGAGAACCGTGCTTCGGATCGCTCTACCCTCCACGAACAAACTCCCGACACAACACCATTTGGCGCATCGCACCCGGCACACATCGCAACAGAACTGCTCAGGCCCGTCCTCCGTACGGCTTCACCAGACATCATGCCGGAACACGACGAAGCGCTTGGCGGCATGACTTTGTCTGGTGGGTGGTAACTTACGCCGGCGGCTGATGTTGTAGCCTACCACCGAGGAAAAGCGTGGTGTTATTCATCATAGTTTTCTCCGATGTGGTCAAGTAATAACGGCAGATGTCTATTGTGCCTAACTCCGAACAATATTGGCCAAACTAGCAGTAAAACAGCCCCGACTCGTGAATCAATTAAACAAATCGTAATGTTGTTTGATTTCTTTACAGAGCTCATCAGCTCTTCATAATGCCATACAGTGTGAGTAACTTATGAAATGGGGCATGGGCGTGGAAGTGGAGGGGCTCCCTGGAAAGAATAAGGTAAGTATAGTGACTTTTTTGGTAACTAGCCACGCGGTTTCACCCGCTTAGATTTTTTTTAATGTGTTTTCATTGGGCGCAGCTTGATATTATATAGCCTAAAGCCTTCCTGGATTCGAGTGGCTATCCAACTCAAAAAGAATTTTTTAAATCAGACCAGTAGTTCCTGAGATAAGCGCGTTCAAACAAACTCTTCAGCTTTTTATATTAGTATAGATTGTACTCAGATAGGTCAGGTGAGTAGTACTTACTCACCTGATCTGTGATGTGATGACGTGTCTTAGATGTAGGTATGAACTTGGACAAAGGATCAGGAGTAGGTAGGTATGTAAGATTTGTTCTTGGTGGCTTTTGGTGGTGTAGGTGGCTGCTAGTGGCTGGCGGAGAACTGCTCAGGATCAAGCTTGTTGGCGTGCCATGGAAGAGGCCTATAATGTCCAGCAGTGGACGAGTAGAGGCTGATGATGATGATGATGACCTATTGTACAGACGACAGCACGTCAAGCTACTACAATCTGTCAAATTTCTTTATTAGATTTTCAACTTTAGCTCTAAAGCAAGGTTCTTGGTGGTAGGCCATAACATCGGCTGCCGGCAGAAGTTACCACCCACCAGACAAAGTCTTGACGCCAAGCGATTCTTCGTGTTCCGGCATGATGTCTGGTGAAGCCGTACGGAGGACGGGTCTGAGCAGTTGTGTTGCGATGTGTGCCGGGTACGATGCGCCAAATGTTGTTGTGTCGGGAGTTTGGTCGTGGAGGGTCTCCAGATCAATCTCCCTCTGGCGCAGCATCGTTTGGTCGTGTTGATCTTGGGTTTAACATTGCATCACCTCGCTCAACTGCCGTCATCCTTCCTCTTCCTAAGTTTTTTTAAGTGAATAGGCTTAATGAACTATTGCACTTTACCATCAACGATTGCATCGCTGCTTACCATCAGGCGGGATTGCAGTCAAGTACTAGTTTATAATTATTAAAAAAAAAAGGTTGATTGGAAATATTTGACAGCAGTAGTAGTACCTACATAGTAAAGAGTATTCTATTCTATTCTATGGGTAAAAGATGTTAATTTTTGTAATAATGTGCAGCTATAAGAGATTTTTCCCTGATTGATTTGTTTTCAAAGGCGTATCATTATTTAGACGGCATGGGGCAGTGGTTAAGTGATTGACTGCTGCACCTCGTGTTACGGGTTCAATTCCCCAGAACCGGAACAACTACAAATATTTGTTTCACGTCTGGTTATATGTGTATGTTTATACAACGTGTAACAAAAAGGGTATATACATACCAAGGGCATGGCATCTTTAGATGATATCAAACGATATCGGAAGGGTTTCAACTCAAAATAAAATACTCAAAATATTGATACCAAATTACAGTTTCGTGTGTTTCTTAAAATCAAATTATAACAAACGTGGCAGCACACTACATACGTTAATAACTACTCGTTACCCGTCACGTTACTTGCCAAAATCCGATAAATGTCTTCAATATCTCTGTGCGACTAGTATGATAGTATCACAGGCGGTGTTTTTCCTCATAACTTCCTAACATAAAGAGATAGGATTAAAAAACCCTTCCAAAATCGTTTGATATCATGTAAAGATGCCATGCCTTTATTATGCCATGCCTTTGTTATGTATATACCCTTTATGTTACACGTTGTATACCTGCCTATTTGTAAATGCACCCACGATACACGACGAATAGAGTGGGGCAAGGAATTTATTCACTCATAACAAGTAAGAATACTCGTTTATGCAATACCTATTAACATTTCAACTCTAGATTAAAATCGAAGCATTCAAAAAGTAACAAAATACATAACGGCTTAAGTAATTAAAATTTTTAGGGGCAATTTCAAAACAAATTCGTTTATAGCGCATAAAGTTATCTACGTAAAAATATACATTTATTTTCTGTAAGATAAAATAAATAGCATGAGCTCTCAGCCACTTTCGACTAACCATCTAAGTACCTACTACCGTTTATCACATATTTCATACTTCAGTAGATTTTTAGAGGCTTTTAAACACGTTATGGTTATATACAGTGACACCTGGTTAATTAGGATAATAAAGGACCAAGACATATGTACCAACTAGCTGTGCCCCGCGGTTTCACCCGCGTAAGCTTCGAACCGAAAGAGCTCAGTTGTTATAAAATAACCGCCTGTTAAAAAGAATGAGAGCAATATGTACGTTCGCGCTTGCTCCCGTTTTCGCAACATTTTTTGTTCCTGCTCTGCTCCTATTGCTCATAGCGGGATGTTTTATAGCCTATGTCCTTTCTCAGGCTCTAGACTATCTGTGTACCAAATTTCATTACAATCGGTTCAGTAGTTTTGGAGTGAAAGCCGGACAGACAGACAGACAGCCAGAGATACTTTTATTAAGTATAATATATATATAATACTTTTATAATATTAGTATGGATTATTAAGGGTTTTCAATTATCTAGTGTTCCAATTAAGCAGGTTAAAAATTTTTGTTGTCTCATTTATTTTTTTAATAGTTATAAACTAGTGCTTGACTGCAATCCCGCCTGATGGTAAGCAGTGATGCAATCGTTGATGGTAAAGCACACTAGCTTATTAAGCCTATTCACTCAAAAAAACTGAGTGAATAGGAAGGAAGACGGCAGTTGAGCGAGGTGATGCAATGTTTAACCCAACAACACGACCAACGATGCTGCGCCAGAGGATGATCTGGAGAGCCTTCACGACCAAACTCCCGACACAACAACATTAGGCACATCGTACCCGGCACACATCGCAACACAACTGCTCAGACCCATTCTCCGTACGGCTTCACCAGACATCATGCCGGAACACGACGAATCGCTTGGCGGCAAGACTTTGTCTGGTGGGTGGTAACTTACGCCGGCGGCTGATGTTGTTGCCTACCACCGAGAAAAGTAGTTGATTTATTAGTTCTTTACAGGGTGGACTTTGGACAGTTCACATGCGACATCGTTTCTGCCACGACCATAATAATCTGATAGAAGCATCGATCAACTTATACACTAGATTCACAGTCTCGAACAAAACTCCTATCAAAAATGGCGACAAGTATTAAGTAGTCGTAAAGTAGTCAAAATAAATATCATCATCATCATCAGCCCCTACTCGTCCACTGCTGGACATAGGCCTCCTTCATGGCACGCCAACAAGCTCGATCCTGAGCAGTTCTCCGCCAGCCACTACCAGCCACCTTTTTGATGTCGTCGCTCCATCTCGCCCAAGGGCGTCCCACGCTACGTTTGCCGAGACGCGGTCTCGACTCGAGGACTCGTTTACCCCAACGGTTGTCGGTCCTGCGGCATATGTGACCAGCCCATTGCCACTTCAGCTTGCTAAATAAATATACATTAATTTAAAATCAGCCTTAAGTGCAATGTATAAAGTTCTTATCACAAAGCAGTGCACACAAAAAGCCATTAGCTTTTACGACCGAGTCTGGTACATCAAAACATCAAACCAAATTCAACTTTATAACGCATGCATTAAATCAGAATTATAAAGTAAGTAGGTACTAAATGAAAGAAGCACCCAAGTGCTGTGTTGTGCGCTTGTTCAGTTCAACCATCTTTTTACGCTGGTTGTGAATCTAGGGTATAAGTGATGGATGGATAGAAATTTTAATTTTACAAATAGGTACCTACTGATGACGTTTTGTATTTACGTTTGGACATTTTGTACACTTGTATTCCCTTCTTTTTAGGTTAAAACCTGAGATAGTACTGACAAAGCTCTCGCCCAAAATCTTACTTGTGAGCGGACGTGTGTTCGGTTTACGCGTAAAATTATAAAAAGTGTGCAAGTAACTTTAATCCGTAACTTCATAGACAAAACGGTGAATATTGAATAGTGATAATTAAAAAAATTAATTGTTTCCGATGACCATCTTTGTGCCGCTGACCTAAGTACCTGTCGCGCCCCGCCCACTTGAGGAAGCAGGACAGTTGCCATAATTGCTATCCCGCCTACTCCAGCGTGCGTTTGATGTGCACTTGTTTTGCACCGAACATTAACCCTAGAAAGATAACGTTATTTTTTTGTACTGAAAAGATAAACATGCGCCTCAGAGGCGCACCGTTTTAATAGCCGATTTTTTTTGACGAATGTCAATTATTTTTGTTTCATTTACTACTGTAAATTGCTGAATGATTAATAAGTAAGTAATATGCATACGTATTATCATTATTTTTTATTTAAAATATTAAAATTTGTAGGATTTTATAAACCCTTAACAAAAATGAACAAAAATTGGAAGTCTTCTGTACTTAGATAGAAAATTTAAAAAACAGGCAACTTTTATAATGTTCTTTCTTATTACCTAATTAATTATAATATAAAGAGTCTCAAATTTAAAAAAAATACTGGACAAATCAACGGATAATGACGATTGTTGTAAACAACTTTTTATGTACTCCGCACAATGACTTTTTACATTTTATGCACATTATTTTGAATAATTCTTTTCTTTTTTTTACATAAGCATAAGTACCATCGAATTTCAGCTAGTGGTTTCTCATCAGCTTCTTCGGACATCTTTCTGTTACTTTGTGGGGGGATATTCAATACTTTCTCTAAAGCATCTTGATAAAGTAGGAATTTCCAACCTAGTTTTCAAACACAGTGCAAAAATATTTTGACACATGCAACTAGGCACAATTTTAATGAACCATATTGATTGCAGACGTTTTTCTGGTATTTTGTCCTTTGGCAGTAGACCAAACATCACCTATTCTTGCCCCTGATCACATCATTAGGCCGAATCATTATGCGTTGATCATTTCCAGTATTTTCAGTGACATTCTGCGATTAAGTATCATTGGAATTTTCTTAGATCATCACTCCTTCTAGCCCATCAACATTAGTCATTGACATGGTTCTCGATCTTACTGTCACTGCCCTCATCAGCGCCTTCAACTTCTTCAGTAAATAAAGAAGCAATTTCCGTTTCATCCAACACTCTTTTGCAGGACATGGTGATAAAACACTCCTAAAAGCAATTAATGACAATAAGTATTCACTAATAAAAAAACAACCTTTATTACTTACCTTACATTAGTAAAAATAACAAAAACAAATTCACTATGAAAGTGGCAAAAGTTACACAAAAGATAAACATGCGCCTCCCGAGCGCAACACATCGCTCTAACAGCAAAACTATGGTACTTACCGAACAGTAGCCACCGTCTCTTAGAAGTGTTGATCAATGACTGTATTGGCTAGGAAACACAAGCTTGTACACGCGTCGGTAACAAAATTGCGGCGAAATATGTATTTTGCGGGCGCCTCTGAGGCGCACGTTATCTTTCTAGGGTTAATAAACTTGTCGCTTCGTGTGTTTTTGACGAAGATATCTTCGCTTAGCAACAGTAAGATGCCATTAACTAAAGCGTACGCCGCCGACGTCAAAAACCTCTCCACTACCGAAAAACATTGATGCAGATAAGGACGTAAACATTGACAGTGTATGCAATGCCTCTGGGGGAATTCAACATTATGATTCCGCGCCTGATTTACCGTCAATGTTGGAAAATTTTACTGCTAACAAAAAGAGGAAATTTAATGAGCTCAATACTTGTAGTGCCGACGCAATTAAACAGATGTTCACGCTACTTTCGCAAGAACAGGCAGCTAGGTTTGATCAATTACAATCAACTATCAGTAGTCTTAAAGAACAAAATTATATGTTGACGCAAAGTGTCGAGCATATGTCAAATAAGTACGATGAGTTTTTGTCAAGAATTGAGAGGCTTGAGTCTGAGAGGCGAGTGGATAAAATCACTATCGAGTCTCTTGCAGAAAAAATCGAATATCTCGAACGTAAGTCTCGATCGACGGGCATAGAAATTCGCAATATACCAAAGAACGCTGGTGAAACTAAACGGGATTTATGTACCTTATTGGAGCGTGTTGGACAAACTATCAACGTCCAGATTAATCAAACTTGGGTAAGGGATATTTACAGGACAAAATCGAAGGACGCATCAAACCCAATCATTGTTGAACTTTCAACTGTATTGCATAAGGAAGAAATTCTTGGAAACGTAAAACGATATAATAAATCCAAGAAACCTGGCGAAAAACTTAATACAAGTACACTTACCTTACAAGGTCCTGTAAAACCAGTTTTTATATCGGAAACACTCACTGCAAAGACGCAAAGACTTTTTTATCTGGCCAGAACTTTTCAACAACAGAACAACTACTCATTCTGCTGGACGTCTCATGGTGTTGTTTATCTCAGGAAAAAAGAAAAAGATCAACACATCAGAGTGTCTTCTGAAAAGGATATTGATAACCTCAGGAAAACTGATTGACTATTTTTTTCAGTAGAAGTTTTTATAAATAAATTAATTAGGTTCATTTTTTCACATTTCGATTATTATAATATGCGTTTAGTTTGCATGCTTAAAAATATATCTATGTTACAGTACACATACTACTCTTTACACATTTGATTATATACCTGCGGTAGATTCTCCAAGGGTGAATGCCTCTCACTGTCATTATTTTGATAATACTGCACTTAATTATTACAAAATCACAAAATTTCTTTGTAATATCAAAATTGTAAACTCCCTATTATATTATAATTTCTCACATTTAAAAAGCAAATTAACCTCTTCTTCATTAGAATACTGTCAGCCAGATCCTTTATGTTACTTACGTACCAATGGCCAATTTTGATAATCTTACAAATAACATTGATGAGTTTGTTGTATCCGAAACTTGCGAATGTGAAGTTGATGACTGTAACAAAATATTCCCATCACACTCATCGTTGTCAGTTATTACTCAAAATATTCGCAGTCTGAATTGCAACTTTTTGGGTTTTCAAGTTTTAGTAACCAGACTCGGGATTGATTGTGACGTACTCATCCTAACGGAATGTTGGTTGAACTGTGTATCTTGTGTTCCTATAATTAGCGGATATTGTTCATTTTTTACTTCATCAAACCCACTTCAGAACGACGGCGTTGTTGTGTATATAAAGGAAGAACTTAGCTTTTGTGTTGAGGAACCTAACGTAAGAAATTGTAATTGCCTTTTGATTAAAATAGGAAATAACGATACGGTGTTACTTGCTCTCTACCGCTCACCCTCTTATTCAAACATTGAACCATTCTTAACGTCGCTGGATGAGACTTTGATGAAATTATCTGGATACAAAACTATTGCAATATTGGGAGATCTAAACATAGACATAATCTCCGAAAATCTGAGCACATCTGCTATTCAATATCTGTCTCTTACAGCCTATCACGGTTTATTGCCAGCACATACTTTCATCACTCGTGACGCAAGTGGCTCCTGTTTGGACCATGTGCTTTTAAGGACAAACCTTCCCTCAAGTATAATTGTTCCGCAATCCACGCTCACAGATCATAAATCTGTCATATTTTGTTTGAAAAAGCGACAGTCGCGTAAGTATGCATTCTTAACGCGCACTAAAGTAGACCAGGAAGGTTTAACTCAAGACATAAGCAAAATTAACTTTACTCCCATTTACGAAACAGATGACGTTGACTCCGCATTCAACTATGTCACTGGTGAATTGAAGACTGCTCTGAGTACTAATTCCGAAACTATTATACTTTCCTGTCGCAAAAAGATTATCAAACCGTGGATAACTCAGGGCCTGTTGCGATGCATGCGCAACAGAGACAAACTGCATAAAAAATCAAAATCATTTCCAGATGACCTAATACTTAAAACTAGTTACACTTAAATTTTTGTTGTTCAATATTAAAGAAAGTTAAACTAGATTATGATAGAGAACTTGTTCGGAAAGCTGGTAAAGATAGCAAAAAATTGTGGGATACAATAAAAAATATAACTAATTCAGCAAAAAATATGAACTATCCAAAGGAACTACTTTTATTAAGTGACTCTTCTCAGCACTCTGTGAATGAAATAAATTTATATTTTTCCAACGTGGGCAAATCATTAGCTGAACAAATTACGCAAGTACAGGCTTTTCCCCCCCAAAGAAGTGAAGATGTCTGTGAGCAAAATCTTAGTTCTTTTGTGCTCTATGACACGGATGAAGGGGAAGTTATGGGCCTAATAGCTGCACTGAAGAATGAGTGTTCCGTAGGTTGGGATAATTTGTCGAATCAGCTACTGAAAGATCATAAGGACGTTCTTGTGCCACACTTAACATACATCTTTAATATGTGCCTTAACAGTGGTAGCTTTCCTAAAGCCCTTAAAAAATCTCAGATTCGACCAATTCACAAGGGTGGGGACAGGGACCGTATCGAGAACTATAGGCCTATTTCAATATTACCTTCTCTGTCAAAAATTTTAGAAAAAATAATTAATAAACGTTTAGTAAACTATCTCGAAAATAAGCACATTTTATCTGAAAATCAGTACGGTTTTCGACGTGGAAAATCTACAGACCAGGCAGTTTCCAATTTAACAAATTTTATAACCACTAATTTAGATAAAGGTAATAAATGTATAGCAATATTTCTTGATTTGGCAAAAGCTTTCGATACGGTTTCAGTTCCAGCCCTTGTACGCAAATTAGAAAGAGTTGGCGTTAGAGGGAAGCAAATCAACCTTTTCACCGATTATCTTACTGACAGGACTCAGTGTGTTAAGGTAGGTTCCTATACTAGTTCTGATCTTCCAGTTACTTATGGCGTACCGCAAGGTAGCATTCTTGGTCCAACACTTTTTCTCGTTTACATAAACGATCTCCTTTGTCTGAACTCTTTTCATGGAAAAATTATCTCATATGCAGATGACACTGCCCTCATTTTCGCTGCTAATACATGGAATGAGACATACCAGCTAGCCCAGAAAGGTTTTGATTTGGCAAAGAGGTGGCTTCATGATAATGTTCTTACCTTGAACATTGAGAAAACAAAATACTTGACCTTTTCAATCCGTACTTCATCACATTCGAGTCAAAATATAATTGCACATAACTGTCCTCCGGAGGCTTTGAGTCATGCTACATGCTCATGCGCGCCTTTAGAGCGCACAAAGACAATCAAATATTTGGGCGTTGTAATTGACGACAATTTTAGCTTCAAAGCACACATTCAATTGATGAGTAAAAGGATTCGAAAACTTACCTATATTTTTAAAACACTGAGACATGTAGTGACCCCGTTATTCCTAAAACAAATTTATTTTGCGCTTTGTCAGTCGCTGATTACATACTGCATTTCATCGTGGGGTGGTGCACCGAAAACTACTATAAAGCAACTTGAGGTTTCACAGAGAACAATACTGAAACTCTGTACTTTTAAACCTTTCCGTTACTCTACCACACTTCTGTATGAATACTGTGAGGTGCTGACTGTACGACAATTGTTTATCTTGAGTATCGTCTCAAAACAACACGCTATCTTGGAGTACAATCCAAGTAAGTTAATACGACGGAGTGGCCTACCTGTATGCAAGAGGTTATCTCATCTAAAAACGGCTTTTAATCGTAGGTTTTACCCATTTTTGGGCCCTTATTTATATGACAAAATTAATAAACTTCTGGAAATATACTCGATGAATAAAAGTTCGATGAAAAAGTCGGTATCTCTGTGGCTTTGGAAGTTGACGTACGACCAAACTGAGGATATACTGACTATCCTAAAGTAATGACGAAACAGTTTGAAAATTTCACCTGAAGAATCTACTAGCTAAAATGACTTTATTCTTTACACACCCTCTAACACACATACACTCACCATTCACATTACACACCTAGAGGACATCAAACTATCAAACTTTCAGTCGTTCTTTTCTGTGTTATAAATATGTTCATAGTTTAAAACTGTTTCCTTTTGTTTTTAAGCTCATTCTTGCATACCCAGTCTGAGGGCCAGAGGCGTTGCGTGCTGAAACACAGGCTTTAAACCTAGTTCGGCAGCAGATGCTAATTGGACACAATTATTGTTATTAATTTATTCTAAGCATAATTTTATGTAGCTAAAACAAATTGTGTAACGGATTTACCTTTTTTGGCTAAATAAATATTATTATTATTATTATTATAAAGCATGCCCGAAAGATGACGCGAAATATATGTACCTAAACAAACATGAAAATTGGTCTCACTTATACAGGTAATTGAGGCAGACGAGTCTCAATGATAAAGGTAAACATCGAAAAACTCTTAGAATTCAAATCTCCTTTAATCAGGTTCAAAACCAACCAAGTCACAGAGGTAATTTAATGAAAAAGAACCGGGACCTTTATGCGCGTCTGAAATATTTTTTTCTCATTTTCCGTCCCACTAAACCAGGTTTCACTGTATTATGCTATTATGTATATTGAGTGATAGTGGGTTCAATATCATACGTTTATTTAGATAATGTATGTTCAACAAGCATTTATCGCTAAAACCGCAAAGATGATTTATCACTTCCCTTCTTTTATAAGCGATAAGCACACGTGGAGGAATATATCGTGAGGTGTCCTAAAACCAAAACAGACATGACATGATGAATGATGTTGCACGTGGTTTCCATGGATATTTATTTTATTGATTGATCGAAAAATATGTACCTAATAATTATAATAAAAATAAATTTATTCACCAATAAATATGTATACAATATGTTAAGAAAACCCTGTCCGTAAGGATAGTAAAGGTTAGGTACATGACCAAATAACATATGGAATTTTACATAATCATCCTAATAACAATACTAGTGAATTTTGAAATAATCTTTTTTCCCGCGAATTAATTCCAACTTCCCCATAACTTGGTAATTTTTAAAAAGTGACTAATTTATGTTTGAGGGTATAATTCTGAGCGAATAGCGATGCGACCGCGTGCCGCGTGCCCTGCCCCTCTTCGCCCGGGCTTGGATGGCCTACTGCACATGTTTTAAGTTACCTCTTTTTGCGAAATAATATTTATTTTTTAGGGGGATTTTTTTTTTAAGTTTAGCCCGGCTTTGTAGTCATTATTAGAATCAGTTATCGATACCTAATAATACCTTCACGGATCGGACAGGGTTTTCTTTACATATTGTATAAACTAAGTACAAAACAACATAAAACATAGTAACTATACAGGGTGTATCTGACGTCGTAACGCAAACTTCGCGAAAAGGCGAGACCGCATGCCACTAATAAAATTATGATAGTCATTTATGTCGTTAATGAACGGTTACAGAATACACACTGTTTAAAAAAAAGTGTCGGCTTGGCTTTTGAACGTTGCAAGCGTGCCGCCGTGCGGGTTTGTAGGTATGACGTTGATCCCTGATGTGAACTCTATTAAATTAGCTGATAAGATTGTTTTTCGGGTTTTGTTTTCATTGCGCTTTTTTATGTAATTAGCGAATTATTTAATTTTTACTTTAAAATATTATTGTGTTATAAAAGTACAGCAATTGTGAACGGTGTGAAGTGAAAAAAAGTACATATATTTTTTTTAAATCATGAAAAAGCGGACGAAAAATTCCACCACTGGGGGGCTCAGAATCATGTACTGGATCCATGTTACTCGTTTGTTTGTCGATGTCAGATACACCCTTTATAGGTAATACATTCGCATAATAGGAGCATCTTCAACCGAACTAGGTAAAACCTGTATCTCGGCGTGCAGAGCTAAACCTCTCAGCAAGTTAATATAATAAGAAATTAAGCTAAAGCGAACAGCTTTATGTCGATAAAAGGATAAGTAAAATAAAAAAAAAATACAAATACAGTAAATTAACCTCAAACTTAGTGATTTAAAACAAATACAAAGAAAGCTAAGTGAGTTGGTGTTTATGTATGAAAGAGGGTGCATGATTGTGTAAGGGGTGGTGAGTGTTAGAGTGTGTGTGCATGTTTGGTGTGGATGTTGAGTGTACTCAGGTATGTGTGTTTAAGTAATATGAAGATGAAGAGTAAAAAAAATAAAATAAAATATCTTTAAAGTTGCCCAAAGGAGCCTATTTACTCTGGTACGATTAATAATTTTTCAGTGTCATCATATGTTAAGGTCAGCAAGTACTTCTTTACTATGTCTTTGCAACGATCCCCAGTGAGAGGGTAAACGTAGGTATGTAATCATAATCATCAACCTTTTTATCGTCCCACTGCTGGACACAGGTCTCCTCTCATACAGAGAAGGATGTAATACCTATAGTTAATTTTATTATAAACTAGCTTTCCGCCCGCGGCTTCGCCTGCGTGGAGTTCGGTTATATCGCGCTTTTTAGATTTCCCTCGGGAATATCAAATTTTTCCGGGATGAAAGGTAGCCTATGTTCTTTCTCAGCGTCTAAAGATTGTCTGTGCCAAATTTCATCAAAATCAGTTGAGAGGTTTAAGCGGGAAAGCGTAACAGACAGACAGACAGACAGAGTTACTTTCGCATTTATAATATTAGTATGGATATAGGGACCCAAAATACAAAGTAGGTATGTTCTTATAAAGAGAGTTTCAGGTTTATGATCACGAGTGCGAACTATTTGTTTCCTACGCCTATGTCTGTAGTTGGGTCATATGCTTTGTTTCCATGTTGCTTTAGAACGGACACTGCGCATGCGCATTGAGACGCGGACCAGGGCACTACTCCGGGGCGAAACTGTCGGTTTGCCTATTTAGATTGTTATTGTCAGTTGGTATTTCCTATTTAGTTTTTACCTCTATAGAATTGAGGGTATATTTGCACCTCGTGCTTTAATTAAAAACGCCACTTACGATATGGATCCCTTAGCACCACCACACCAAGATGGTGACGACTGACGACCCTATCGCTCCGCCGTCGCTGACGTCATCATATATGTTTTTTTTTATGATTTGTATTTATTTTTATGTAAGTTAGTAAATATATTGCCTATCGATATGATACCTAATGACTTTTCTGAAAGTCGATTAATCTATATTAATAGACTTTCAGCTTTATTTATATAAAGCAAGTCATCAGTGCCTCATATAGAAACATACCTTCAATATATTTTGACATTACTAAATTATCTCAAGAGTTTAGATTCTTAAGTCTCCGATGGATTTAATATTTAAACATAACTCTAAACTCTAGATTTACTTTTAACTCTTGACGATACAATATGAATTATTGATTAACATGAGTTAGCCATTAACTCCGAGTTATATGTACTTTTATATAAAATATTCTATAAACACGCACGTCATCCATACGTAACGTTTGTTTTTCTGTAGAAGATGATTTTTATTAGGTAGATAGCATAAGAACAGATTATAAGTAGATATCATGTTTCTAGTGCCAGGCCTGTTGGGTCGTCGTGTCACACACTATCAGTAGCAATGGGTTTCATTTTGACAGCTCGTGAACGGGGTCCGTCGGTGGAGACTGGTCATCTCTTAGCTGCCAGTGGGCTTAATTCATTTTTATATTTTAATTAATTTTACATTGTGCTCACATGATAGAAGCAACATAAATATGTAACGAAGAAATGTAACCCATATATTATGATTTTAAAAGAGTGTCCATTGAGTTTCTTGCACGTTCTTCTCCATAGAGATCTACGCTTTGGAACGTGCAATTTAGCTTCACTTTTCTTGAACTGACCGACATTGACTATTCAAAAGTACCAAATGATGGTTAATTTGAAATAAACGATTTTGATTTGATTTGATTTGACAGACAATGAGCAGACACATTTTTCGACCATATGGCGCAATGGAAAAGTAATATCCTTCAAAATTATTCCAATTTATAGTAATAGCGTGTTACTTAATTACATGACATACTCACACTCGCACACTTCAACATGCATTCAAATACTGCAACCTAGGTATATGCATACCTACTCTCCAAGATTCACTATAACACGACACTTCGGTGTTCTATAGGATGCATTTTGGAGAGTGTGCGAGGAAATTGCATCATCATCATCATCACCCCCAAAAATAATCTAAATTAAAATTAATTAATTTAATATGGTTAATCCCAGTCGCATCCGAAGCCTTTTCAGCTTTGGAGTCTGGGGTCCGCTTTACCAGTCCAACTGCTGATATGGCTAAACTTCGACATTTTCAGCGACTGCCGTCTGACTTCCACAACCCGAAGGCGACATCGAAGCATTGCAGTTAGACCAATTGTTGGATTTTTGGGCTCCAACAACCCGTAACGACTGCCACTAGATGTTCGTATGGCAACCGGGACAAACGGCTTAACGTGCTTTCCGAGGCACGACCAGACCAGTGCAAATATTCATATTCATGCATACAAATACTTGCACCAATATTATTTTGCAAAGTATGAAGGTTATCGAAATCGGCCGACAGTTGGTAGGTTCCGCACGATTACCCTTTTTGGGCACATGCTCCACGTTGTCAAGCTTCCAGGACTTGGGCACTATACCAGTCCTAAATGAGAGGCGATACCAGCGCCTCCAGGCAACTCGGGCGCACATGCCTTAAGAACAATCGCTGGTATACCATCTGGACCAGTAGCCTTATTTACGTCCAGACGACACAGTACTCTCAGAACCTCCTTGGTCCTAATGCAAACCTCAGGCATTGAAGTTCCGAAATCAGGTAAATTAGGCGGCAATGGCAATAGTGGCTTTGGCATGGGCAAAGAGACATGCAAAGAGACCTGCTTTCTCTCTCGCCGTATGAGCCAGTGTTCCATCAGGCCTAACCAGCGGAGCCAGTGTGGGATAGAAGTTCGCCTACACCGATTTGGCAAGGGACCAAAAAGATCTGCTACCGGTTGGCTGCGCAGATAACTTGCTGCCAACATGGGTAATGCGGTCGAAGCGCAGCTTAAGCGCCTTTTTGTAGGACTTTTTGGTAACTGGTGTCATCATCATCATCCCAGCGTTAATCCCAGTCGCATCCGAAGCCTTTTCAGCTTTGGAATCTGGGGTCCGCTTTACTAGACCAACTGCTGATATGGCTAAACTTCGACATTTTCCGATTATAACTTGATTATTTATTTTTTGGTAACTGGTGTGTCTATGTAAGTATATCACTATAAGGACAAAATAAAAATGTCATAAACCAATGAATTAAGTTATTTATTTATATTGTAATAATACAACAATGAACGTTCAGACCCTTGGTAATAAGTGAGTATTTAAATAAATTAGTAAATGATGCACTACCAGTAAAAATAAAACGCGCGCAGTCGTTACCGGCAAAAGACTCTTGTAGGACAACAAGATCACAACGAAAAGTAGTGTTATTTGTCGTTGTGATCTTGTTGAGCTAACTACTTTTTACCTAATAATTATATATATTCTATATTATTTAAATATTCAGTATGTATGTTAAGTTTTGGATATGTGTCTATTTTAGTGCATTGTATTTATAATATTTACACCAACGACGATTATAAATAAATACCTATACAACGTGTAACAAAAAGGGTATATACATACCAAGGGCATGGCATTTTTAGATGATATCAAACGATATCGGAAGGGTTTCATCTCAAAATAAAATACTCAACAAATTGGTACCAAATTTTCGGTTTCGTGTGTTTCTTAAAATCAAATCATAACAAACGTGGCAGCACACTACATACGTTAATAACTACTCGTTACCCGTCACTTTACTAGCCAAAATTCGATAAATGTCTTCAATATCTCTGTGCGACTAGTATGATAGTAGCCTATCACAGGCGGTGTTTTTCCTCATAACTTCCTAACATAAAGAAATAGGATTAAAAAACCCTTCCAATATCGTTTGATATCATGTAAAGATGCCAAGCCTTTGTTATGTATATACCCTTTATGTTACACGTTGTATAAGTGATACCTTTTGATATTTTAATAGTTTGTTTCTATATATTATTAACATAAAATAACTAAGATTAAGCAATAAATAGAGAACATGATAAAAAATTAACAATTTTCAATGATCAAGGCTTAACTTTAAAAATATAACTACTTAGTAAAAAGGTTCAATAACTACGTGTACCAACTAAGGTAAATTTTAAAATAAATTAAATGACAAATAATTTAAATAACTACTGACCAAAAACATCTGAAACACAGTAGTGTTGCAACTAATTAATACAATTGTGCAGCTTTTTAAACACATTACGCCTGTATTTTCTGAAGGTTTAGGCAGAGTTGCAGCCGTTTTCACGCATACATTTTCATCAGTTATGGTATATAGTCAAAGGTAAAAGGAAGTGAATCCATTGCCACTAGCCGTGCAAAAAATTCAGCAATGGGTTTCATTTTGACAGTTCAACATTATTCATTGCGCCATGTCCATTGTCGAGTAGATAATTTCCAGAGACATATTTCGAATCTATGGAACAATGAACGCTAGCAATATGCTTCTAAATTATTTCAAGTGATAGTAAGTAGTAGGTAGTGTGTTACGGAATCAGAGTGTAGATTCCGAACTTCAACTCCCCGAACTCGTTCGAACTGTATTAATTAATTGCATCACTTGTAAGATTTAAGAAATAAAACAGTAAGTACCTTATTATGTTCTACTATGTCAATATTTGTCATCAATATGATAACGTTTATTTAAAGTAGGTACCTAATAATAGATTTAGAGCAAATTTTCCAACGCCAGATAATTATAACTGCGGGATAATTTTCAATTTTTGGCAGTTATTTTAGGTATATAAAATCTCTCAGATGTCAATTGTTCGACGAATAAAAAGTATCTGTCGGTTGAAAAATTAGCCCTTCCTTAAATAAAATAACAAAGGCGGTGTTACAATCTGATAAGGCTTGCAGGATCAATGAGATCGCACAATACAAGCAGGCCTTTGTCCAGCAGTGGGCACATAAAAAAAGACCAAAATGGTACTAAAAGTTGGTAAAACAACCAGAATTTCTTTATTCTGTATTTTGGACAGATTCAAAAAATATTAAAGACAAAAATTTAAATTGATTTTGCATCTTTATTTATGCCAACATTTTTCCTGCATTAAAAATAAATAAACTAAAATCAATAAATTATTTATTGCAATTCTCCAATAAATCACGGCACGACTCGCGTCATCCCTAAACACAATTAATGCTGTGTAGTGACGAGAGCTAGGTATCTAAGTAACGAACTTAATAATATTTTAAAATAAAATAATAAATGGACAGTCTTGTTAGTCTTAACAACTTACATTATATAAAAAAAACTATTTAATATACAGTATGTTAACTAACAGAGGGCGTTCCCGTTAACCCGAAATAGTATAGCATAATATGCTAAAAAAAATATTTCCATTCGAAAACAAAATGTTTTAAAATTTTTTCCAATATGAAAATATTCAATAAAAATTATAAATTGACATGTAAAAGAAACACACTGTACACGCGAACATGAAAGATGGCAACGTCGCAATTTATTTATACATGACGACTACTATTTTGATTTAAAACAGGAGGTTTCAAATTTATTTCCAATTAGAATTTTTTTATTCGGATTTTTTTATGCTTATTTTTCTATGCTGATAATTTTATTTTAATCTATTAATGATATATATTAACGAGTTTAAGGGAACGCCCTCTGTTATTTAACATACTGTATATCTAGACATATATTATTATAGATATACTTACAACATTGTTTTTTGTATACCCGATACATGTGTGTATATGCCCTAACAAATTAACCGAAATAAATGTGCCGATCGGAGCAGCAGCACACACATGCAATTTTTTTATTCTGCGTACATTTTACACGTTGGCACAGTGTGAGTGAGATGGGGCGCAATCTAAAGCATAGAGAAGAAAAAGATGGCTAGTGTTTGTCGTTTGCGCTTAAATAGAATCGACGAAAACTAAAGCGACTTGCTGGACTTACCTTCTTTTGTACGCTTTTTCAGTGCGCTAGTGACGTATCTAGCTTAGTTTAATACTATATCAATGATTTATATAAAGACTTTATGAACAAAATTTAAAAAAAAAAATAATGAAAAATCACATTATGAGCTTGTTATGTTACCTGGTTGTCCCTACAAAAATATGGCCCGCTCGTGCCTGCAGCGCTGTGAACTGTGATGTGCACTTGGTAACTACACTGCAACATTTTTTTAAATATATTTGGAAAAAAATATAACATGGCGTAAAAATGATTGGAACCGATTCAGTTACTTAATCTGAACAAACTATATTCAGGTTTCGCATAAAGAAAACGTTGTTTATTAGTTACGTACTTACAGTCTATCGATCCTGTTAGTCTCACCTTGAGAAATTTGGTGAAATACGCTTTGAGTCAGCTGTCAAATAGGTAGGTAGTGTCATTTTTTCCCTTTAGCATTAGTTGAAATGACAGCTCACTTAATCTAAGTTTTTACGGTGAGATAGTTACAGAGTCGTAGGCTGTCAGTGGTAAAAAATCAGTAGGGACATGCTGGTCTCTTCTTTTACTAACTTATTATTATAAAAAAATAAACATGACGTGTAAAAGTGATCAGTGATCCTACTTGCTTAATAAACAATTTCATTTCATTACTACGACTAGACCAGCTCAAAGTTAAAGGTGAACATGTTATGTCTGGCGGGTACTGGGCCAACGGTTGATTTTGGGAAGTTGTCTGTGTTTTAATTACACGGTAAACTCTGCTTGCGAGATGTAAAATTCGTGTGACGTCAGTATGACGTGTTGTTCCACGTGGCGTTTGTAGGTATCGCTATATTGTCACTGATTTGTTTAAATTATGTATAATGGTTAGTAAAAATCTTAATGCGACTGAGAATTTCGATGAATATTCATTCAATTTTCTATGCAAACAGAAGTATTTTTACGTAGTATTTCTTCTATTTTTTTAATATACTGAAGGAAGTTTTTGTGTCTGGACCTATTGCTTATCAAATTAGTCAATAACCAAATAACAAAAACCCAATTAACACTCATAAAACCTATACAATAAAATAAAAGACGTTACGACACCGGCAGAATTGCGTAACACACTAATATTAGCAATCAGCCTCCGTGGCGTAGCGGTAGCGAACGCGGCCGTTGCGCAAGAAGGCGCGGGTTCGATCCTCGCACAGTGCAAATATTTGTATGCATGAATATGAATATTTGCACTAGTCTGGTCGTGCCTCGGAAAGCACGTTAAGCCGTTCGTCCCGGTTGCCATACAAACATCTAGTGGCAGTCGTAACGGGTTGTTGAAGCCCTCAAAAGTCTAACAATTGGTTTAACTGCAATGCTTACATATCGCCTTCGGGTTGTGGAGGTCAGACGGCAGTCCCTTCACGGAAAATATCGAAGTTTAGCCAAAATCAGCACTTAGACTGAAGTGGACCCCAGACTCCAAAGCTGAAAAAGCTACGGATGCGACTGGGATTAACGCGGAGATGATGATGACTAATATTAGCAATGGCTTGCATTTTGAGAGTTCCATAACATTGAATGCGTTATTTACATTGCTGAGCATACAATTGTTTCAAACATATTAAGCAATGCATTAGCAATCCTTCAAAATTATGCATATTGTGATTGATATTGTGAGTGCAATTCGGTTAAAATACACAACAATTTGCTTAAACCTTATAAGAACGATGATTGTCGGCTTTGACGACCAAATCTTAATAATGTTAATCAGTTGAGAAGTAGAGTTTCTGTTTACTCTACTCTTACACGCAACTAGATATATCCACATATATATATTTAGTTAGGTATTTATGTATTATTAGCACTACCCCCCTCCCGCATTCCTCGCGTTATTGCAGCAATGCACTCGTTGCTGCTCGTAAATTTAAATAGGAATGCAATATACTCATGTACTTTCCAGAATCAATTCTCTAAGTGGTAATGTAAACCGTATTAAAATCAAATGGGTAGCTTCGAAACTAAGGGATCACACAGATAGACACCTAAAGCTAAACGTAAAAATTGTATAAAACGAAATCGTTTTATACAATTTTTCATCAATCAAATTATTTGAGCAACTGCATCAAGAATTTTAATCTTGCAGTTCTGATAAGAAACTCATAAAGGATATTTCCATATCTAATTTTAATCAATTTAAATAAGAAGTAAAGTGCTCTATGCCGTTTTCATGGTAACCATAGTGCGCGCTGGCCATCTCAGCGTCTCTTCCCTTGAAGGAGTTATGATTTTTAAAGGCATTTATCATAATTAGCGTAAGAGCTAACTTTCCAACTAAGAATGATTTCACCAGCATGAACTTCAACATGCCCATGACGAGAGGCATTATCGCTGACTGTAGGACGAACGGCAAAATGAACATCGGTAGGATTCTCATCAACACATTCTTCTTTTTCTTCTTTCGACCTGAAATAAAATAAAAATAATACAGGTTAGTTTTTCTGTCATATTGAAAACTTAGGTACAAGCTAAGTTTGTGCCACAGTTCACTGAACATATTTCAATCGCGTGCTGGATTAAAGTTCACTCCCTCTCATCGTAAGGAGGCCTGAGTCCCAGCTAGGTTTCCCAACCATATTGTTTTCAACAGTATTATACTGTTTTTCGGTACATAGCCTAGCCTATTTAGGGGACAGAGATTAACCTATTATAATACAGTATTAAGATACAGAAAAATTTAAAAATTGTATTTTTTGCCAATAAATATTTGTACTGTATTGTATGTATTCGGGGCCAAAAATATGTTTACGAAGTAGATATATGTCCGTCCATACACAAACTACCGAACTTGTGGAAGGAGTTCAAAAAATATGATCTTAAAAGTTTACTAAAATAAAATACTGTTTTGTTTTGTGAAATAATGCAATTTTTTAACTCCGTCCTTGATATACTTTTTTCATGAAGAAAAAGTTGGGAACCCTAGTCCCAGCAAAGAAAATTTGTTGGCATTATAGGTACTACATTAGCCACGCCACCGCGCGGTTTCGCTAGCGTCTATTTACACCTCTTGGAAATATCAGGATAAAAATATTCTAAGTGGAATTCTGGTTATAAATCATCTGTGTGCAAAATTTCAACCAGATCCGTTCCATTGAGCACGCCACAATAGCAGCGCTAAGTCCCCTCTTTGAGGAGGCTAGAGAGGCGCCTTGGCGCCCTCACCTTCCGCCTGACGGAAGTCCTCACTGGACACGGTTGTTTCGGGAGGTTCCTGTTCCGTATAAGGCGAGAGGAAACGCCAGGGTGACACCATTGTGTGGATCGCCCTGAGGACACGGTGGAGCATACGGTGGAAGTCTGCCCGGCTTGGGTAGAGCACCATCGTGTCCTCGTAGCGGCGATCGGCGAGGATCTCTCGCGTCCCACCCTGGTCCAGGCCATGGTCCGGAGCGAGAGTGCATGGCAGGCCGTCACCTCCTTCTGCGAAGCAGTGATGCTGGCAAAGGAGGCGGAACGCGTGAGGCAACGGGAATCCCAGCGACCTCTAGCCGCCGCAGGAGACGCCCTGGTCGGGAGATGTCACTAAACTCCCAGCCACCGTAGGCGCGGGCCTGCGGGCGGTGAGCAGTGGGCAGCTCGCCGCTCGCTAAGGACCAGGCCCGAGTCGACGGCGCGTCGTGTTTCACGCACGCCTCAAAGAGATGTCAGCACATCGTGACGGGGTCCACGAAGACCGATGCCTCCTGGGTCAGGGTTGCGGGTTGGTCGCACAGGCAAGTGAAGAAACACGGGTGGGTTTTAGTCAGTAAAAGTCTGACACGCCCTTCCGCTCCGCCCAGAGCGGGAGAAGTCATTTGATGATTTCCTATCCTAAAAAAAAAAATTCTTTCCGTAGACACATAAGCACATCCTCACAAACCTTCGCATTTATTATCTTAGTAAGATAGGAATCGATTAAATATAAAAGAAACAGAACCCTAACTTTCTTTTTCTTTTATAATTAATCGATTGACAGAAGCACTACAACTATGTTCAATTCGTTAAGGTTAAAAGCTACATAACTTCTTTAGCGATCTGTGGTATGGCCCAAGCTGACCTTAGGCTTATTTAGTCTTAAAATACATAACTGCGTCAGTACTAACAATAACTGTGATTGCCCCCTACAATAAACAAAATGGAGACCACAAAATATTTGGGAATTATGATTGACGAAAGACTGTCTTGGCATTCTCAGATTGATCAAATCGTTGGTAGAATTAGGAAGTTGATATGGATTTTTAAAATCCTTAGACACTCAGCTAGCGTTGAATTACTAAAAAAGGTATATGTTGCCTTGGCTCAGTCCATCATGATCTACTGCATTCCAGTGTGGGGCGGCGCATCAAAAATTAAATTCCTCGAGGTAGAGCGTGCTCAAAGAATACTCCTAAAAGTAATGTTTTTTAAAAAACTAACATTTCCTACAGCCACTCTTTATTCAGAAGCCAACCTTTTAAGTATTCGCAAATTGTATATTTTACATACCACTCTAAGGAAACATAAGTCACTTACAGTAAGGCGAAATTACGAAGTAACCAAAACAAGTGCATGTAGAACTTACTTTGCTATGCACCAATTTTCAATTCAATCTTCGCATTTATATAACTCTATTAACAAAATTCTTAAAATATATACAAAAACTACTATGGAATGTAAACGGATGGTGAAAGAGTGGCTAAAAACTCTAGACTATGAAGATACTGAAAATATGATTGTCCATATTAGTAGGTAGTTTTGTTGTTATGAATAGATAGTAATATGTCATATATCACGTGGCCGCTTGTTTGCATTGATATAACAAAATATATTTATATATAATTAAAACGTAAACAAACAAAAGCAAAATTAAATTCAGATATAGGCATGTCCATGAGTATATTAATACATAAATAAATAAATTGTTTCACACACACACAATCCAATACACAAATACAGACAACCATCCACACAAACACTTACTCACACTTGCACACACACACGTGCTTACTTTTAGTTTGCACTTCCGTAGATTTAGTTCACACCTGTATTTCTTAATTATTGAATACAATTTAATTAAGTTGCTGGGAAACATGTAATCAAGTTAAGGGAGCGCGGCCTCTCCTGGCACAAGTTTTTTCAAACTTAAAAGGAGAGGTCAACCTCAATTTTGTTTGTACCAACTTAGTTTTTGAATAAATATTTTTCATTTTTCATTTTTTTCATTTAGACTAATGTTTGTTAGACTAAATAATTTGGAAACGAAGCTAAAAACGTATCATAAATAATAGTACATAATCAGTCTACTTATAATGGCCTTGGACACAGGCCTCCTCTCGGTGAGAGGGAGTGGGCCGTAATCTACCACGCGGGCCTAGTGCAGATTGGTAGGTGTCACATGTCTTCGAAGTATTTTTTATATTTCTTTTTTGGTTTTGATGTAGTCCTTCACCTGTTTCGAGAACGTGTTCAAAAAAAAATGTATTTCGGACTGGCGCATACATCGGTAAGAGCCTGTCCAGAAAGCGCGATTTACGCGCGAGTCCACTCGCGCGTTTTGATTTGTATTGCGTCCAGATGCGGCGAAATCACGCGCGTATGTGATGAGACGGATTTGGTCAGTTATAAAAATGGACTCGGATACTGCGGTTGTGTTGTAGCTTGCATACCGTCGATGAGAACGTCGTAAACGAAGAGAAAGTCGACGATTTAACGTGCATCCCATTCTACGTGACAGAATGACCTACAAGTTTTTTTTTCTCCTCGGAATCACCAGCTTCACAAAAAATGTCTACTATTTCTTCCTAGTTCCTACGCGTAATGGTTCTATTAGAATAATCTGACGATCCCATATCCCATATAGCTACCCTTTTACCTCAATTTCGTCAATAAAAAGTTCCGTGTCAAAGTTTTCTCGCTCCATTTTTATAAACAAATACGTCCACTCGCCACGGACACACGCGTAGTACTGGACGCTGCAACGGCGCCGGAGTATCTCGACTCGCGCGGCGCTCGCGCGGCGCTCGCGCGTAATACGCGCGAGTCGAGAGTCCCGCTCATTGCAAGCGTTTTACGCGCGAGTGAGGTAACGCGCGAGAGCATCTGGACGGAATGTATGCAGCTCTAGTAACTCGAGAACGCGCGAGTGCCTACGCGCGAGTGGACTCGCGCGTAAAACGCGCTTTCTGGACAGGCTCTAATGCTGAGAGCCTGTCCAGAAACGCGCTTTCTGGACAGGCTCTAATGCTTGAAATCTTTGACACGGAACTTTTTATTGACGAAATTGAGAAAAGGGTAGCTATATGGGATATGGAATCGTCAGATTATTCTAATAGAACAATTAAGCGTAGGAACTGGGAAGAAATAGTAGAAATTTTTTGTGAAGCTGGTGATTCCGAGGAGAAAAAAAAAACTTTAGGTAAGGTAATAATACTTTATTAAATAATATTATTCCTTGCATAGATATTACGTTAATAAACTATATCATTTTATCTTGCCAAGGGAGTTTATCTTCGTTAACAAAATAATCAGCAAATCTATCTCTTGTATTCAATGATCTCGCATTAGGCCTCACTGCTTCAGTGTTCAAATTAATTAGAGATGTTTCATAGAGAGTGTGATCATACCTGTATCCATCCCTTAACCTTACGTAATTATGGAGAACACAACAAGCCTTAATGATGTTTTCTGCAAATTCTATGTCCACATTCAACGGTCTATGAAATATTCTCCATTTATTTACCAAGATGCCAAAGCAACATTCAATGTAACGGCGGGCTCTGGATAAGCGATAGTTGAAAATTCTTTTTTTGCTTGTTAGAGATTTACCGCAATAAGGGCGCATTATATTTTCAGACAGACTAAACGCCTCATCTCCTACTATGACATGAGGTAAGGGGGTTGTATCTATTTGCGATATTGGCTTTGGATCTGGGATATCTAAAGTTTTCTCGAGAAGTTTTTTATATAAAATAGAATCTTTAAAAATTGTGGAGTCATTACTTTTTCCATATGCGCCTATATCCACTGCAATAAAACAATAATTTGCATCGCATACGGCCAACAAAACAGTTGAAAAATAACCCTTATAGTTATAAAACAGAGATCCAGAATCGTTAGGTTTTATAATACGGATATGCTTGCCGTCAATGGCGCCGATGCAATTTGGAAAATTTGTGTATTTTTGAAATTGTTTCGAAATTTCTTTCCATTCGGCTTTCCTTGGTTCTCTCATTACTATATTTTGCAGTTTGTTCCATAGGACGTAACAGGTTTTCTGTACTATTTCGATAATTGTAGACTTTCCTAATCTGTAGGCATAATGCAGATCCGCAAAATAACACCCTGTAGCCAAATATCTGAAAAGAAAGTTACATAAGAATTATGAGGCATTCCACGAAGCACAGCCAAACGAAGCACAGCCAGAGGAAGCGCATCTAACGTATTCCACTAAGCACACCCGTAGCTGGGCTTCAAATAATAATATTAAAATAATTAATTTTCTATTCCATGAAGCACACCTATGAAATATTACTCGCATAGTGCGGGGACAATGAAATAAAAATATCGATAGAAGAAAATATTTATTATTTAAAAGACGAACTTAAATTTCTAACATCTTTCAGTTTCATTATAATAATGTGTTTGTGTGTGTGTGTGTGTGTGTGTGTTTACTATCATTTTCTCACTTTCGTCAGGCTCTTAGAGCCTGTCCAGAAAGCGCGTTTTACGCGCTAGTCCACTCGCGCGTTTTGATTTGTATTGCGTCCAGATGCGGCGAAATCACGCGCGTATGTGATGAGACGGATTTGGTCAGTTATAAAAATGGACTCGGATATTGCGGTTGTGTTGTGGCTTGCATACCGTCGATGGAAACGTCGTAAACGAAGAGAAAGTCGACGATTTAACGTGCATCCCATTCTACATAACAGAATGACCTACAAGTTTTTTTTTCTTCTCGGAATCACCAGCTTCACAAAAAAATTCTACTATTTCTTCCCAGTTCCTACGCGTAATGGTTCTATTAGAATAATCTGACGATTCCATATCCCATATAGCTACCCTTTTCTCACTTTCGTCAATAAAAAGTTCCGTGTCAAAGTTTTCACGCTCCATTTTTATAAACGAATACGTCCACTCGCCACGGACACGCGCGTAGTACTGGACGCTGCAACGGCGCCGGAGTATCTCGACTCGCGCGGCGCTCGCGAGTAATGCGCGCGAGTCGAGAGTCCCGCTCATTGCAAGCGTTTTACGCGCGAGTGCGGTAACGCGCGAGAGCATCTGGACGGAATGTATGCAGCTCTAGTAACTCGAGAACGCGCGAGTGCCAACGCGCGAGTGGACTCGCGCGTAAATCGCGCTTTCTGGACAGGCTCTTACTTTCTTCCACGAGCGTCATTAGTACTGTCACCGACAATGGCAGCAAATTATAAATCTCACAATGAGTTATCTTATGCTAAATGAAATAACGTAAAGTTACTTTTGCGTGACATACTCCTGCACTCTGCAGAACTTTCACGACAACCACGGAAGCCGTTATAATTATTCGTATGATAAAATAATACGAGAATATAATTACCTAATTATATTTTCGTAAAACATATATACAGCAATAAAAATGCTTTTGTATTCATTACTTATTTATTCATTCTTAATAAACTAGTGCGCTTTACCATAAACGATTGCATCACTGCTTACCATCAGGCGGGATTGCAGTCAAGCACTAGTTTATAATGATTAAAAAAAAAAGAAGTAAGATATTCCTTTAAAAACGTACCGATGATAGGTACATCAAGTTACTACAATTTGTCAGATTTCTTTACTAGATTTTCAAGTTTATTGCCAAAACATTAAGGCTCAAGGTTGATTGGGAATATTTGACAGTTTCTCCTGCTTTTATTTCAATTTATTTGGTGTCAGAGTAACATGTCTTTTTCTACCATATTTTGTACTAGAGGCCGTGCACGACTTAGTCTGCATTTTTTATATGCTCCACTCCTATTGGTCGCAGCATGATGTTATATCGCCTAAAGCCTTCCGGGATCAATGGCATAGAATAAAGAGAGGAAGTAGGTTATCTGCGACCCAATCCGCGATTTAATTGCCTACTGTCTTAGGGTTGACCACTGTCCGCGCTTCGTCGGTTACGGTTGTCGCCCAAACCGCTAACAAATATTTATAGACTAAGAGCTTATGTTTAAATTATTTGCTTAGTATTTAGTTTACATATACTAGTCAGTTTTTTTTTTGTAATTTTTATTTTTAGTTTTGTACACATAAAGAACCATATTTATTTTTATTTTTAATTAATACAAATATAAATAATACAAACATAACATCTATTGAATCCCACATTTAATACAAAATTACAAATTAGCTACAGAAAAATACCTACTTTCTTCGGTTTCGACTATTACGAAACGCGTTGTTATTAAACTTTATTGTGTAATATATCCGTATCCTTGTAAATAACTTTTAGAAATATAATTTGAAAAATATAAGTCTTTTATTTGTTCATAAATAGACATACCAACTTTGCAGTTTATGTGATCATTTTTTAAAAGCTAGTGTGCCGAAAAGCCGTGACGCGCGAACCTCGTTCCGTGCTAGCCGCGACTAGCGCAGTCATAGGCACTCTAATATTGTGCTTAGGTGTGCGTGCGGCGACGCATAGATACTATGGCGCAAACATACAAGCCGCGCGCGGTCCGTTTGTATGAAGATAACGTACTTCCCTCTCTTTATTCTATGTCAATGGGCTATCCAACACAAAAATAATTTTTCAAATCGGGCCAGTAGTTTCTGAGATTAGCGCGTTCAAACAAACTCTTCAGCTTTATACAGTATGTTATATGTATAACAGAGGGCGTTCCCTTAAACTCCTTAATATATATCATTAATAGATTAAAATAAAAATATCAGCATAGAAAAATAAGCATAAAAAAGTCCGAATAAAAAAAAATTCTAATTGGAAATAAATTTGAAACCTCCTGTTTTAAATCAAAATAGTAGTCGTCATGTATAAATAAATTGCGACGTTGCCGTCTTCATGTTCGCGTGTACAGTGTGTTTCTTTTACATGTCAATTTAAAATTTTTATTGAATATTTTCATATTGGAAAAAATTTTAAAACATTTTGTTTTCGAATGGAAATATTTTTTTTAGCATGTATGTATGCTATACTATTTCGGGTTAACGGGAACGCCCTCTGTTAGTTAACATACTGTATATTAGTATACAAGTATAGATTAGATGTCACCTCAGCATAATTGCGTAGCACACTATCAGTAGGTTTCATTTTGACAGTTCAACAGCATTCATTTCGTTATTTATGTTTTTGAGCAGATACATTTTCGAACATATGGAGCAATGAAATAGCAATAAGCTTCAAAATGATTCCAACTGATAGTAATGTTGTCTTACGCAATTTAGGGTGCATATAATCTTCATTCACACATGCCATTCATCATTCCTTCATCGTCATCATCATCAACCTTTTTATCGTCCCACTGCTGGGCACAGGTCTTCTCTCATACAGAGATGGTCATTAGTCATTCCTTACCCTAGCTTTATTTAAAAACTAACATAGTTTGATGATATTATGCATAATCATGGAGAGTTTTTCATCTCGTAAGAATAATTTATTAGGTAGTAGAAACTAGATACTATTCGATGTAATTTTCTACCCTGCTTCTGCGTGTAAACAATTCTAGGTAGACCTATGTATAATTTTGAAGTTAAGGCGCGTCTCCGTGTAAAACGCAGCGCAACTCGTTTTTTATGTAGTTTTTCAGAGTTTAGTTTAGTTTGTACTCTTTATCCAAAAGAAATATCAACTTATAAAAAATACATAAAACTTGTACGTAATCTTGGCTCCAGAAAGGTACATTTTCAACTTTACGACTGCACGGTTAGCGCAGTGCTAAAGCTGTGACTGCTGCGTTGCGTGTCGTGGGTTCCATTCCCGCACCGAATAAATATTTGTATGACGTACCAGTAGTTGTTTCGGTTCTGGCTGTTTATGTCATCATCATCATCATCATCCCAGCGTTAATCCCAGTCGCATCCGAAGCCTTTTCAGCTTTGGAGTTTGGGGTCCGCTTTACCAGTCCAACTGCTGATATGGCTAAACTTCGACATTTTCCGTGAAGCGACTGCCGTCTGACCTCCATAATCCGAAGGCGATATCGAAGCACTGCAGTTATACCAATTGTTGGACTTTCGAGGGCTCCAACAACCTGTAACGACTGCCACTAGATGTTCGTATGGCAACCGGGACCAACGGCTTAACGTGCTGTCCGAGGCACGACCAGACCAATGGAAATATTTATATTCATGCATACAAATACTTGCACTGTGCGGGGATTGAACCCGCGCCTCCTTGCGCAACGGCCGCGTCCGCTACCGCTATGCCACGGACGCTATCAAATCTTGTTCTGGTTGTTTATGTATGTAGTTTATATGTTTGTAAACGTACCCACGATACAAGAGAAATTGTAGTGGGTGGCAATGATTTAAAATAAAATATGATCCACGGCCGTATATACTCAATTGAAACAAAGAAATTCTTTAAAAGTTCGGTAGGTAATTGGTAAGGGTGGTAGGCAATTTATATTGCGTGTTAATATTTAGGATATTATACTCCTTCGTTTACTTTCTAAAAAGTCACAAACCTACCACCGACCACAGTTCAGTATATAACAAAAAAAAAAGCCAGTGAAGTTGGTACATCGATATCTGGTTTCTTGCCTTCACAAAGTTCATAATAAAAAGTAATATTCAAGTCCATGGCCTGCGCATGTCGTCGGACCGGTTTGCTTGCGGTCGCCGTACTTTCAAGTGCTCTGATTATTTCGGCAACATTATAAGTAAAATCGGTGTATGAAAACCTTGACCATTCTTCATCATCATCAACCTTTTATTGTCCCACTGCTGGGCACGGGTCTCCTCGCATACAGAGATGGATTGAGCGTAATCACCACGCTTGCTCACTGCGGGTTGGCGATTTCAGACTTAAAGTCCAGGTTTCCTCAAGATGTTTTCCTTCACCTTCAGTCATTGGTGTGCAAGATGTACTAAGAAAGTACATATAACTTTAGAAAAGTTACATTGGTACTTGCCTGACCTGGAATCGAACCCGCGCACTCATACTTGAGAGGCTGGTGTTGTAACCACTAGGCCAGCACGACATTATGACATTATTATACATTATTTATTACTAGCTTTTCGCCCGCGGCTTCGCCCGCGTGGAGTTCGGTTATATCGCGCTTTTTAGATTTCCCTCGGGAACATCATATTTTTCCGGCATAAAATAGTAGCCTATGTTCTTTCTCAGGGTCCAAAGATTGTCTGTGCCAAATTTCATCAAAATCGGTTGAGAGGTTTAAGCGGGAAAGTGTAACAGACAGACAGACAGACAGACAGACAGACCGAAAGACAGACAGACAGAGTTACTTTCGCATTTATAATATTAGTATGGATGGTACATTACATTGAATATACTAATAAATGGTCGCACAACTAAATGAATTTGAAAGAAAAGAAACCAAAGTGACCTGTGTTTATCGTCTAGAATATTCCATCGCTACCAATAAACAATAAATTGCAGTCCGTCACCGGTCTGTTTATTACCTATTTGTATGTCGGACGCATTTCACCATACTTTCTAGATACCACACATGCACCGAAATAAATCAATGAATTAGGTCGGGCCTTCATCAAATTTCCTTTCAAGTAACCAAATAACTTTTAAGGAAATTTTATTCTTGTTTGTACTGATTTTACGCGTTAGTCTAGTCCCTTTATTACAAACTATGGATATTGTTTAAACGGGGTTTAAACCCCCTAAATAGTTATTGAATTATGAACCTCACCTTTATAGAAATTCAGTTCTTTATAGGTATAAAAATGAAAGCCTTGAGAAAATAAGTTTCACTTTAGCATTAAGAACTTTATTTAGGTTAAGACTAGAACTGCAGAAAGCACGTTAAGCCGTTGGTCCCGGTTGCCATACGAACATCTAATGGCAGTCGGTAAGGGTTGTTGGAACACTCAAAAGTCCACCAATTGGTTTAGCTGCAGTGCTTTGATATCGCCTTCGGGTTGTGGAGTTCAGAGGGTAGTCGCTTCACGGAAAATATCGAAGTTTAGCCAAAATCTGCAGTTAGACTGGTAAAGCGGACCCCAGACTCCAAAGCTGAAAAAGCTTCGGATGCGACTGGGATTAACGCGGAGATGATGATGATAACTAGAACTAAAGTTAGATTTCGTTTTGTAAATAAGACAGTAAGAGTAGGTAAACCTTATCTAAATACCAATGTCTGAATTTTCGCATTGTAGTGAAATTTTCATAAACTCTGCATCAAGTGCTGACTGGTGTTGTATACAATATACAGTATGTTAAATAACAGAGGGCGTTCCCTTAAACTCGTTAATATACAGTATGTTAAATAACAGAGGGCGTTCCCTTAAACTCGTTAATATATATCATTAATAGATTAAAATAAAATTATCAGCATAGAAAAATAAGCATAAAAAATCCGAATAAAAAAAAATTATAATTGAAAATTAATTTGAAACCTCCTGTTTTAAATCAAAATAGTAGCGTAGTATCATAAATAAATTGCGACGTTGCCGTCTTTCAAGTTCGCGTGTTCTTTTACATGTCAATTTAAAAATTTTATTGAATATTTTCATATTGAAAAAAATTTTAAAACATTTTGTTTTCGAATGGAAATATTTTTTTTAGCATGTATGTATGCTATACTATTTCGGGTTAACGGGAACGCCCTCTGTTAGTTAATATACTGTATAATAATTTCTAGTTACATCGACTACTAGCTTTTTCTCCCCGTTTAGGAAGGTACAAGCTAACTTAGAAAATATCTGTTAAGAACGAATTTCTGATGATCAATATTTGCGTTTGAAATTAGACAGTCTGTTGTTTTGTGTCGGGAGTTTGGTCGTGGAGGGTCTCCAGATCAATCTCCCTCTGGCGCGTTGATCGTGTTGTTAGCTTTAGCATTGCATCACCTCGCTCTACTGCCGTCTTCCTTCCTATTTACTCGGTTTTTTTGAGTGAATAGGCTCTTGATAAACTAGTGCGCTTTACCATCAAAGATTGCATCACTGCTTACCCATCAGGCGAAATTGCGGTCAAGCACTGGTTTATAATTAGGCAGGCATGAAAAGGCAAACAGACAGAGAGTGTTACTTTCGCTGTAAATGCCTGTTGCTTCAGCTGGCTTTAATTAGGAAAGCTCTCCAACATTTATCAGTTATCTACATATGTTGCTGATCATAAACATTTTTGACCATATGAATCAATGGCTTAGCAAAATGTCTTCAAAAGTAATGATTCAGATTGTGTTTTGATGTGTGTTACGCCATTGGGATTCTTTAAGAATATTCTCATGTTGCACCTTTTATCTCGCAGTTAATGGTCAGTATCACCCCTTTACTCGTGTTTGAAGATTAATATATAGTAAGACTAGCTGCGCCTCGCGGTTTCACTCGCGTAGGTTTCGATATTATGTTTATTTTTTTATATGCTCCGCTCCTATTGGTCGCAGCGTGATGTTATACAGCCTAAAGCCTTCCTGGATTAATGGGCTTTCCAATGCAAAAATATTTTTTTAAATTGGATCAGAAGTTCCCGAGATTAGCGCATTCAAACAAAGAAACTCTTCACTCTTTATATATTAGTATAGATTAGATGTCACCTCCGTAGTCACGCCCTTTCTAACCAGCAGGGTAATTGCGTAGCACACTATCAGGGGCCCTAGTCTGCTATTACAATTGTACCAGAATAGTCGATCAGTGATCTCATAATGACGGATTTTGACAAGTTTCGTAATCTACTAACAAAATGGCGTCATTATGACATTCCAGTGGGCAATCACTGCCACTGCACTCCATATTAATAAATGTTCAAATCGAGTATTGGTTTTTAGAAACTCATTGCTATTAACGGGTTTTATAATAACGGCAATACGGCAATGTCATTCTATCACCATTACATTACGAGCCGACTGAGATAATTGATCGATCGTTATGAATTTAGCAGATTACGAACTTTTAAAGCACAATGACAATGGAATCGCGTTGGAATGACAAATTTATAAAAATAGCAGACTAGGGCCCCAGTAGCAATGCGTTTCATTTTGACAGTTCAACAGAATTCATTTAGATTACTAGTGGTCGCCAGCGACTTCGTTCGCGTGGAGTTAGTAATTTGAACATGTGATGCTCCGCTCCTATTGGTCACAGCATGGTGTTATATAGCCTAAAGCCTTCCTGGATTAATGGGCTATCCACCGCAAAAATAATTTTTCAAATCGGACCAGTAGTTCCTGAGATTAGCGCGCACAAACAAACAAACAAACTCTTCAGCTTTATATATTAGTATAGATAACTGCACGGTTAGCGCAGTGGCGGAACTAAACTAATTTTAAGTCAAGTTAGCCTTTTTCTTTCTATTTTATTAAGAAAAGGATAGAAGATAACATTTTAGTTTAATCCCATTGATAAAATATTAAACTAAGGTAGATATGTCACTAGCGCACTAAAAATGAAGCGTACAAAAGGAACTAAGTCCTGTATCTCGCTTTAGTCACTCTCGATACACTCGTAAAAACAAACGACAAACACTAACAGCGCAAACGACAAACACTAGCCATCTTTTTCTTCTCTATGCTTTAGATTGCGCCCCATCTCACTCACATTGTACCAATGTATGCCGAATAAAAATATGCATACGTGCTGCTGCTGTGTTCGGCACATTTTTTTTTTGGTCAGTTTGTTAGAATATATCGTATCTGTTTAATATTTTATCAATGTTTAATCCTGTCAAATTAAAATATTTCATAGACAGTTTAGACGCGATTATAAACATGACGACCCAAAATATGACAATTTACATTAGACTAATTCGACAGGTAAATTAGTTGTTCCGGGTCTGGCTGTTAGTGTTTGTAAGTTTATATGTTTGTAAACGTACCGACATACAGGAGAAATTGCTAATGTGGGGCAATGTTTAAAAAAATAAAGATTACTACACTTGCGTCTTGTGTGAAGAGGTTGTACTTACATGATACGCTTCGAAATTATTTTATTTTACATAGAAATCAATGATATAATAATATTAACTGATATGATATGTTCTAACAAACTAACCAAAATAAATGTGCCGTTCGGAGCAGCAGCACACACATGCAATTTTTTTATTCTGCTTACATTTCACACGTTAATAGAGTGTGAGTGAGATGGGGCGCAATCTAAAGCATAGAGAAGAAAAAGATGGCTAGTGTTTGTCATTTGCGCTGTTAGTGTTTGTCGTTTGTTTTTACGAGTGTATCGAGAGTGACTAAAGCGAGATAGTGGACTTACCTTCTTTTGTACGCTTCATTTTCAGTGCGCTAATTACCTACCTTAGTTTAATATTATATCAATGATAGAACTAATAACACACTGTTAGTAGCGATGGGATAGCGGACCCCGGGGCCCGGGCTCCAACGCGAAAGCCGCAGATGCAACCGGGATAAACGCTGAGATGATGATGATGATAAGTAGCAATGGGTTTCAATTTGACAGATCAACAACATTCCTTCCGTTATTTACGTCGTTGAGCTGGCATTTTTTTCGAACATATGAAGCAATCGGTTATCAATAACGTTCAAAGTGATCCAAGTAGAAATTGATAGTGTGTTATTAGCAATTAGGGTGCTTTTATTCAATAATACTTGGGAATAGGCAGAAGAGGTAAGCTTACCTTGCGCCTGTCACATTCAGTATCATGTAAACATTCTAACTTGATTTGTACTCGTAAGTATAATAGTATCACAGTATAAAAATCATACAGTAGGTCGACGCCTTTTATCTCGTGTAAAATGCCGACATCGTCTAGACAGGAACTCATCGGCCAGGGTTGTCACAAATAAACAATATTTATGAAATTATTTATTTATTGCAGATCAACATCGATACCAGAATCATATTTAGGTAATTAATTTGCTACGGGAACAACTCGAGACAGATTTAAGTTATTTAGATAGCATTTTCGTAACCAGCACCCTAATCGACCTCGGAATTAACACCCATATCATATTAATATACATTTAAATTGGTGTCCGCCATATTGGATTTCAGAAAGGATAACTTTTTCGTAACAAGCACCACAATTATAAATGTACTTAAAATTGACACCCATATTAAAATATAAAAAAATGACGTCCAACATTTTGGATGTCAAAAAGGATGGCTTCTTCGTTACAAGCACCCCAATTATACTCAAAATTGACACTCATATCAAATTATAAAATAAACAAATAAAAAAACAAACACGTGTTAGCCCTTAATGATAGATACCGAGCTACGAACATCGTTTTGTTCACAGCTCGGGTGCCGCTTACCCGCGTCACGTCCCTCAGATCCCGCACGATTGCTCTGTCTAGACGTCTTCGTCGGACGACTGTATGATTTTTAGATTGTGATAGTATCTTCTGTCGCGGTCGGTGTTATTTTATTACCTACATATATCGTGCTTCGATATCAAATGTGGGCTAATTTGATTTGACCTTCTATTGGAGTAATACTAGATCCAATAAACTTTATCGCCTTTATTCATTAACTTTGCTTATAGTTAATTATCTACTGACTAGTGACTGTTTAAACATACGTTTTTGACGTTTTAACGTCACTTAACTTTAATCATCGTTTATGAATAAACATCAAAATGTTTAAGGGGTTTATTCAAAACCGATGATTATAGTTAAGTGACGTACAAACGTCAAAAATGTATAATTAAACTGTCGCTAATCACTAGTTAATCTTATAGACGAGGGATTATTGTCCGCGAACTTTTTTGTCCGCTATAATAGATCGCTTACAACTGTATCGATTAACGCAAACGAGGGATTAAAAGTACCGCGTACAAAAAGTCCCCAGAATAACCGAGGACATGTAGAGAGCAAACCGGATAAAAGTACGGGGGAGTCCCCGAATAAAATAGAAGTCCTGTGACTCGGCGAAGCAACGCACATGGCGGACTTTAGTCCGCGTTGTATGCTCTCATTTCTCTACATTTCTGGGCAACAAATGACCGCACACCGTGTGCGTTGATTTCGCGGTAAAACCGCGGTGGATTTATTATTCGCGGAGCGTACTTTTTGCTCCGCCGCGGAGAAAACTCCGTCGTTTGCGCAGGCTCTTAGAGGGGTATACGTTCAGTCTCCAAGCAGCCGATCGTTTCTGTAAAAATCTCACCGTGATAAGTTAGATAAAGCGAGCTTACAGTAAGCTGTCAATAGTTTCAATCCCTAGCATTAGTTGCAGGGGCGTAGCTACCTCCGTATCTGCCGTATCAATTATACGGGGACCACGAGCCACGGAGGCCCCCAACTCGCGTAAGCAAAAATTAATAAAAACTTCCCAACTTTTTTTTATTTCACGAATGACAAAAGTCAAAAAAAGAGATTTCTCTTTTTCCCAGAGGAACGCCTGCCAGACCTGTCACTATTGTCCATAGAAGCAGAAAGTTTAAAAAAACTAAAGTCATCATCAGCTATAAATGATTTACTTAATCAGTTTGCCGAAAAAAAAAGCAAGGAGAGGGTATATATTCAATTTAAATTGTTTGTAAAATTTTTGGAAAAAGAAACAAACAGATAATTATGATGAATAGATATTTCTATTAATTTTATGCAATTTTTTTTTCTTTTGTGCAAATTCTTTACCCTTCCTAAGGGCCCCCAAACAAATTTTTATACGGGGCCCCTACGGCACGTGCCTAAGGCACGCTACGCTTCCGATTAGTTGAAAATGACAGCCCACTCGCCCACGTTACCTAAACGTTTACAGAGATGGTTATCTTACTACCATATTAATTTTGACTGCTTATAATAGTACTCTTCATAAGCTTTTTATGAGTACATATTTTTTTATACTTTGGCTCATGGAACGCTTTTTAACACAATAGTAATTTGAAAACTAAAAGAACGACTAAAATGTATAAAAAACCCAAACCAATGTCTTTTTGGGCAATAGTTTCTTTGACTTACTATTCTATTTATCACGTCAATCTTATATTATAAGAAAATACATATCTTCAAGTTTACAAATACATTTAAAAATTGCCGGAGTCCGAAACTTTTTTTTCCGAGTGTATGATGCGCCAAAAATGGTTCTTATCAACCCATGGACCCCCTTTGTCATTCCAATACGATTCCATTATCAATGTGCTTAAAAGTTCGTAATCTGCTAAATTCATAATCATCGATTAATTATCTCAGTTGTCTAATGGAATCGTGATAGAATAACATTGCCGTATTGCCGTTATTATAAAATCAGTTAAAAGAAATGGTTTTCTAAAAACCAATTCCCAATCAGAACATTTATAAATATGTAGACCACTGGAAAGTCATAATGACGCCATTTTGTTAGTAAATTACGAAACTTGTCAAAATCCATCATTATGATATCACTGATCGACTATTCTGAGACTATTTTAATAGCAGGCTGTAGTAGCAGCCCCAGAATGATTAACTTGAGTATGTGGACCGAACAAACACAGAGTCGTTACAAGTTACAATTACCAACATTGAGAACAATGAGGGTTGTGTCAATACGTTAGGTATTTGAATATACATTATATGGATAAATCAAAAGTGCCGGTTACCCTTAATAAAAAATGACAGAAATTAAAATATTATTAATCACTCCTTTTAGTTATTGCACTATCACTACGATCTTTGTAACTCAATTAAGGTCAAATAAATTCTAAATTACAGTATAACTATAATATAAACCTAAAATCCCGAAGTTCATCCCCTGATTATTATAAAATTTAATGTAACCAACGTCAAAATTTATAATAATCAGCGGATAAGCTAAAATTATAATAAAACGATTATTTTTATATGAGTAAAATAATGAGGTTTGCTCGATATAGTAATGCACAAATATTAAATGATTAATATTATCTAGAGGCAACGAAACAGTGTACGGTACCTTAAAAATCACTAGAGAAAAATAAAAATAATAATATTTACCACACTCACTTCTCTCCTTACATTATAATATCCTATAGGTATGAGTCTATATTTTACATTTCTATAAATATCCCACTGATGTATATCATCATACTACTTTGTAATAATATATAACGCTTACCTTCATTCAAGTTCGTGCCGGTATCCAGTTCAAAAGATAAAATCCTTCCCGTGCTATTATCCTTAGGTATGCTCACGAAAACACCATCGTACAGTTCCAGCTTTTTGTCTTCCGCGTGATCTTGTTCTGGCGGCACATTGTGCGCGGATGCAGCACAAATTGCAAAGAACAGCACGATAAGGCACAGAATCCGCGTCGGTTGCAGTGCGTCCATTCTGCCGGTCGTTTGGGCAGTGCACCTGCGCCCGCGCGCCCCACCACGCCTACTACCGTACCCCTAAGCTGATCTAAGCCAAGCGCGACCATGTTTTCCACAATCAACTCTCGATATTCAATTTCACTTGTTATTTGTTAAATTAGTAACGTAATGTTACAAGCAATTTGCGATTATAGGGTAAAAGTTTCAGCTTTGTTATATCATTATTTTAATTCTCATTAATTCATGTGTTACGTTGTATATATTTCATTTCATTTCATTTATTTCATTCTAAAAACAATTTACATTGTGTTGAATGTCTACATACGACCTACACACAAATATAAGAAACTGAGAATTATTCATTTTATACATTGCGAAAATTATTTAGGGTGCCAAACAGTTTTAAATATAATTAATGTCAACCAAAATCAAATACAATTATACAAGTCAAAAGCAATTACTAATTGCAAATATCATAAGTCCTAATGTCTAAATATAATGTCAAATAGTTTTACAATTAATGTCAAAACAATTTACAATATAATGTCAAACAGTTTAATGTCAAGATTGTAGCATCCGAAAAAAAATTATTCATTTATTATTTTGTGACATTAGTTCCGATATATTGTACAAACGACTATCTCTATTTCAATTACTAGATTGTCGGATACTGAGAACTGGAGGAATTCATTACAGTATCCTGATTAATTCCCAATTCATTGTAAATATTAATCCTAGAGATAATGGAAAATTTTAATGAAAACTGAAATGCTTTGATTTTCATATTCTACAATCAACAAATGTTTCATATTCGAAATTCCAGAATAATTAGTAGCCGGAAACCGCTGTTAATTATTTTCAAAATCGTTTGGAATAGATCGCAGAAAACGACAAGGCTGCTTCCTTTTTGTTGTACAGAATTAAATTTACGTTTGTTACTTGTGTATTTTTCTGCTATATATGTATAAAGTAATTACCTAGAATATACATATTATAAAAAAAGATTATTACAAAAAAAGATTGATAGTCTTTTTTTTAAAAAAAGAATCATGTATTTTGGGCAATATTAAAAAGAGGAAAAGCATAAATAATAGTAGGTATATCCTTAAATCCCATGATCGTTCCCCCAAAACATGAAGGAAAGCATTTTGAGAAAACTGCCAAATCGAAAACACGTGACATCTATAAATCCCCACTGAGCTCGCTTGTCAGCCTGTGATGCTCGCTGGAATAGCAGTTAGAACTTCATAGGATGAATATACAATATATAAAGAAAACCCTGTCCGATCCGTGAAGGTGTTGTTAGCTATCGATAACCGATTCTAATAATGCCCACAAAGACAGGCAAAACTAAAAAAAAAAATCCCCCTAAAAAAATAAATATTATTTCGCAAAAAGAGGTAACTTAACACATATGCGGTAAGCAACCCCATTCCGCGGGCGGCGGGGGGCAAGGCACGCGGTACCTGTGACGTGGTCGCGTCGCTATTCGCTTATAATAATACCGGAGTTGTCACTTTTTTAAAAATTACCAAAATTCGGGGAAATTGGAATTAATTCCCCGGAAAAAAAGGATTATTTCAAAATTCTTTTGTATTGTTACTATGATGATTACTGTAAAATTTTATATCATATTCGGTCAAGTGTTTACCTAACCTTTATTATCCTTATAGGTCGGACAGGGTTTTCTTTACATATTGTATAAAGTTTGTTTGCTATTTCTTTCTTTCTTTCCGCAATCTTTGTCTTGTTCCCATTAAAAGAACGACACACCTGGTAACTAAATATCATCTAATTTTGAATGAAGATAGCAACAATCACGATAAATAACAAAAACAATAACATGAGAACTGTGCAAATGGTAGCTAACGATGGAAGTAGAGCACATCGGCAGACCACTTATCTCACTGAAGCGAAGCAAACCCAAGTCGCAATACTGCCAGCAATTTCTGATTGATTACACCTGTAAATAGCACATTTCGAGGCCTCTTGAACATTTAAATAAGAAACCCAAAGAAAACCATGGTGAAGTAAGCTAATCATGCAATTTAAAAGAACCAGGCATTCGCCAAATGACGATTAGCCATTAACTCAGGTTTCTGTTTTGTTATTACAAAGGAACTGTTTAAATTCACAAGAATATGCTAATCAAGTTTCTGATGGTAAGTACCTCATATGAATTTCTTACTTTGAAAGTTATTTTCACTTTGTAGTATGTACACGAATCAAAAACATTCAAGATCTTAACGATAACTTCCTTACGAACTTAAGAATTAATAAGTTCCCAAGTAATGGTTTGTATTTTTTTTTTTTATAAAATATAAACCAGCGCTTGACCGCAATCCTGCCTGATGGTAAGCAGTGACGCAATCGTTGATGGTAAAGCGCACTAGTTTATTAAGAGCCTATTCACTCTAGCCTTGAAGACACTCAAATTGTAGTCCGACGGAAACACCGCCGCTGGCAAATTGTTCCAGTCCCTCGATGTACGCGGTATAAAGGAGGCGGCGAAACGCTTCGTCCGGATCGTAGTGGTGTTAACAACGTAAGGGTGGAAACCAGCCGTACGACGGGTCGTCCGCTGGTGGAACGGAGATGGGGAATTAAATCATGCAATTCCCTCGCACACTCCCCGAAATGCATCCTATAGAACACCGAAAGGCTGGCTACTCTACGCCTGTGCTCTAGGCTTTGGAGACCAACTCGAGTTAGATCAGGGTCACCAATCAGCCTCTTTGCACGTCTCTCCACTGAATCCAAATCAAAATAAATTAATTATAAATCTGAGCCTTATATTTTTCATTATAATCTCTGTAGGGACCGTGCGGTACCTACCTATTTTCTCATCATATGATGCTCTGTCAATGTTCGAACGACTACACATCAAGCTTTACATAAACATTACATTAAGCTGATTTCTGATTGTATGAAATACTTAAACAATATGAGGCCACCTTAAACTGGAAATGAGTAGTCATGTGTAGTCAACCTCCTTATAGTTCTTTTCCGTATAACCGTACTATTCATAGTTGCCTTGATTATGCCTATGGAGTACCTTAATTTGGCATCTTTCAAATATAATTTTATCTTCTGTCCTTTTCTTAGTTAAATAAAAAAAAAAATGGACGCAACTAAGATTTAGCTGAATTTGTGAACGAGAAACGCGGCGCCACCCGGCAATATTTCTGACGCCACAACCAACAATAAACAAAAGTGTAAATATCAGAGGTGAATACACAGAAGGTGTGTAACTATCATATCTAAAGAAAAAAAAAAGGTTTTTTGCGGTAAACATGACGTAAAAGTTTACAAAAACAGTTGAGTGAAAATAGTTGACATGCGTAACATCCACGCAAAACGGCTATCGCTCAGCATTATGCTGCGACCCTATGCAAAACAGAGTCCAGCGCTGGTTTTCAGCGATAGCCGGTGCCGACGTAAAGATGTCACCCGGTGCAGCTAACAATCCCAACTGACACCGAAACGGTACAATAAAAATGAAAACGCAATAATAATATCTAATAACAAAAAAAGAATCTAAATCTAAATTGTGAGAGAACAGTTTATACAAACACAAACAGGAATATAAAAAACCAGGTGGATACAAAAATACACAGAAGGTGCGTAACTATCATAGGTACCAGGTGGATGCAAGCAGTATATGGTTTTAAAAATCGCGCTTTGAATACTGAAGTGAGCTGTGATCTAGAGGCCAAAACACACGCCCACATGTGGGGGTGGCGAAAGGAGGCAAAATGCCGGACATAACTCCGCTGCCGCGAGAAATTGCGGTACGGCGGAGAGAGCTCCGGCGGGATCTCATGGCGACATGGAGAGCGCGATTGTCGCAACCCAGTGCTGGGTACACCGCAATAGCGGCGGTAAGTCCCCTCTTTGAGGAGTGGCTAGAGAGACGTCATGGCGCCCTCACCTTCCGCCTGACGTAGGTTCTCAATGGACACGGCTGTTTCGGGTGTCACCACTGTAGGGATCGCCCTGAGGACACGGTGGAGGTCTGCCCAGCTTGGCTTGAGCACCGTCGTGTCCTCGTGGCGGCGATCGGTGTTGATCACTCGCGTCCGGCCTTGGACCAGGCCGAGCGAGAGTGCATGGCAGGCCGTCACCTCCTTTTGCGAAGCAGTGATGCTGGCAAAGGAGGAGGTGGAGCATGTGAAGGAGCGGGAATACAAGCGCCCTCATGTCTCTAGCCGCCGCAGGAGACTGGAGGCTGGTTGGGAGACAACATCGAACTCCCGGCCAACGTACGCGCGGGCTTGCGGGCGGTGAGCAGTTGGCAGCACGCCGCCCGGTAGGGACCAGGCACGAGTCGACGGTGCGTTGTGTTTCCCGCGCGCCTCAAAGAGATGTCAACACATCGTGACGGGATCCACGAAGACCGATGCCTCCTGGGTCAGGGTCACAGGTTGGTTAAAAAAGAAACCATGGCCCTGGCGCACAGGTAAGTGAAGGACGCCCTTCCGCTCCGCCCCGAGTGGGAGAGGTCATTTGATGATTTCCCATCCAGAACAAAAAAATCTGTGGTTCTATCCAATATCAATAAGGATTGACCAACCAGTCCGACCCATACGGATAATAAAGGTTAGGTAACACACATAAAATATGAAATTTTACATAGTCATCATAGTAACACTACTAATGAATTTTGAAATAATCTTTTTTTCCGCGAATTAATTCCAACTTCCCCAAAAATCGGTAATTTTTAAAAAAAGTGACGACACCATTTTTGACCTTATTATTATGAGCGAATAGCGATGTGACTGGGTGCCGCGTGCCCTGCCCCCCTTCTCCCGTGCATGTATTGCCTACCGCACATATCGCACTATTAAGTTACCTCTTTTTGCGAAATAATATTTATTTTTAGGGGTTTTTTTTAAGTTTAGCCCGGCTTTTTATGCATTAGTAGAATCAGTTATCGATACCTACCTTCAGGGATCGGACAGGGTTTTCTTTACATATTGTATATAAAACCTAATCGCAATTATATCTCGGCGATGAAAAAATTAAAATAATTATTTGTCAGAACAGAGACCTTTCTGACAATAAGAATAAGGTTAAACTATGAACGTTGTTAAAATTACCAGACTAGCCCTCTGAAATACCGACAGGCGCTTGTCTAGGCCCTTGAACGGTTCCAAGGGTCTCAAGACAAGTGCCTGTCGCCCTCAGCGTTTCATATTCCTACAACGATTAATTTAATTCATTACTTTCTTTTCCACCATAGTTTTCTTAGATAGAATGCGTAACGAAGCAAAAGTTTACCTGAACAAATTCCTGAATACTTTTGACACAACATTTATTTATTTATTTTATAATTTATGTACACACAATAATATACATAAGTATAAAACAAAATTAAGATCTGAGTACCAAGGTGCTACTTATTTCATAAGAAATTTCTTCCAGCAGACCTGCGAAAGGAGAAGTAAAACAGAAATATAAACAATAGTGTGTAAGAACTAGGACGAACATACCTAAACATATAATTTAAAAATACATATGTATACTTATTATAGTAAATAAATAGATAATACTAAAATATAGAAATATTGACAGCCTCCGTGGCGTAGCGGTAGCGGATGCGGCCGCTGCGCAAGGTGGCGCGGGTTCGATCTCCGCACAGTGCAAGTATTTGTATGCATGAATATGAATATTTGTACTGGTCTGGTCGTGCCTCGGAAAGCACGTTAAGCCGTTGGTCCCGGTTGCCTTACGAACATCTAGTGACAGTCTTTACGGGTTGTTGGAGCCCTCAAAAGTCCTACAATTGGTCTAACTTCAATGCTTCGATGTCGCCTTCGGGTTGTAGAAGTCAGACGGCAGTCGCTTCATGGAAAATGTCGAAGTTTAGCCATATCAGCAGTTGGACTGGTAAAGCGAACCCCAGACTCCAAAGCTGAAAAGGCTTCGGATGCGACTGGGATTAACGGTGGGATGATGATGACTACAATATATAAATATGTATACAAAATTATTTTTTGTTTGTACGAAACCTGAAACACGTGTCCAGTATTTTTAAGTGAAGAATCTATGTACAAAATTTCAAAAAGATGTAATGAAAAACCACAAAGTTATGAGCTTGTTATCCTACTTGGCTATCCCAAAAAAAATATGGTTTGGTTTGGTTTGTCTGTTTTTGTTTTTTCATAATATCTTTTTGAAATTACTTACTTACTGATACTTAGATTCTTTACTTAAAAATTCTGGACACGTGTGTCGGGTTTCGCAAAAACAAATTCTCATACTTACTATCTATAGAAGCAGTGGCGGCGTAGCATTGTTTGGCACCCGAGGCGACTTTCTATCGAGCACCCTCAAAATAAAACGACAAATATTAAACGTGTTTACGTGACTTTATTTTGCTAAAATACTCAATGACATTATCAAAATTTACTATGGACAATATGAATAGACTGCAAAGTTGTGTTTGGCTCATTGTAGATCTTAAGTAAGATTATACAAACTTTAATTTTGAGAAACTTCTTTCACAAATAGTCACCGAAACACATATAGTTAAAAAAAAAATCTTAGACATAGAGCTAGACTTTGAACTTGTGAGGGACCGACGATGCGCCAGCGCAGCGGCTATTTTTTATTGGGACAAAACCGCCACACTGTTCCCAACCTACTGCAACTCCTGAACGCCAGAATCAACAGTGGAGACCGCCAGAAAAACGCCGAGCAATGAAGCTCGCCGAGTCCCGGAGAAACGATTCAACTGTCTTGGGTCCCGCAACGAAATTAATCAGAAAAGAATAGCGGAGGAGTAAGAAAAAAGATATTTTTTCCACTTCCCTCCTCATGGCAACTTTAAAAGTAAACTGCATTCTTTTAAACTTGTTCCTTCGCCTTTGTGTCAGTGTTCTACATCGAACTGTGAATTTGAACAGTCCGCACATCACATCTTGTGGGAGTGTGTTCTTTGGTAGAATGAACGCAATATTATGTTGGATAGTGTACAAGTTACATCCGGAGTTGTTTATTATACGGACCTTGTAGAAACTAGAACTAATTTCCGTGCGTTCAGGCGCTTTTGCCATACCTATTATTGGAATCAATCGTAACAGCAAATATTTATTTATTTATATATTCTTTATTGTACACCAAATATCAAACAAAACAATCAACACAAAAAAAGAAACATACAATGGGCGGCCTTATCGCTAATGCGATCTCTTCCAGACAACCAAGGAATGGACCTAATACCACTAATACCTACCAAATACCTACTTAGGACCCATTAACCTAATCAAATGTTATTCCGTGGTGCTTGGCAATCTGGGCTTCTCCCCGTTGCAATAATGTCCATTTTTGCCGCTTGGCCTCGTTCTGTTCTGTCTCCTGCTTATATTATGGAGGGAAGCGCAGCGGCTAGTTTAGGTTAGAGTTAGTATTTCTTTGTCACCGTGTTGTCACCCCTTGATGCTTGGCACCCGGGGCGGACCCCCCCTCCCCCCTTACGCTGCCACTGTATAGAAGAAAGGCTCTTTTAATCGACGTTTAAATATATAATTAGATTCTATTCATAAACATTATAGTTATTTATGAACAGAATCATTGCAATAGCGAAATATTTTTAAAATATTAACCAAAACAGAAGCATAGATGTAATTATTGAAAATTGCATTTTAATATTGAATTAATAATTTAGGAAAATTGAAATCTATAAGTTATAAAGCTGTTTAAAGGGTTTGTTTTTTTTGTTTGAACACGCTAATCTCAGGAACTACTGGTTCGTTTGAAAAATCCGTTTTGCGTTAGATAGCCCATTAATCCAGGAAGGCTTTAGGCTATATAACATCACGTTGCGACCAATAGGAGCGGAGCATAACTAAACCACGCGAACGAGGTCCTTGGCGGCCGCTAGTGTAAGATAATCGAATCAGTTGTGTACAGACGATAGCACATCAGGCTTCTAAAATCTATCAGATTTCATTATCCGATTTTCAACTTTACGTCTAAAGCATTAAGGCTCAAGATTGATTGGGAATATCTGACAGTTTCGGGTAGCTTGACCTGATGTTGTCCGTACAAAGTTACATCCTGTTAACGATTGCTGAACCGTTAACAGATGTAACTTTGTTTAGGCCTTTGATGCACATGTAAGCACATGTACGGACCTCATAGCGTATTGATGGCAAAAAGTCAGAAATCTTTGATGAGTCCTACTGACTAAAAACCACCCCGGTGTCTCTCCGGTCACGTGCGCACGGAGCCGCGGGAGTCTTTGATTCTGCCGCGGCCCCACACTGTCGTGCCGGACCGGTCTGTCCGGGCCTCGCCTCCTGCACGGGGTAGTGAGGTGTTAAACTACCCCGTGCATCGCCTCTGAGGCGCACGCCGACACACGCGCGCGCCTCCGCCTCGGAGTCCAATGAATAAGGGGGCGGGGACTTCCCCATGTCCCTCGCCCCTACACCCATTCATGGGGGCTGGAAGAGGGCGTTATCCGCCCTCCCTCGGCGCCCGGTACGTCTTCTGCGGCCCGGGAAGAGCCCCCTCTCCCGTTCCGCAGCTTCCTTCCGCGACATCACGTCCTCGCAGAAGGACACGATCGCGTCCCACGACTCTGCGCTACCGACCATCCTCCGCACTACTGCCGGCAGCGTCAGGTCGCCTCCTACTTCGTTTGTGAGGACGCGGCGCTGCTCCTCCCAAGCCACATCCAAAATTAAACTGCGCTAACTCCACTCACGGTCACTGACCCATTCACATGATCATCAAGTTAATAGTGGTTTCCAATGTTGTAAATTAATATATTGAACATGATGATAACAGTAGTACACTAAGTATAGTCTGCTAAGTGTAAGTATTAAGCCCAGTTAGACGACATAATAACAATCTGTTTGCCGCATATGTCTTCCAACATAAACGGGTTTACACACGTTTGATACAATAATACAATTTCCACGAAGGCGTGCGAGACATCACACCGTATCGTACAAGAAAATAACTTTCCATAACTTATACTAAATTTGCACATATATATTATATATACACTAGCTGCCCCGGCGAACTTTGTTCCGCCTTAAAGGCAATAAATATTAGATGATCTTATTTTTTACTTTTTAAATTAGGATAATTAGGGTAGCACAAAAGTGTAGGAGAAGTCGAAACAATGAAGCTCATCATCATCATCAACCAACAATTTTTTTATCGTACACCTGCTGGGCATAGCTCTTCTCTCATAAGGAGAAGGATTGTTAATCCGAGGAATAGGATGCGTAATCACCACGCTTGCTCAATGCGGTTTGGCGAATTCAGACTTTAATTAAAGTCCAGGTTTCCTTAGGATGTTTTCCTTCACTTTGTAATCGGCTTGTAACATTTCATCATTAAATTGCAATAATAGGTACATAGAAGAAATTTCATTTTCTCTACTTTGTGGAGGTGCAAGGTACCTACCAGAGTAGCACAAAAGTGTAGGAGAAGTCGAAACAATGAAGCTCATTCATCATTAAACCATAATAATTACATGGAAGAACTTTTATTGTGCTTAGTTTGTAGAAGTGCAAGGTACCAGGGTAGCACAAAAGTGTAGGAGAAGTCGAAACAACGTTTCCGAAATTACATGCTTTTTTAAGCAATCAGCGCCATTTCCGGGCTGATTTGTGAATCTAAACCATCCACGGCACCACTCAAACGCATACAGAAAAAATCATTTAAATCGGTCAAGCCGTTTAGGAGGAGTTCAATTACATACACACGTACAGCAGAATTATATATATAAAGACTAGCTGACCCGGCGAACTTCGTTCCGCCTTAAAGGCAATATCACATGACTACTTTTTAAATTAGGATAATTTTAAATAAATATATATTATTATTCAATGATTCTTTATTTGGGAGCATAATCCTGGCGATTCTCCGGAAATCTTTAATGTGCTATAATACTCGCAAACAACATCCATTGGCCCAATGCGAACGCCATTGCGCTATATTATATGCGTATTGAAACGCTGCCCGATTCAAATCGGTATTTGATGAATTTCTTCTTGTGTTTCGTAAATTATCTAGCGCTTGATCTCTGAGGTTTGCTCGACGATTTCGCATTGCCAACCGAGCCGTTTCACGGGCTGCCTCCCTTTGCTCTGGTGAGTGAGAAGCACGAAGTCGAGCCATACTAAGGCTGCGCCTTCAAGTGCAATTTCTTGCTCTTCTTCAGTTTTTTTTTTTGTTGTGGATGGGAAATCATCAAATGACATCTCTTTGAGGCACGTGTGAAACACAATGGGCCGTCAACCCGGGCCTGGTTCTTACAAGGAGGCGAGCTGCCTATCCCTCGCCGCCCGCAAGCCCGCGCCTACGGCGATGGGGAGTCCGATGTTGCCTCCCGACCAGGGCGCTTCCTGCGGCGGTTTGAGCCGTGAGTGTAGTGGGATTTCCGCTCCCTCACCCGCTCTGCCTCCTCCTTTGCCAGCATCACTGCTTCACAGAAGGAGGTGAAAGCTTGCCATGCACTCTTGCTCCGGACTATGGCCCGGACCAGGGTCGGACGCGAGAGATCGCTGCCGATCGCCGCCACGAGAACACGGCTGTACTCTATCCAAGCCGGGCAGACCTCCACCTTATGCTCCACCGTGTCCTCAGGGCGATGCACACAGTGGTCACCCTGGCGTTTCCTCCCGCCTTATACGGAACAGGAACCTCCCGAAACAGCCGTGTCCGGTGAGGACCTACGTCAGTCGAAAGGTGAGGACGCCGTGGCGCCTCTCTAGCTACTCCTCAAAGAGAGGACTTACCGCCGCTATTGTGGCATGTTCAGTGCTGGATTGCGACAATCACACTTTCCATGTCGCCATGAGGTCCCGCCGGAGCTCTGTCCGCTGTATTGCGATTTTTCGCGGCAACGGAGTTATGCCTCCTCTCGTCACTCCCACATGTCGGCGAGAGATAGTGTTTCTCCACAATTTAATGGATGTTATTATACGTATAAACGTTTCTTTTTAATTACTCTATCTATTAAAAGAAACCTCATCAAAATATGTTTCGCTGTTTTAAAGATTTAACCATACAAAGGGACATAGGGAAAGAGAAAGTAACTTTGTTTTATAGTATGTAGTGAATGACGCAATACAATATTATAAATTTTGAAGTGGAAGTTTGTTTTGGGGCTTTTACTAAAAAAATAAACCGGCAGAGAGTATTTATATTCCTTGCTTTAAATGAATGCATCAACATTAAACCGGTAAGACTTTTTTTTTAATATGCTGAGTAGTGCAGCAGTGTGTTTGTACCATTTTAAACAAGTGAACCGCTAGCTTATATTTTGACTGAGTTGTTTTGTTATTCCATGTCAGTTGTGTTTTGTTATACCATGTCTTATATCACGTCACACGGGAACGACGGGAACAACGGGAACGGGATAAAAAGTATCCTATGTGATATGTCCTTCTCTCAGTTCTTATTTTCCTCCCTACCAATTTTGAGCCATACTGGTTAAGCGGTTCTTGAGTTATAAATAGAGTAACTAACACGACTTTCATTTATATACATAGACTTCATTTAAATCGGACCACGTGCAGCAGATTTAAGAATATACCCATGGAAAGCATTGTCATCTACATTTGTAACAAAGATATCATACCTCTCTCTACCCCTAGAGCTCTTGTTTCAGTCTATTTAAGTTAAATAAAAAATCTTAAATATTTATTTATTTCTATTTATTTTTTTCTCTTTTAGTTCATAAGTACAATTTTAGTTAAATAAAAAAAAACCCTTTTAGTTCTTATGTACAATTTTCTTTTTAAGTAACTACAAAAATTAAAAAAAAAACTATAAACTTGTCTAAAAACAAAAAAAAAAAACTTTCGATTGCCCGGGTTTGAACCGAGGAACACCAGTCATCGCGAGTAGACCATACCACTATCGACTACGCCACAGCCGCTATGTCATGCCGCGTGAAATTAGCGCCCATATTATGCGTGAAATATTGCGAAAGAGAAAACTCGAAAACATGCGCTTTCCCAGACATAAGACTGAGCTAGATCGATTTTGTCGTCCCCGAAAATCCCCACAAATTTAATTTCAGCGAAATCGTTAGGGCCGTTTCAGAGATCACATGCTTCTTCAAGCCATCAGCGCCATCTGCCGGGCTTATTTGTGAATCTTAACCATCCAGGTCGCCACTCAAACGCATACAGAAAAACTCATTAAAATCGGTCAAGCCGTTTAGGAGGAGTTCAATGACATACACACGTACAGCAGAATTATATATATAAAGATATGTGCCCGCGATGGGTGAAAATATTTACATACCAAAGACCCTCCGTGGGTACGAGGCCCTCGTGGTGGTCCCGGCTGGCATTTGTGCAATCAGAAGTCTGACAACCATAGAGTGATTGTCAGATGAAGGGAAAAGGACCAAGGGTTACCCAAAAACTGTGTTGCGGAGCAGTCACTTCATGAGTACCGATATTCAACAGCATTCAGATTAGGTGCTGACCTAAAGATAGTGTTAGGAAATAGCAAGGCAGACGTTGATGTCTATCCACCGTGGATAATAGTCGTCTTACAAAGACCACCCGAGATAAAAAGTGCCCCATTATTTAATCTGGACTTCTAACTTAACGTCTGCAAAATGTCAAAGCAATCGGTTCAGTAGTTACGGCGTGAAAGTGGAAGAAACAAACAAAAAAAAACTCACTTTTTCATTTATTAATAAGGTTAATAAGGATAGTGAACGTTACTTATTTTATCATTCTATTTTATCATAATCGCAGTGAAAAGTAGAATGTAACACACGCTGATGACATTAAATTTAATGAAACAGTTATAGTATGTCATTTTATTATGATGTACATATGTATATTTATATAATAGAACTATCATTTTTTTAATTAATATTCAGTATTTAGTAGTATTTTCTAACATACAAAGTAGTTTTATTTAAAACGACTACAATTCCACGGTGTACCTACATTATAGAGTAGTGAGTGGGGGATTACTGATCTATGGCATTAATGTGCCGCTAAAAATAAATAATAATTATCAACTTTGTCACAACAGTCGTTTTAATATTTTAATTGGCAACACTCAATGTTTCCGGGAAAAAGGCATTAAACCGCTTGCCGCCATTGTAATTGTAGCTAAAGTTTTCTGCTATTTTAAGTTTGCAACCTATCTCAGTTTGTTTTGACCCTTATTTTTATACTTGGCGTTATATTGTGTGTGTAATTAATTATCCATAGATTTTATTTAAATGAGTGTACTCATCCAACATAGGTAGTGCCAGTGCAGCGTTTCTGATCAGACCATGCCCGACTTGGTGAACTATTCTAAGTGGCCTTCAGTTGTTCCATAAATGTCCCAATGAACGATACTGATCTTCGTAGATACCTACAATTTGGCCGCCATCAAAGTGGGAACGAGGTTTTCCTCTTTCCTATTCACTTGCTGTTGCTGTAAAGGAAAGAAGGAAATACTGACACAAATAGCATTCAATGCCGCCAAAACACAGGCGTGTCTTTCCACCGCCAAAAGGAGCCCGTTCACCTTGGCTCCAACTTTTCGAAATGTATTCTTGGAGTGTACCGACCGCCTTCAGCTTTTGGGGGTTGAGATTTCCTCGAACCTAAACTTTGGGCGATTCATTGAGTCCAAGGCCAAGGTGGCTGCCAAGAAACTTGGCGTTATTGCAAAGGTCCGGCGGTTCTTCACACCAGGGCAGCTTTTAATGTTGTACAAAGCACAGGTCCATTCGTTTGTGGACTGCAGCCACATTTGGGCCGGTGCTGCTAAGTGTCACCTGGCCACTTTGGATTCAGTGGAGAAGCGGTTAAAGAGGCTGATTGGTGACCCGAGACTTAACTAGAGACGGTCTCCAAAGCCTAGATCACAGGCGTAGAGTAGCCAGCCTTTCGGCCTTCTATAGGATGCATTTTGGGGAGTGTGCGAGGGAGTTGTATGATTTGATTCCCCCATCTCCGTTACACCATCGGATGACCCGTCGTACGGCAAGTTTCCACCCTTACGTTGTTAACACCAGTACGATCCGGACGAAGCGTTTCGCCTCCTCCTTTATACCGCGTTCATCGAGGGACTGGAACAGTTTGCCAGCGGCGGTGTTTCCGTCGGACTACAATTTGAGTGTCTTCAAGGCTAGAGTGAATAGGCTCATAATAAACTAGTGCGCTTTACCATCAACGACTGCGTCACTGTTTACCATCAAGCGGGATTGCGGTCAAACGCTAGTTTATAATTTTTTATAATTAATAATATCAAGATTTTTTATAATTTCGAAAACTCTGCGACGAATCTGTTCATAATTCAGTGGAAAAAATATTTTCCTTATTACCTCTTCTGTAAATTATCAATTGTAAATAGAACTAACTTCTGCCCACGGCTTCGCCCTGGGAAAAATCCCATGTTCTATCTAGGATGCACTTTATCTCCTTGCCAAAATTTCCCGAAATGTTCATTTCTTTAACCGATAAGACCAGCTTAGATGTGAAACATAGACACAATGTTATTTTCGATATTTTTATATTAAATACAGATTATCTACCTAACTATTCTTGCGCTAAGTATCTCTCCGATCAAGCCGCTTTCAGCGTTCGAAATCCGCATGATGAGGTGGAAAACTATTTTACTGTTTATAAGTACTTTCGAAACTGTCACATTATGCTTCGTAATCTCATCCTCATTATACTATACATTGTAGTTTGCACTCGTGCAGAACTCGCTTATCATATTATTTAAAGATGAAAGCCTTCATCATAAAAGAGACAAATGTGATCTGTGGTTCAGTCGTTGTCGCGCGCTCCTGGCATCTGTCAGTCATTGTACTTTTTGTGGCGTACTTTAATCACGATTTATTTTTAGACGACAGCAGATCAAGTTACCCCAAACTCTCAGATATTCCTAATCAACTTTGATCCATATTGCATCAGCGATAAAGTTGAAAATCTAACAAGGAAATTTGACAGATTGTAGTAGCTTGATTTTCCGTCAAATTCTAATAAGCATGCGGGAGACTCCACGCTCAAAATCTGGATACAAATAGGTACATAAAGCCATCTTTCTCTTCATATAAAACTTGTCTAATGCGTGTATCGTAGTGAAGCAAACGGGAATGCATATTTATTCAGCCAATAACCCTGTATTAAACTGGTTAGAAAGTCTAGGTTAGCTGCCGCATAGTGCAGATAGATTTTATGGCTATTTGTAGGTATAACAGCTGATTTTTATTTATACCTACGAATGCAGTATCAAATGTTTTGTAATACATTTGTGCCTTCTGTGAGCAGTGTTTGTTTTCTTATGGTCTATGAGTCAATGACTGTAATATTTAAATTTAATAATAGGTAATACGAGCTGATGTCCGCAATTCCACGACTACATATACGCGTGTTTTTCGTAGGTACTTTTTATTTTTATTATATGAAATTTTCATACAATGAGGCAATACCGCCAGTCTTATGGATACATTACCTGTTGACAGTGATGAGGATGGATTTTTTGACTTTGGTTTTTATTTGGATTTTGTATAAATACAATATGTTAAGAAAACCCTGTCCGATCCGTGAAGGTATTGTTAGGTATCGATAACTGATTCTACCAATGAATACAAAGACGGGCTAAACTTTAAAAAAGAAATCCCCTAAAAAATAAATATTATTTCGCAAAAAGAGGTAACTTAATACATGTGCGGTGAGCAACCCTTCCAGCGGGCGGAGGGGGGCAGGGCACGCGGCACCTGTGACGTGGTCGCGTCGCTATTCGCTCATAATAATACCGGTGTAGTCACTTTTTTTAAAAATACCGAATTTCGGGGAAATTAGAATTAATTTCAGGGAAAAAAAGATTATTTCAAAATCCATTAGTATTGTTACTATGATGATTATGTAAAATTTTATAGTATAATTGGTTATATGTTTACCTAACCTTTATTATCCTTATGGGTCGGGCAGGGTTTTCTTTACATATTGTATATAAATAATTCAGGTAGGTACAGTTAAGTTAATACATAACTTTGTTGTTGTACGATGATCCTTGAGTCACTGTACCGGTGGCGTGAGAACTACCGCTTCAGCACCATCGAGGTGATCCGGCCAGTACTGGCGGACTGGCTCGGGAGAAGGCACAGCTTCCTGACGTTTCGGGTGACACAGGTGCACTCGGGGCATAGTTGCTTCTGCTAATACTTACCTGTGTCATATAAACAAGGAGTCAGACGCCCGGTGTCACCACTGCGTCGACTGCGGGGAAGAGTCGGACCGGCATACGATGGCAGAGTGTACCGCTTGGGAGGCATCCATTTTGTCGGTAATAGGGCGACCAGAGCGACGTGCATCTTTGACATCATAATTTTCGGATTGAAAACGCTTAAATCTAATTTGTGTTATAGGTCCATAAACATATGTAGTACTTAATATTTTTTTCGCGGCTTGCGATCCCTTTTTTAACCGACTTCAAAAAGGAGGAGGTTATTCAATTCGACCGTAGGTATACATGTTTTTTTTAACTTTTTTTGTAGTGGGTAACATTTTAAAATGTATCGAATTCCCTTATTAGATTCACTCCAAGGAAATTTTACCTAAAGTGGAAGGTGAACTTGCATAAGTCTCTTATTTAAAATAAGACTCTATCGCAAGACCAATAAGGTCGATCGGAAATAACATCTCATTTGAAGAGAACGCGGTCCGAGGGAGAAAGCGTCCCAGTAGCCCTCTGTCCCTTTCTTAGTGTTACCCGTATTTATTTTTCGTAATTTTGTTTGAAACCCACAGTTTGGATTAGAAAAATATGGTGAAAAAGGGTGCCATTAATGGCTGCAATACTGAGTAATAACCTGGATGCGGAATATCGTTCTTTAAGTATTTTTTTTTGCGATAATCACATACAAGTTATTTGTTTGTATGTAGGGTGACCATAAATTTCGAAATAATTAATACTTAAATGTGCACTTAGTCATCGTGTACATAATAAGTAAGTGGCTTTTATTGGGTATTTATAGGTAATGACATTAAATTCTGCTTTCTTATAGATATAGATATTTATTTATTTAAAGGTACAGACGACAGCATATCAAGCTACTACAATCTGTCAGATTTTTTTATTACATTTTCAACTTTATTTCTAAATTACTAAGGTTCAAAGTTGATTAGGAATATTTGATATTTTCGTGTAGATTGACCTGCTATAGTCCGTAAATTATCAATTTATTCATCCATTTTTAGAATAATAAAATTAAAAAGTTCGCATCCATACCTAAATATTCATAAAAGACTCAGGTAATATAAGTATACAAATATATTTTACGTACATTCCTTTTAAATTCCATTATAATAGTCACCCTACACAACGGGGACAGAGGGCTACTGTGAAGCTATCTCCCTCGGACCGCGTTTTGATCGATAGTGCACATTCCAGTTTAGGTATAAGTTCCTTGATTCACTCATCTTGGCGGTACGAAAGACAAATGAAAATCACACATCTTCCTAATTTGATTTCGAATGATCTTTAAATCTTTAAACTTTCAATGATACCAAAACTAGCCAGATACAAATAGTACACCCAAAGAGATTATATACCAAGTGCATACATACAATAGTGAGATAATATTTGTTTTTTGTCTGTTGGTGTGTGGTGAATTTCTTTACGTTTTCGCCCCGCAACGCAATGGTAGTTTGGTAGTTTAACAATTTTAAAGCTTTTTTCGTGTTTAAATGTACTTTTAGTATGCAATTATTGTAATCTGTCCAGTGACCAGTTTATGGTAATACACTAAACCAGCACGAAAATAAGAATGAAGAAATAAAAGGTATCACATTTTTTATGATAGATGTTACTGCGCTCGTCTATTTAGACGTACCTATCCCGTATCAATATTCTGGACACGGCCTGCTTCGTTTCATTATCTTCCTATGTATCCAGATCGGAATATCGAACTAATGAAATCTGGTCAAACTTCCGATTCTATTGTAGAAAGCCTTATATGTAAATTTATTATATACTTTACCATAACGAGGCTTAATGACACCCAAAACTATGGTTTTTTCCCGGTCGTCCCTACTTCGTTGTCCCCCACTGGGAACCAATGGGAAAAAAAATCGTTTGTCCCAAGTCGTGACGATTAGAACTTTTTATTTCCCACTTATTCCGCTAAATACCGAGAGTAGATATTCTGTAAAGGGGATTTCAATCAGAGATTTTACGGTGTGTTAAAATGTTTTAAATACGACTTTCTTCAGTTACATAATTACAAGATTATGTATCACGGAACTTACATAATTTTGAAAATGCATATTTTAATTCGTAGATTTCGTATATGTGAATAATTATCGCTCTTCCGGTCTACGATACACTCTATTGTGCATCAGAACCACCAGCACCTTAAGGACGCTTACGGAATTCATCAAAAAAGAGTACTAGCCTCCATTGCGACACAGTTCATTCACGGCATTCGCGAACAAATAATATTGCTGCCTTATGAGGTGAGGGTTTGTATACTTTTAAAAACCACGTTTTTTAAGACGTCGTATTACTGCCCTGCCACTGACAGCAACACTTTGGACTATTTTGAGCAGTTGACACATGACGATTTCTGAGGTTTCCTGTCACTACAAATCAATCATCCCATTCAGATATACATATTTCTTCTTTGACTTGATCTAAGTCTTCCGAATCGAATAGCCATCATTCTCCAGATACCTGTTGTAGACATATTGAAGCAACTCCCTTCCCGGGCCGCAGAAGACGCACCGGGCGCCGAGGAAGGGCAGATAACGCCCTCTTCCGCCCCCCATGAATGGGTCCAGGGCGAGGGACACGGGGAAGCGCCGCTGAGGCGATGCACGGGGTAGATTAACACCCCACTACCCCGTGCAGGAGACGAGGCCCGGACAGACCGGGCCAGCACAAGGGTGTGGGGCCGTGGAAGAAGTTAGACTACCGCGGCCCCGCGCGCGCTCGTGATAGAAGAGACACCGGGGTGATTTTAGTCAGTAAAAGTCTGAGAGACCCCGTCGCCCACCCCAGGGCGGCGGACATCCTATGAGGATTTCCACCCCGGAAAAAAAAGGCTATCCAACGCAAAAAGAATTTTTCAAATCGGGCCAGTATTTCCTGAGATTAGCGCGTTCTAACAAACAAACTCTTCAGCTTTAATATATTAGTATAGATAGATTGATCGACTAACTTCACATTAACATCACCTGAATGATACGTAACGACGAAATTTATGACAATGACAGGACATAAAACAAAACAAAAAGTATAGGCTACTCTTTTATATATAAAAAAATGGGTACTTATATGACATTTGACACATTTACTCTTGATAATTTTATAAAGATACCTAGCTACTATAAATTGCAAATAAACCAATTTATTATTTATTCTATTTTTTAAACAAACCGAAATTAATGAGTCAATCATAAAAATAGAAATGGCCTAATTTATTCCCAATTTACGAGCTACAAACCAATTTTGATAGCATCTAAGTCTCAGTTACATCTGCTATAGCGTCCAATAAACTTTCTATCCGCGTAGGTGTAGGTACATCATTATTGAAGACGAACAATATATAGGAATACTTATGCAGATAGAGAATAATAATAGAGAAAGAAGTATGCCAACTCATTTCAGAAAACTCTTTAGATAAAGTGCGGGCAAAATAGTTACATACATAAAATAAAATAAAAACATACAGGTAGCGCTTACACGTAGTAGTCACAGCGGTTTTACATATTATTTTCTTTTCATAAATATGATTGATTATATGAAAACTATATACAATTTCGCGTCGGTGCATATCAGCGCGCCTCGAAACGAAATTATCACATAATTTTTACATAAAAATGCATAATCTCTAGCATTCATATGTATGAATGCCAGAGATTATGCATTTTAACTAAAAACTGTCTAATTTATTTTTAACGTAACGTTCAAGTTTTATTTAGTATGTCTCATAAGAAGAAATTTTACATCGTCACCGTTAAAGTAAGCTTTTACTAGCTTACCTCAAACTTGTTACCATGCGCTGTATAGTACGGCTATGTAATATTATGTAGTTATGGGATCCGCCTACGGCCATATTTGCTTAGACAATAATATTTTGTTCTACAAGATGCATTTTGGATAATGTGCGCGGGAAATGCATGACTTAAGTAATTCCTTCATCTCTGTTCCGTCATCGGACGAGTCGTCGTACGGCGAGTATTCCCCCCTTAAGTTGTTGACTCCACTACAATCTGGACGAAACTTTTCGCCTCATTTTTTATACCGCTTACATCGAGGGACTGGAACAATTTGCCAACGGCGGTCTTTCTGTCTGACTACAATTTTGGCTCTTAATAAAATAGCGCGCTTTACCACCACGATTGCAACTGCTTATCATCAGACTGAATTGCGACCAAGCACTAGTTTATAATCACCAACGAAGTCACTTTCTCTTTCCCTATGCCCCTGTTTATGATTCAATCTTTAAAATTACGCAACGCATTTTGATGCATTGTTTTTAATAGATAGAATGATTAAGGAGGAAGGTTTGTATGAAGGTAATAACATGCATTTAATTGTCCCCTTGAGTTATGAATGGTGGAGGTGTTCGCATTAGCGGTTCGTTCGGGCCATGCGATCACCTGTCTGACAATAATGAGATCAGAGTACAATTGTACAGAGGAAATCTTATGCGAGTGTTGTGGCAAGAAAAGATAATGACGGTTTCAAATTGGTGCAAAGAAACGTACGAAACCCTAGAAGTAGATTTAAAGGAAACCTAGGTTGTGGTATAGTTGAATCTGAGGAGAAATTTAAAGCAGCCGACAGAAAAATACCCATAGTTATAACAAACGTACATAAGGACGCTTCAGATTCGGATATAATAAATTATATTTATAAGAAAACTGGAGAAAATGTGGAGCTTGAAAAAGTAAACATTAAACGGAAATGTGAACACAGTGCTTAAAAGTTCTTTGTGTCACAAAGTAACATACCTACATAATCATGTATTTAGATGACAAATTACGGCCACAGGGTATCATATTTCGACGTTTTGTTAATTATAAAAAAAAAAAAACGTAATAGTACATCAAAAGACGTAGATCTCGGCATTATTGATTAACATATTTATTAAGGTTTATTAACAAAGTGAGTCTTTGTTACTTGAGTAAAGATATTATTATTATTATTGTGGAGAAATACTAATATCTTTGAGGTTTCTAATGTGATGTCGTAAATAATTACATCATTCATTCCAGGGACTTTGACATCCTCTCGGTGAGAGGGTGTGGGCCGTAACACCGTACCGTAGCACGCGGGCCCAGTGCCCAGTGCTAAATGTCACATGTCTTCGAAGTTTTGGCTCCTCATGAAATGCCGGTTCCCTCACGGTGTTTTCCTTCATTATTTTGAGAGCATTAGTGATGAAATAATTTACACAAAAAAACCGCCTGAGGTATCATGGACCGAGTTGAGAACGAACGTTTATATTTATATGTATGACGGCGCGTGACTGATCAACTTTGATTAACGTGATTTGTTTTGTATCAGTATTAATTGTTCATAAATTACTCTAGTTATAATTTATGGTACGAGCGGGTAACACCGATTGGAGTTGCGTTTGCCATAGCGAACGACGGGGGGACACTCTATGCCACAGAGTACTCTATGCTCAAGTTTCGGTCTAGCGTTGTTGGTCATTCTCAAACCCAGTGGCTCTTATCCGTTTTGATCTGCAACTTTCATTGAAATCCTTTGATGTTATAGTAGATTAGTAGCCGAGGGCTGTAAGGCAGTTGCAATTGATGCTTACACCCGAGCTAACTATTCTGCTTTACATCTCGATTGTGAGGTAAGTAGAAAAAAATCGACATTACAAGAACAAAACATTTTATTTGTTAAAATTTATAGTGAAATGAGAACAATTTTCAAATATTAGGGGCAGGTGTTTTTTGGGTATGTTAATAGTTTGAGATTGTGATATTTGTTGGTCATGGCGAAAATCTGACGGGATGAAGCTTTCTTCAGTAGAAGTTGATGGTTGTGGATCATCTTTTGAGAAATATGTTTCATTTTTGAAAGCTGAATAGTTTCCGTCATTTTGTTGCTAATTTTACTTTTATTTTGTATGGAGTTTTCAATGTAACCTTCAGCCACCTTGCTGGATTTCCACCCACCGTGCCTTTTTATAGTGGTTAAGTTAGCCCCAGCATCGGCTAAAAGTGGAGCCGATGTTCTCCTGGAGCAATGATCTGTGTACAATTCCGGGTTTGCTAACTTTAAATAACTTGCGATTTGCTTCAGCATACTTCTGATGCTATTTTTCCAATAACTTGTTTGTAGCATTTGCCTTGGTGGTACTTAAAAAAAAAAAAAAAAGTCGGTTGGTGTTTACATTTTCAGATCGAAGATTTCTGTATTTTTGTACAAATTCAGAGAATTCTTGAGGAACTACAAATGTTCGGTCAATTTTAGTTTTTGTGTTCAGTAGTTTAATTACTAACAACTGACCCTGTTGTTCTATGTTCTCTATTGTTAAATTTGTCAATTCAATACCTCGGCATGCGCCAGTTATACAGAAGATAAGAACCACCTAAAACAAGCGAAATATAAAAATAATTTAGTATGGTTCATAGGATTGTAAGAATTTAAAAGATAAATGATGAAGTATTCCATTATGTGATTTGTTATTTTACGTACCTTAACAGCTGAATAAAAGTCATCAGGGGCTCCATTTATGAATGTTTTCACGTCTTGCGCTGTAAAAATCTTTGACGTTTTACTTTTGTGTCCAGCTGATTGTCTTTTTAGAAAAGCTGATAATTTTGAAAAGTTCTTGATATTGATGTCGTGTTTAGTACTCATAGTTGCTTTTAACATTGAATAAATGCACCACAAACTAGATGGCTGCAGCTTTTTTGATATCTCACTAAAGTATGATAGGAATACAGTCTCAGATAGAGACTTTACTCGTTTTTCTTTTCGCCACTTCATGAACTCGTCGTGAGTTTTCAAATATCTCTCTTTAGAATGTTCAGGTAAAATATTGTTAATTGCTGCTTCAGCTTCCATTTTTATTGAATTGGGAGTGCAGTTCATATCTTCATCACTTGCAGAACTCATGTTTTTTTCCTAATTTACACGTAATTATTAAAAAAAACCCAAAAACAAACTATATTAAATGTAAAAGTTATCTATTCCCGCCTTTTTTCATCTGTTTCTGTAATTATTTTTTCAAGAACGAAATTGAGCTTCGCCGTTCGATATTTGAAATTGATGACTGAGTACCCATACGAAGACAAGGCTGAATAGCGAAGCGACCTCTTTTGTCATCGGGCCGAATGTATGAGATGTCTATTGCCAGTATGATGGTAAGATGTACGCGAACTTTTTTGAAAGAAGGGCTAGGGCTTTTCTAGCTACATTATTACCCTAGGGCGTTAATTGGTCACTTACAAGCCCAAATTGGGGGTAATAACGACCTACTTACCGAATATGAGAGATGTAATAGTAGATTAGTAGCCGAGGGCTGTAAGGCATTTAGGCGCCCTCGCTGCGCTCGTGCGCCTAAATATCTCGGGCTGCAATTGATGCTTACACCCGAGCTAACTACTCTGCTTTACATCTCGATTATGAGGTAAGTAGAAAAAACCGGCATTACAAGAATAAAACATTTTATTTTTACAAGTTTTCAAATATCTCTCTTTAGAATTTTCAGGCAAAATATTGTTAATTGCTGCTTCAGCTTCCGTTTTCATGAAGATATGAGCCTTACAGAACTCATGTTTTTTTGCTAATTAGCATTTAGTTATAAAAAAAACCAAAAACAAAAAATATTAAATGTAAAAGTTTTCTATTCCCGCCTTTTTTCATCTTTTTTGTAATAATTTTTTCAAGAACGAAATTGAGCTTTGCCGTTCGATATTTAAAATTGATGACTGGGTACCTGGGTACCCATACGAAGACAAGGCTGAATAGCGAAGCGACCTCTTTTGTCATTGGGCTGAATGCATGAGATGTCTATTGCCAGTATGACGGTTAGATGTACGCGAACTTTTTAAAAGAGTGAAGATTTTTTTTTAAATTACTTACCGCCCTAGGGCTTTTCTAGCTATATTAATACCCTAGGGCGTTAATTGGTCACTTACAAGCCCAATCTGGGGGTAATAAGGACCTACTTACCGAATATGAGAGATGTAAAATTGATTTAAGTGTCTGTTCAATAAAAACAATAAGAACCGTACATCATACCATCGTTATTTTGTAACATTATTCCGAAATAACGACCATGATGGATGAGGATGAGAAAACACACGCATCTCAACCATCCGAAACTTCACCCCCGCCTCCTGATGTTCCCATATATACAGTATGTTAAATAACAGAGGGCGTTCCCTTAAACTCGTTAATATATATCATTAATAGATTAAAATAAAAATATCAGCATAGAAAAATAAGCATAAAATAATCCGAATAAAAAGAAATTATAATTGAAAATAAATTTGAAACCTCCTGTTTTAAATCAAAATAGTAGCGCGGAATAGTATCTACCTAACGTTGCATTGCCCAACACACATCAACCAACACACATCAATCAATTAGATCTTAGATCGCCGCCGCATACGCGGCTCGTCATTCATAAATAAATTGCGACGTTGCCGTCTTTCATGTTCGCGTGTACAGTGTGTTTCTTTTACATGTCAATTTAAAAATTTTATTGAATATTTTCATATTGAAAAAATTTTAAAACTTTTTGTTTTCGAATGGAAATATATTTTTTAGCATGTATGTATGTTATACTATTTCGGGTTAACGGGAACGCCCTCTGTTAGTTAACATACTGTATAATACTCCAAGAACTTAGCATCAAACAGCGTCATTCAGAATTAGTACAGTCCCGTATACTCGGTTTTTTCGGTTACGTGTCAAGGCGCAATAATAACTCCATAGAACGTTTGGTAGTCCAGGGCAGAGTAGAGGGGAACAGAAGGAAGGTCACCGATGAGGTGGAGCGACCAAATCGAGTCGGCAGTGGGGGGATCTGTAAATGAATGCTTCAGACTATCGTCCAACAGGGAAAGATGGCGAGAGATTGTGCGGCGAGCTACATCAACGTCTCAAATTCAGTCATAGTGACCACAAACGTTCTGTCAAGAACGAAACGAAAAATAAGAAAGCGCCTGACGGGGTTCAAAATCAAAAGTCATTTATTTAAATTAGGCTGAGAACCAGCACTTTTTGAACGTCAATATTAAATAAGACAGTCCCCCAAAACGCCCGCCCTTCGCACGCTCGACCCTACGATCTACAATTTGTCTCGTCTGTTCAAGTCTCGGCTGATACCACTATAAATTTGTGTATTAGTCAGAAATATAATGAAAATGGCCATAATGTTATGTCCAGCATACGATGAATTCTCGTAGTCGTTTGGAATAATAAAATGGCGGAATAGCATTGACTTTAATAGAGCATTCATCGCGCGAAAAAAATATATATGAGCCATATTATTTGGACGAAATAGTAGGCGCTGTGGCTGAGCAACCGACTGCTGCGATGAGTATCGCGGGTTCGATTGCCGCACAGAACAAATATTTGTATGGCATACAGGTAGTTTTTCCGGGTCTGATTGTTAGTGTATGTGAGTTGAAATGTTTGTAAACGCACCCACGATACAGGAGTAATTCCTAGAGGGAGACAATGTTTTAGCAAAAAAAAAAAAAATATGGTGCACTTGCCTACCGCTTGATGTTATAAACATGATACATGCTAGTTCTGTTCTGTCTCCTGCTTGTTATGGAGGGAAGTGGAAAAAATATCTTTTTCATCCCACCATCTCGGAAAGAGTATTTTTAATCTTCAATATCTGACTGGAAAAGCCGTTTTTATTCTCTAGAGGATAAAGTAAATTGAATTTAGAACATCGTGTGCACTAAGTTTGTAAATTAAAAAAAAACATTAAACCTATTTACTGTTACCTCTATGGTGCCGAATATATCATACAACTTTTTTTTAATTTGTTAAAAACTCAGACTCGGAACCTTCTTGGTGTTCTTTTTTCAATTTTATTTGTACGCGGTTCTTTACGCGGCATTTTTTCACGTCATTGTTAAACCTTATATTAAAAAAAAGAAACTTGAAAACAAGTGAAAAACTAAAATGAGTGATTCTAGCGACGAGGAAGTTTGTTTGACGCCAACAGAATTGACTGAAACTGTTAATAATGCGCAAATGAGCTTTCTACCTCAACAATCACGCGAGAAGTATTTAAAACAGTACGATATGTTCAACACGTGGCGACTAGCAAAAGGAGCCAAAACTTTCTCAGAAAACGTTTTGCTGGCATATTTTATAGAATTATCCGAGAACAAGAAAGCAAGCACTCTATGGAGTACGTATTCGATGCTAAAAGCAACAATAAAGATGAAAAAAGACATACATATCGATACCTATCCTAAATTAGTAGCATTTTTAAAAAGAGCCTCATCTGGTCATCATCCAAAAAAATCGAAGGTTTTCACAGTATCTGATATTGAAAAGTAAGTCAGTTGCACATTCAGTATCTACTTAAGTACATATATTAATCTCAATTAAATAGTATACTTAGTAAATGTTGATAGGCATAATTATGCGTTCATATAAATTTTATTCATTTATCTACTACAATACTCTTTACATTGCAGGTTGTTCTTATTATTGGAATAAACGGAGCATGTCGAACTAATGAACTAACACAACTTAATGTCAAAAACATTGAGAAACATTCAGATGACTTACTATTAATTAATTTACCTAATACAAAGACAAAAAGAGACCGCAACTTTGTCATTCGCAAGGAATACGTAACGATTGTTGAGAAATATCAAGCCTTACGGCCGCCTAACACTCCAATCAATCGTTTTTTTTCTACAGTATCGCAATGGAAAGTGTGTTAGACAGCCTATGAGTACTAATAAAATTGGCAGTATCCCACGAGAAATAGCAACATTTCTTGAACTTCCAGAACCCCTGTTGTACACGGGTCATTGTTTCCGACGAACTTCAGCCACACTTTTGGCTGATTCCGGAGCTGATCTCCTGTCCCTTAAGCGCCACGGAGGCTGGAAGACCAATGCAGTTGTAGAGGGATACATAGAGGATTCCATCCAAAATAAGTCTAAAATATGTGAAGGCATCGTAGGAGCCATTACACTGAAAGAGCCTCAATCGGAAACTTGGACTGGCCCTTCTACATCAAAAATAAGCCGTTATGAAACACCTAACCATCTCCCTCTCTCTCCAACATTCACGCCAAGGGAATCCGATGAATCGGTACAACTATTAAGTATGACAGACAGTTTACCGAAAAACAGTACACAAGTGACTAACACCAATATTACAGTACCAAACAAAAATATTACACTCAATTTAAATACCTTTTGCAACGTTACTTTAAAAATTTCTTAATTATACTTTAGTATTATTTTATTATAATTTAAAGATTATTCTGTACTACTTTCCCGTCATAATGTAGTAATTAATACCTAAACTGAAATAAAAGTGTACCTATCTTGTGATTGTAAACATTTTTTTTATTGCATTTAGTCATTTCCTCGCTGAGGTGGAATGAAAAGTTACGTGTTGCACTCGAGTGCAAAGATTTTTCACCTCGTGTCCTTTTGATTCCCTCGCTAACGCTCAGGATTCTAATTTTGAATCCTTCGCTTGCTCAGTCATCAAAATTGAACACGCGGTTAAAAAGCAACTTTGCACTCTTGTATAACAAATAACTATTTTCTTACTCCTCCGCTATTCTTTTCTGATTAATTTCGTTGCGGGACCCAAGACAGTTGAATCATTTCTCCGGGACTCGTCGAGCTTCATTGCTCGGCTTTTTTCTGGCGGTCTTCACTGTTGATTCTGGCTTTCAGGAGTTGCAGTGGGTTGGGAACAGTGGGTGGTCTCGGTGGTAGGCAACAACATCAGCCGCCGGCATAAGTTACCACCCACCAGACAAAGTCTTGCCGCCAAGCGATTCGTCGTGTTCCGGCATGATGTCTGGTGAAGCCGTACGGAGGACGGGTCTGAGCAGTTGTGTTGCGATGTGTGCCGGGTACGATGTGCCTAATGTTGTTGTGTCAGGAGTTTGGTCGTGGAGGGTCTCCAGATCATCCTCTGGCGCAGCATCGTTGGTCGTGTTGTTGGGTTAAACATTGCATCACCTCGCTCAACTGCCGTCTTCCTTCCTATTCACTCAGTTTTTTTTGAGTGAATAGGCTTAATAAACTAGTGCGTTTTACCATCAACGATTGCATCACTGCTTGCCATCAGGCGGGATTGCAGTCAAGCAATAGTTTATAACTAATAAAAAAAAAGTGTGGCGGGTTTTGTCCCATTAAAAAAAAATGGTAGTTGCACGATAATCCTGTTTACGAAATACAGGATTTGCGTCCCAGCAGTATGACGCATTGTTCGCATGTGTAGTTACATTATTAAAGAAATTGATTGCGATAGAGTTAAGTGAACGAAGTTACTGAATTTCCCAAGCAATTTGCTCCAGACAGCAGTTGTTTTTAAAAGAAATGTAGTTTAAACAAAAACATTTTAATTGTTGCAGATAATAACTTAGCAGTGTTTATTATAAAAACAAGTGTGTAATAACGTGGTTAAATACCGAGTCACAGTCTACAAAAATAATTACTAACACGACGGTAACACGCAATTCTACAACAGCACGATTATATCACTGCTTATACTGAAGAGAAATTATGGGTACAATGTCTCGCCAACAAGACACGTTATTTTTTAAACTAGAATTAAGTAAAAAATTAAGTGAATATAACTTAGTTTTGAGTTCAGAATAATCCTCTTCTTCTTCAGCCTGTAGAGGTACCCTGCTGAACAAAAGTTTTCCATTACATTGGAGGCGTTTGCCATAATCCCCACGCTTGGGCGATGGGTTGGGGATCTTAGTAATTTGATTTTCCACAGGAGAAGCGCTGTTGCCCGCTTCCCTGGTGAGAGTTCCCATAGTCGCTTCTTATGACACCCACGGGAGGATATGGGGGAATAATAAGAAGATAAAATATTGTAGAGGTTTTTCTAGCTTAAAATCTATACTAATATATAAAGCTGAAGAGTTTGTTTGTATGTTTGTTTGTTTGTTTGTTCGCGCTAATCTTGGGAACTACTAGACCGATTTGAAAAATTCTTTTTGCGTTGGATAGCCCATTAATCCAGGAAGGCTTTAGGGTATATAACATCACGCTGCGACCAATAGGAGCGGAGCATAACTAACTTCACGCGAACGAAGTCGCTGGCGGCCGCTAGTTATAAATATTTTACCACGTTGCATTTACGATCATGATACTTGATTTTGTTGCTGAAATAGAATACAAAGATAAATGTCCTTTGTATTCTTTCTTATAACATTTATGATCGGTTGGTTGGAAAATGTATTAAAGATAACTATGAAACATGAAACAGGCGGATTGTTTGATTAGTTAAGTTACGATAACATATTTGTATTGTATTAATTAATAAAGCTTAACTTGTACCTAATTGCGTTACCTTACTAAACAAATATTTTTTGAGATAATTGCATTAGCTTACTAAAATAATAATTGTTGAGATAAACAAAAAAGATTTGATAAAGTGAATTTATCATTTGTCGAGTCACTTTTGAATATCAGTATTAAAGTCATCATCTCAGCGTTAATCCCAGTCGCATCCGTAGCTTTTTATCTTTGGAGTCTGGGGTCCGCTTTACCAGTGTAACTGCTGATTTTTGGCCAAACTTCGATATTTTCCGTGAAACCACTGCCGTCTGACCTCCACAACCCGAAGGCGATATCGAAGCAATGCAGTTAGACCAATTGTTAAACTTTTGAGGGCTCCAACAACCCGTAACGACTGCCACTAGATGTTCGTATGGCAACCGGGACCAGCGGCTTAACGTGCTTTCCGAGGCACGACCAGACCAGTGCAAATATTCATATTCATGCATACAAATATTTGCACTGTGGGGGGATCGAACCCGCGCCTCCTTGCACAACGGCCGCGTTCGCTACCGCTACGCCACGGAGGCTGTCAATATGTTCATACACATTAAAATACCAAATAAAAATAATATAAATAATAATAATAATAGTGAAATGTTGTATAGCTCATGCTATACAATATTTGGAATATATACTATAACAGTAGTGGAATATATAGAATAAAACATGACGTGTTTCTGTATTAAAGTAATCATTATAAAACTGAATTTTCATTTAATATTAGAGTCGACTTAATAGTTAGATACATAACTATCTAATGGTCTTCCAGACCATATTTTGGCCATGGGGTCACACCTAGCGAACTGGGAGTGTACCTGTATTTTGGCACACACCCGTGCCAAAATACAGGTACACTCCCAGTTCGCTCACTCTCACAGTCTTATGGGTCGGCAATTCGATGCTACTGGAGAAAAAATAGGTGGAAAACCAACGTAGGTAGTGCTTCCTGACGCAACGCCAATTTCCTGTTATAATCGAAATTATTTTAAATCTATTTGAATACCTACCTCTCCTGCCATCTATACGTTATAGTTTTTTATTCAAAGTAAACAAAACAAGATGGCAGGAGAGGTAGGTTTTCAAATAGATTTAAAATTATTTCGATTAGACGCAATTGCCCCGATTGACTATATATAGTTATACAGAAAGGCAGCGTTACTGTACGCAGGGTTCAAATACATTTTCTATTTGAGAACAAGTCTGGGACAATAAATTTAAGACAAAAGAAATGTACTTGTTTGCTTTTGAATGGGTAAAATTCAACAATAAGTGGTTGCACATTTCAATTCAGAATAGGTATTGTTCTGGATTCCACGTCCGAAAGCAAAGTTAGCCGACATGTTTAATTTAATTTCGCGCCATAATGAAAGTATGCAAGTTACAACACACAGTGAAAGAGACTCTCATTTTTACGCGACTGCGTGATACAATGCAGGGTAACGTGTTTCAAATCAAATCAAATCAAAATTATTTATTTCAAATTAACCATCACTTGGTACTTTTGAATAGTCAATGTCGGTCAGTCCAAGAAAAGTGAAGCTAAAATGCACGTTCCAAAGATCTCTATGGAGAAGAACGTGCAAGAAACTCCATGGACACTTTTAAAATTTGCTTAAGTATGCTTGTTTGTCTCCATATGACGCTCTAGCGACCATGTACCGAGTACGCCTAAGGTAAATGTGTTGATTCTTACATCGCTTAATATTGCTTAGTTTAGATTCGTCTTAATATTCGTAGTGTCAAGGTACTCTGTGGTGTCACTACAGAAAAGAGTTGTAACAACAACATTCGTTGCATTATTTACGTTTTTGAGCAGACACATTCTCTTGAACAGATGGAACAATGGATTATCATTAATGTATTAGCAGAATGTATTAGTAATAATGGATTAGCAGAGTGTCTGCACTCTAATTACGTACCACACTGTTAAAGTCGATTGAGTTAAAGAGAAAATAATACAAGTCGAGTCCTAGACAATCGGAGGTCTTTATTGACAAGGAAAATGCCTTCGACTGCATGAGATTATTTATAATATAATAGTCCTCATACAGGATGACTTTCTTGTCTCCATCTATTTTAAACTTCTTTTTGACGCAGTCGGGCTTTCTGGTTTTTTTATTGTCTTTTTTCAAATAATTTCATCACCTTCTTAGCCTTTTCGTTCTTTTTCGTTTCCTATTGTTACGGGCTAGGGGTACTTAAACGCCGGTTAAGGGTTACGAAGTTTATTGGCAACGAAGGTACAGTCGATTGTAGGCAATGACAAGTAGAGTGTCGCTGACGTTGCACCGAAGTCTTTCCTTATGTCCGCGAAGTCCGTGTTGTAAACACACAATAACAGTACAGATGTTACTCCACGTAGTACTCACAGTTCTCGTTACAGTTGTCGCAGTAGGTCTTCTTTAAGATCGCTTCTTAACTGTCGCTGTTTTCGTATCGCTAGTCGAGTGTAGACTGACTCTGTGCGGGCGTCACGGTGCTATATATAGTCCAGCTGATCGAACATTCCAGATTCCTCTAGACGTAATAATAATAGCACATAACTTGGAGGCCACTCGGAAGTACCTACGGTAATTCCCGGAAACGGGTCTCTAGAAATTTCGATGTCGACACTTTGTTGACAAAACTGTTGAGACCTGTACCATTCGATAGGCCGTCCTAAGTCTAGTAATGCGTTTTATTATTGTACCTAGGAAATGTCTAGATCTGAAGAAATAGGACTTAAAACTGACACACTGCATGTCACGCGATATTGAACCTTATGCCATCGACATAAGGTCCATTCGTAACATTGCCCCCTTCTTAGTCATGCTCGTCCCGAGCATGATTTGATCCATAATAGCGAGCTAGGCGGTCTACGTGTACGATCTTCAGCTTCCCTCTAGGCCCTTTCTTAATCCTGTAGGTGACATCGTTTATTCTGGTTACTATCGTGTACGGACCCTCCCATTTGGCTTGGAACTTTGGACTCTTTCCTTTTCTTCTAATGGGATTATGTAACCATACCAAAGTTCCCTCTTCGAATCCGGGCACGTTAGCTTTGCGGTCGTATCGGATCTTCATTTTCTCACTGGTTTTCAGACCACTCTCTCTCACTAGCTCATGTATACCATCTAATTTACGCCGCAGGTCGGCCACATAGTCGACGGCTAGGATAGGAGTATCGGGGGGTGTTCCGGTTAATGCATCTATTGGTAGTCTAATTTCTCGGCCGAAGTTGATTTTCGCCGGTGTGCAATTTGTGCTATCGTGTATTGCTGAGCGGTATGACATTAAAAAGAGTGGAATGTATTGGTCCCAATCCCTCTGGTGTTCTTCCACTACTTTGGCCAAATGATTCTCTAGCGTCTGGTTGAATCTTTCGACCATTCCATCTGACTGAGGGTGATATGGTGTTGTACGAGTCTTATGTATCCCGAGTAGTTGGCAAACCTCTTGAAATAGCGAAGACTCAAAATTTCTACCCTGGTCAGAGTGTAACTCCAAAGGGATGCCAAATCGACAGAACACCTCGTGAACTAGCTTTTTGGCGACTGTATGAGCTTCTTGGTTGGGTACTGCAAAAGCTTCTGGCCATTTGCTGAAATAGTCTTGCATGACGATGATATACCTATTCCCTTCTTCAGTAACAGGGAATGGCCCAGCTATATCGACAGCAACTCTTTCCCAAGGTGCACCAACATTATACACTTTCAGCCGACCTCTGGCTCTCGTTTGCGGTCCCTTTACTGAGGAGCAAGCTACGCATTTTCTACACCAGTCCTCTACGTCTTCGCGGCAATGCACCCAGTAGAATCTTTTCCTCACCTTCTCCAGGGTTTTCTTTACTCCTAGATGTCCTCCGGATACTCCGTCGTGCACCTGTCTTAGCACTGACGCGACTTTATCGCAGGGGACAACTATCTGTAAGGTGACCTCCTGTCCACTGGGTGATTCCCATTTCCTCTTGAGAACTCCATTATCAATTATCAGGCTGTCCCATTGGGCCCAGTAACTTTTTGCTGTTGGGCTAAGCGCTGATATTTCACTCCAAGTGGGCCTTTGGCCACGTTTCTTCCATTCGATTACTGTCTTCAGGTCACTGTCTTCCTTCTGTGCGTCTTTCAATGATTGATTATCCCAGTCTTCATCCAAAGCGTTCACCTGGATAATCCGCAAGTTCTCTGTCTTTTCCTGTTTGCTTTCTTCACCTCGGTCCTTACTCCCTGAAGTTAGCTGGCGGCGGCGGTCCCTTTGCCTTGCTTTTTTCTCGAGGCGCTTCTTCTTACGCGCCTCGTCCTCGACTTCCTTGTCCCGCCTTGCGTCTGCCTTACTCCACGACCTTCCGCGCGACCGCTCGCGCTCTTGTTCTCGCCTGCCGGAACGTTCGCGTTCCTGGTCTCGGTCTCGCTCCCGGTCCTTGACGTGTTCCCGCTCTCGTTCAGCGGGTCGCTCGCGGTGCCCGCTCCGATCGCTCCGCTCACGCCACTTGACTCGCTCGCACGGGCGCTCGGGCTCGACCTTCGCATCGCGCTTGCGCCACGCCATCACCGCGGCCTCCTCACGTGACCAAGAAGTTCTTCTTCCCTTAGCCTTCCTGGGACAATCAATTCGAATGTGCCCCTTTTCGCCACACTCATAGCAAATTGGTCCTCGTCGGGCTTTTATTTGTGCGGTCACTTCTCGAATACGGTCGTGTTGTGGGCCATCCTGACGTACAGCTTCCACCTCCAGAGCATGCGTCAAAGCTGCCTTCAGGGTCTGATGGTGACCCAGACGTACTGCAGCCCTGACTTCTGCATCTCGAATCCCATCGGTAAATAATCGTAGAGTAGTAGCGCCAATCAATCCCGGTGTTGATGCATACGCCTTCCGAACCATACGTTCTATTTCCGTGGCCCATTGTTGCAAACCCTCGCTGCTCTTCTGTGTGCGTTCGCGGAGTTGAGCCCTGTAGACGTGTTCCAGGTGTTTCTCTCCATATCTAGTCTCCAACGCTTCTAACAGACAGGCTAGGGTATTGCAATCGCCGGAAATATTCTCGAGGATTCGTACGGCATCACCACGCAAAGCAAGCATAAGGGCCGTTAGAGCTTGTTCGTCGTCCCAATTGTTGCCTTTTGCGACCTTTTCAAACTGTAGACGGAAGGCCACCCATGACGTTGTTCCGTCAAAATGAGGTACCTTGAAAGTCGGCAAAGCACTGGGTACCGGTACCACACCTTTAATAACGCCTTTTTGTACTCTTTCTATTTCTTTCCCAAACTCCATGATGGTATTGTCTAGTTTCTCTGTACGAGCTTCCTGCTGGTCCATGCGGGCATCTTGTTTTGCTGTTTTTATTTTAAGCTCGTTGACCTCTTCTTTGGTTGTTTCCCACTTTTCGTTTAGTTCTAATACTAGTTGCTGAGATTTTGCCTGGGATTCATCTATTTTGCTTGGGTTTCTGCCTGGGATTGTTTTATTTGAGCCTGGGTTTCTGCCTGGGATTCTGCTACACTTTTAATCTGCGCCTGGGTTTTTTCTATTTGTGCCTGGGTTGCTGCCTGGGATTGTTCTATACTCAGCTTTATTTGCGCCGTCAAGTGAGCCAGCAACGCCGAAAAATCGGGTCCTCTGGCTCCGGGAGTAGTGGTGGTAGTAGGCGCACTCGCATTCGTCGGTGTTACGACGGCCGCATCTACTCCGGGTACAGGGACACCAACCGATTCTTCCTCTTGACGCGCCAAATCCATCGCTGCTTGTCGTCGCGTGCGAACTCTTTCGTCTTCCCTTGGCGTGACCGGCATGCCGCTTCTGACACCAATTGTTACGGGCTAGGGGTAGTTAAACGCCGGTTAAGGGTTACGAAGTTTATTAGCAACGAAGGTACAGTCGATCGTAGGCTATGACAAATAGAATGTCGCTGACGTTGCACCGAAGTCTTCCCTTATGTCCGCGAAGTCCGTGTTGTAAACACACAATAACAGTACAGATGTTACTCCACGTAGTACTCACAGTTCTCGTTACAGTTGTCGCAGTAGGTATTCTCAAAGATCGCTTCTTAACTGTCGCTGTTTTCGTATCGCTAGTCGAGTGTAGACTGACTCTGTGCGGGCGTCACGGTGCTATATATAGTCCAGCTGATCGAACATTCCAGATTCCTCTAGACGTAATAATAATAGCACATAACTTCGAGGTCACTCGGAAATACCTACGGTAATTCCCGGAAACGGGTCTCTAGAAATTTCGATGTCGACACTTTGTTGACAAAACTGTTGAGACCTGTACTATTCGATAGGCCGTCCTAAGTCTAGTAATGCGTTTTATTATTGTACCTAGAAAATGTCTAGATCTGAAGAAATAGGACTTAAAAGTGACACACTGCATGTCACGCGATATTGAACCTTATGCCATCGACATAAGGTCCATTCGTAACACTATGTTGGGATCGGCTTCCAGTCTGACCGGATTGAGTGGAAAACCATTTTTTTTACAGGAAACATTTACTTATCTATCTCTTCTATATCTGTCATCTCTTGAGCCCTAGTTAATACGGAGTATCGGTTTAGCTAGGTTGCTAAGGCTGATTCACCAGAATTTCGGCGACCCGTAATGATTGTCAAAGATCCACGAATGAGATCGGGAACCAACCAATAAACGTCATTTCCAAGGTACAGAGGAAGTCTTGAGGTAAAGTAAAGATAAAAGGATTGTTTGAATCATTTATTGAATAATAAATACTTAAAATTAATTCGTTCGTCTAACTTTCACAAAATCTCACAGTTTTCGCGAGAGGCAGACGAAATTACATAAACACATTGATACAATCTTTTTACTTTTGTGAGAGGAAAAGTAATCCAATTCCTATAAATAAATTCTTAGCGAATAAGTAAATGCATGTTAATTGAACTGATTCGCTCAGTCGTTCAGATAGCCGTTGTGTGCTCGTTTGGTGGGATTTCGATTGTGAGTCACCAGGACACATGCCTACTTAACATCTATATGGTATGAAGAAATGGAACCTTTAAATTTAACTTTTGCGTTTTGGGTTTGTCGTCAAGCGACAACTTACGGCCTGTGCTGTGGTTCAGTAAAGCTTGCCGCCACAGATCCTTACTGACTGAACTTACCGACTTCGTTTACTAAGTGATAGCCTTATCGGGCGTCTTCAGTCAGGCGTTTATTCCATAGTCATAATTTTTGTTCTTTTTACCGCATTGAGACACCATTCTTATTATACTTCATGACTCCTTAAATAAATTCCTATTAGGCACTAGAATTGCAGATGATCTAGTCAGATATGGGAGCATCGTTGTCAGACCTGGCCCAAGGAGACAGCAGGGGGCCGGGTGCGGGCCAGGGGGCGGGAATAGCAGGGGCGGGGAGCAGCTCAGCACGAGGGTGTAAGTGCACCAGCGATTGTGGTGCCGCAGCCGAGAGGAACAGTCTGGACACAGCCTAGAAAATGAAAACACGCTGATATTAATAGAAACACACACAGAGTCCTATGCAAGATGTAGGTACGGAGGACAGTAGCTCAAGCTACCCTAAAGTGTCAAATATTCCCAATCCACCTTGACCCTTAAGGCTTTAGAGGTAAAGTTGAAAATCTAATAAAGAAACCTGACCGATTGTAGTAGTTTGATGTGCTATCGTCTGTCCCAACCTAAATCGCATCAGCACCTTAATGCGTAACATACTATCAATATCAACTCAATCCGAATCATTTCAAATTACATAATATATACAGTATGTTAAATAACAGAGGGCGTTCCCTTAAACTCCTTAATATATATCATTAATAGATTAAAATAAAAATATCAGCATAGAAAAATAAGCATAAAAAAATCCGAATAAAAAAAATTCTAATTGGAAATAAATTTGAAACCTCCTGTTTTAAATCAAAATAAATATATATGTATATAATATATATATAATATAATAGTAAATAAATTGCGACGTAGCCGTCTTTCATGTTCGCGTGTACAGTGTGTTTCTTTTACATGTCAATTTAAAATTTTTATTGAATATTTTCATATTGGAAAAAATTTTAAAACATTTTGTTTTCGAATGGAAATATTTTTTTTTAGCATGTATGTATGCTGTACTATTTCGGGTTAACGGGAACGCCCTCTGTTAGTTAACATACTGTATATTGCTGATCTATTGCTTCATATGTTCGAGAAAAATTTCAGTCAACAACGTAAATAATGCCATGAATGTTGCTAAATTGTCAAAATGAAAACCATTGCTACTAATTATTATTAGTATGTTACCCATTGACGTTGTTCGTTAGAGTCTTTTATTGATATTTTCTCGAAAATGATTGTTTAATCTAGCTTAATACTAGCTTTAATATAGTCACTTTAATAAAAAGCCTTACGTAAGAACTGAAAACACAACCTGTCACAAAAGAACTATACAGTTATACTGAATTTGTGTCTTCTGTCTGTTAGGATAAACGAAAATGAACTAAACTTTCCCAATAAAACTATTCACAAACGCTACTTATTTATTTGCAAGTGGTATATTTCTGGCAATTATTTATTCAGAAACGTTATATAATATTTTAGTAGGTGTAACGATTTATCACACATTTACAATTTAAACTTGTTTCTGGAACATTCTTTCTTACAAAGATGTAAGTTTTAGAATGTGCAGCTTCCAACTTCTAATTAGCCGCCGACTAACAGAAAGTGAAAGTGAGACACTTTTGATTGATACATGGTTTAATTGAAACGAGTTTGAGTAAAAGTTGAAATCTAATAACAAGCTTTTGTTTAGGCATTACTTTTAAACCTACTAAAAAGTCTGTTTTCTCGTAGGTTTGTGGTACTTCGTATTTCCTTACCTGACTGACAGCTACAATGAGCAGCATAACTCCAATGGCTAAGTTCTTCACAGATATGACGGCGAGGGCCATCAGCAGTGTAGAAATAACACCCAGAGTGAACATGACGGGCAGGAAGATAAAGGACAGCCGCTTGAGGGCATTGTGACCAAACGTACGGCCGACGCTTATGTCTGAAAACAAGCAATAAAGCAAGCTTATTAAAATAAGTCGCAATTATGGATCAAAGCACTTAGCACTTAATAGATACTTACATAGAAAAAAAAAGTGTAAAAGCAGCACTTAGATTTAGCAGATTTAAAATTAGGCTTAGCGTTTGTTTTTCGATCATCGAAATAATTTTATTCGAGGAATAATTTGAAATTTTAACAGTTATCTTATACATATAAAGCCTGTCAAATATCAAATTATTCTCCGATTAAAAATATCTAGCGATGGGAAAATCAGCATAGGATTATGTTAGGGGATGAGAAAGGAGCCAGTCATTTCAATCATCGAAAATAAGCTATATTCATAGATAATCGACCGTATGGCAACTGGGACGAACGGCTTAACGTGCTTTCCGAGGCACGACCAGACCAGTAGAAATATTCACATTCGTGCATACAAATTTTTGCACTGCGCGGGCATCGAACCCGCGCCTCCTTGCGCAGCGGCCGCGTTCGCTACCCCTACGCCACTGAGGAAGTCAGAAAAAAAATCAACTATGTATCTAGTTATTTCAGTAAGCAATCATCCATCATCATCATCAACATTTTTATCGTCCCACTGCTGGGCACAGGTCTCCTCTCATACTGAGAAGGATTGAGCGTAATCACCACGCTTGCTCAATGCGGGTTGGCGATTTCAGACTTATAAAGTCCAGGTTTCCTCAAGATCTTTTCCTTCACCTTCAGTCATCGGTGTTCAAGATATACTTAGAAAGTACAACAAAGTAAATAGTACAATAGGAATCGAACCCGCATACTCATACTTGAGAGGCTGATGTTTTAACCACTAGGCCACCACGACCACTACAAGCAATCATCCAATATACATTAAGTAGGTACTGTATGTTTTTTCCAATAAATATAAAATGCTGTACTGTGGCACTGAGTCAAATTTACATAAATCAATAAAGTATTAAACTATTTTACGAACATGAATACAAGTAAGGAGACAGCGCAGTGTAGCTCGGAAATATCAAATATTAGCACTCTTTTTGGAATTAGCAGGTCTGTATCTGGTTGTATATTATGATGTCACTCGCGACAGTAGCAAATAATTGCTTAATAGAATTTTAGTTAATTAGAACCATGAATACTTCTCTCTTTAAAATCATGATATTTACCTCAAATATCTAAGTTAGACAACAATATGAATATAATATGTATTGTAGAGTATTATACGAACATAGAGCTTAAATAAATAAAATATTCATTATATACTTGTGTATATAATGGATATTTTATTTATTTAAGCTCTATGTACACACACAGCACAATACATAAGAACCGTAAACAGTCACGAGTCATAGTTGATCAATATATAACCTAATTAACTGGCCCTAACATAATGGCCCGTGAATTGCAACTTAAAACGCAAGACAATTCGAATTTCGCGAAGTACCCTAGTATCTGCTTTCCCCTTATGAATTAAACCGTTTCCTTTATTCAGTCATAACGTAAATCATACCCCAGATGAATATAATCCAATCGGCTTATACTTAATTGCCTTTGGGCACAGAATCTTAGAAGCCCAGTTGGGTTTGTGTAAGCCCCTCATAGTTATATGAGGTCTTTAGGAAGGAACCTATTCCTGATACTCTGACAAGACTCGCTACGTAATATACAAACGAAATTACTTAATGCTTAATGCTGAATATAAAGCTTGGTGAGGATGTGTTGAAGCAAGTAGACAAGTTTTGTTATCTGGGGAACACTATAAGTTCTAAGTGTGACCTTGATGCTGAAATCAACAGCAGAGTCGGAGCTGCAGCTGCAGTGTTTGGCAAGTTGTGTTCCAAGGTCTTCTGCTCACATGACCGTAAGCTACGAAAATATCCGTATATATGGCAATTGTGCTGCCAAACCTTCTATATTCCGCTGAGACATGGCGTGTGTACCGCCACCACATACGTGCTCTAGATCGTTTTCACCTTAAATGTCTCCGATCCATTATGAAGATCAAATGGTCTGACAGAGTGCGAAATACCGAAGTCCTGCGACGAGCCAATGTTGGATCACGTATGGCGGACGAAAAAGTGGCGAAGCGCATCTTCTTCTCTGAGCTGGAGGAGGACAAGCGAAAGCATGGCGGACAACTCCTCCGGTTCAAGGATGTCTTAAAACGACACATGAAGAGATGCAATATAGAACCCTCTGAATGGGAGCGTTTGGCAGCAAAACGGTCTGAATGGCGTAGAATGGTGTACGGACAAGTACGCTAGTTTGAGGAGCAGCGCAAAGCTGACCTCGATGCCAAACGCGACCAATTAAAGGCTCGCTCACCTGCTGCCATCACATACAACGGCGTGCTTACGTGCCCTCAGTGTGCACGAAGTTTCGCCCCCAAGATAGGCTACATAAGCCTTCTTCGGGCGCATGAGCGCCAAATCATCGGCTAGGAGTCGAAGTGGTCGCCGGAGCCGAAATCGGTCGGGAACATCATCATCATCACTTAGATCAGTACTAAAGTCTTCCAACACTTTGATATATAAGTGAATATTTGAGCTAAGCAATTCTGATCTTTATTTGTTACTAAATTTGACACTCTGACAGTTGTTGGGAAAGAATTCTCTCAACTGCCAGACTGTAAATGGCTTTAAGTCTAAACGATAAATAAATTTGAATGATCGTTATGTTTCTGTTATTCTTTTGAAAGTAAAAGAGAAATGACGACATTTTAAATGTGCTTATTCATAGTTTAGTGTAATCTCGTTTAGGTTTAATTATAATATTACTACCTAGCTGTTTCACCCTCGTAAGTCCGTGGGAATATAATGATTTACGAGACATAAATTTATATCCTATGCATAGAGCATTACAAGCCACTGGTATCCTATGTGTTAAATACTGTTCGTTAGTGATACCATTTTAATTATTACTTTTTTTTCCTTAACAAGAGTGCCTTCATCCTCTCTCCTATAACAAAAATTCAACAAAACAATTTGCTGTGCCCGACAAAGTCCATAATTGATTCTATACTTTAATATACGAACAATAAGTCGACCTCCGTGGCGCAGCGGTCAACACGCCTGCCTGCGACGCGTAGGCCCCGGGTTCGATTCCCGGCCAGGTCATGATGGAAAACGATATTTTCCTGATTGACCTGGGTCTTGGATGTTTGTTTATCTATGTATTTATTATAAATATAGTATCGTTGAGTTAGTATCCCATAACACAAGTCTAGAACTTACTTTGGGGCTAGCTCAATCTGTGTGATTTGTCGGTATATATTTATTTTATTTATTTATTATCTAACATTAAGGTATGCAATAAAGTATTGAGTAGGTATTGAGTATGTGTTATTTTATTCCTGGTTATAAACTATCAGTGTGCCAAATTTCAACCAAATCCGTTTAGTAGTTTTTGCTCGAAAGAGTAACAAATACTTATCCATCCACCCATACATCTTTACCGCGTTTTACCATCAACGATTGAATCAGTGCTTGCCATCAGGCGACATTGCGGTCAAGCAGTAGTACATTTAAAAAAACTTACACTCCGTCCATACTTATATCCTCACAAACTGTTGCACTTATAATATTAGAAGAATTATTTAATACTAGCAGCCGCCAGCGACTTCGTTCGCGAGGAATTAATTATGCTCCGCTCCTATTGGTCGCAGCGTGATGGTATATAGCCTAAAGCCTTCCTGGATTGATAGGCTATACAACGCAAAAATAATTTTTCAAATCGGACCAGTAGTTTCCGAGATTAGCGCGAACAAACAAACAAACAAACTCTTCAGCTTTTATATTAGTATAGATTTGAAATAATTCTAACGTTTTGTAAAACCTGAGACAGGCTTAAATCTGCAAATGGCCCCATGTTCGTATCATTATCAAACTAAATCGAAAACTAGGCATTCATATTATAAAATTTAATGAATGTTTCTGACGATTATTATTAATTTAATAATCGTCAGAAACAATCATTAAATTTTAGGAATACTTTGAATAATTCGCGGCTCTTTGTATTGCGTAACCTAATTTATTTTAGATTTTTATTAGACTTTAACAATCTAAATTTATAGAATCATTTTATTCTTATGATTCAACATTAATATTTTTTGATAACTTTGTTATTGTTTTACATAACCAATGATGTAACATTTTTAGTACTTAGTTACTTTTCAGAGATTTTGTAAATATAATTTTAATGTTTTGTTATTTTGATAAAAAGTTCGATAGTCCTATCGAGATAATGTAGTCAGCCTCCGTGGCGTAGCGGTAGCGGACGCGGCCGCTGCGTAAGGCGGCGCGGGTTCGATCCCCGCACAGTGCAAGTATTTGTATTCATGAATATGAATACTAGCACTGGTCTGGTCGTGCCTCGGAAAGCACGTTAAGTCGTTGGTCCCGGTTGCCATACGAACATCTAGTAGCAGTCGTTACGGGTTGTTGGAGCCCTCAAAAGTCCAACAATTGGTCTAACTGCAATGCTTCGATGTCGCCTTCGGGTTGTGGAGGTCAGACGGCAGTCGCTTCACGTAAAATGTCGAAGTTTAGCCATTTCAGCAGTTGGACTGGTAAAGCGGACCCCAGACTCCAAAGCTGAAAAGGCTTCGGATGCGATTGGGATTAACGCTGTGATGATGATGATGATGTTGATGATGAGTCCTATCGAGATAATGCGTTCCTGTGATCAGTCAGTGCGACAATGACTCTCGGCAAAACACTAATAAAGATTACAACATAACATAATTAGCCTATAATGTTTTCACTCTTGGAACACGGGCCTCCTTTCGGTGAGAGGGAGAGGACCGTGTTTACTACCCGGGCCCAGTGCGGGTTGACAGATGTCACATCATGTCTTCAATGTTTTGCCTCAAGACTTGCCGGTTTACTCACAATATTTCCATTCACCGTTGAAATAAAGATCAAATTCGCAAAACACGTATTCGTCTCTACGAACGACGACGAGTGCAAAAACGCATTTTCACTGCGGTCGAACTATGTAGGTACGGACGACGCCAGGTTAACCTACCCGAAACTGTCAAAAATTCTCAATCAACCTTGAGCCTTAAAGCTTGATGGATACAGTTGAAAATCTAGTAAAGGAATCTGACAAAGTGTAGTAGCTTGATATGCTGTCGTCTGTACATTGCGATTCTGTTACTATCTTCTTACCATGAAAAATTAGGTACGTGAAATGAGCGTAGGATGAGCTTTTATTTCAATGAATTCTAAGGGATTGACAACTCATATACAAAGCTCACTTTACCCAACGTTCCACGGAGAGATTTTTACAATATCGATCGGCTGTAGAAGCGCGTCTTTTAGCTGCTCAGTCGAGGACGAGATTTCGAATTGTAAGGGTTCGGCAAACATCCCGATGCCCGGGAAACAAGCTACATTTTAGTTATAGTAACGGGTTGAACTTGTCACATTTTTTTTAATAATTATAAACTACTGCTTGACCGCAATCCCGCCTGATGGTAAGCAGTGATGCAATCGTTGATGGCAAAGCGCGTTAGTTTATTTAGCCTATTCACTAAAGAAACTTAATGGAAGGAAGATGGCAGTTGAGCGAGGTGATGCAATGTTAAACTCCACAACACGACCAACGATGCTGCGCCACAGGGAGATTGATCTGGAGATCCTCTACGACTACGACCAAACTCCCGACACAACGCGGCGCATCATATCCGATACACATCGCAACACAACTACTCAGACCCGTCCTCCGTACGGCTTCACCAGACATCATGCCGGAACACGACGTATCACTTTGCGGCAAGACAGACATCCTACTTAAAAAAATTAATCATAATTACCTTGGCTCAAGAAATCCTTAGTTTCCACATTATCACACTGCACTACAGAGACGAAAACGACGACGTATGTCAAAGTCAACAAGGTAAGTTTGTTGCACATTTTGGCTACCACTGTATATTTTCGGCGGAATAATTAGCTGGTGATCTCCAGACGCCTGCTGGTGTATGACTGATTGGTTACCTGCTTGCCTGCCAGGATATAAAGTCTCCTATGAAAGACAATGGCCGGCGAGACCAAAGAATCACGACAAAAGAAAGCGCAGGACAACGTGACTGCTCGGTAGAAATGTCGTCCCCGATATCGACGCCTGCGCCGCTTAAGGACTAATGTCGATTCATTAATGGTGTGTAGCTCCCGTTGGACATTGTAGCGAACGTTATCGAAGCAAATGAAAGGTGAAAGTGACGTTAACATCCTCTTCATCCATACAGGACTTCAATCTAACATTGTTTAGCTTTATGGATTACTTACAATATTATAATCATCTAGTCTTCTTTCTATTTGGCTGTAAATAAGTATTTAGTATTTATGTATCTATTATTTTGTATAAATGTGTGTATAGTGTATCTATTTTAGTGTATTTACAATATGTATTTGCACTAGCGTCATTCCCGCTTTGTGTCCAGGAAAACCACTGTCCATACTAAGGTTGCCTGGTAGAGATAGCAGAAAGCGACAAGCGCAATATTATAATCATCTAGTCTTCTTTCTATTTGGCTGTTAATATGTATTTAGTATTTATGTATCTATAATTTTGTATAAATGTGTGTATAGTGTATCTATTTTAGTGTATTTACAATATGTATTTGCACTAGCGTCATTCCCGCTTTGTGTCCAGGAAAACCACTGTCCATACCAAGGTTGCCTGGTAGAGATAGCAGAAAGCGACAAGCGCAATATTATAATCATCTAGTCTTCTTTCTATTTGGCTGTTAATATGTATTTAGTATTTATGTATCTATAATTTTGTATAAATGTATGTATAGTGTATCTATTTTAGTGTATTTACAATATGTATTTGCACTAGCGTCATTCCCGCTTTGTGTCCAGGAAAACCACTGTCCATACCAAGGTTGCCTGGTAGAGATCGCAGAAAGCGATAGGCGGCCCTTTGACATATTTAATATTTGATTTTTATTTTATGTTTGATTTTTATTTTATGTTTTTGGTTTGAAAATGATTTAATTGCTAACGCCAATTAAATACTACTAACTATAGTATTTTGTTCTCCTGAGCGACTTTAAACTTATGGACTAGTCTGACCGTTAGTGTCCACGTCTCGGCTCCGTAAGTCATGACGGGTAGGACGCACTGGTTGAAGATTTTTGTCTTCAAACATTGGGGTATGGGCGACGAAAATACCCGACGAAGTCGAAGACGAAGACCCGGCTATGTTGGGCGTCTCTCTGAAGGACCGCATCAGAAATGAGGTGATCCGACAGAGGACCAGAGTCACCGACATAGCTGAGAGGATTAGCAAGCTGAAGTGGCAATGGGCTGGTCACGGCGGAGACCGCGTCTCGGAAAACGTAGCGTGGGGCGCCCTTGGGCGAGATGGAGTTACGAAATCAAAAAGGTGGCTGGTAGTGGCTGGCGGAGAACTGCTCAGGATCGAGCTTGTTGGCGTGCCATGAAGGAGGCCTATGTCTAGCAGTGGACTAGTAGGGGCTGATGATGATGATGATGATTTTGTTCTCCAATTATGGCAAAACATGTTGAACTAAGCAATATAAAAAGCAGAGAAGATTAATATTAATATAGTCGTGTCAAATTAGTCTGCGCGTGATATGCGCTATTATATGTATGATATGTAAATTAACTTATTTTTAGACGTCAGGTTTTTGAACACGTCTAAACTATCTATAGAATATTTTAATTTGACCTTTTGACATTAGCAGAATCATTGGCTTTACTTGCCATAAATAAAAATAGAATAGAATAGAATCCTAAATTGAAAGAACTAAATTAAATATTATGTTATCTTCTGTCCTCTACCTGCACTGAACTTATAATTAGTTTAATTCGTCATCAATCAGGGCCAATGTCAAACGAATTATAGGAGCCATTAGGAGCTGTAAAAATGGAAAAGTAACAAAAGATTCCAAAGTTTCCGATAGTAATATAAATAAAAAACCTATTTTTAAGAATACAGATTTTTAAGAATTACAGAGATATCCAAAGTTATAAAAAAATGTGATAAATTATATTCTAAAGAGAATTTTAAATCAGTAGCAATAATAAATAAGTGTGGTGTGCCTCAGGGTAGTATTCTTGGTCCTTTACTTTTCTTACTTTACATTAACGATCTTCCTGAGGCTACTCTGCAAAAATGTATTCTTTTTGCAGATGATACCACTGTTATTATAAAATGTGAGGATAACATTAATTACAAATCTGTTACTGAAGAAACCCTGTCAGCTATAACTAGTTGGATGGAAAATAACGACTTGCAAATAAATGTAAGCAAGACCAAAATAATAGAATTTAACTCGTATAATTCTAAACAGTTAACTTTAGATATTAGCTATAAAGATGAAAAAATTGAACAAGTAGATGAAATTAAATTTTTGGGTATTAATGTAGACAAAAATCTTAATTGGAAAAGCCATGTGGAACATATCTGTCACAAACTTGATAGATTTGTGTTTGCATTAAAGAAGCTACGACAAAATGTTTCTGTGGAGGCTGCTCTTGCGGCTTACCATGGCTATGTATCGTCTGTCCTAAGCTATGGACTTATTATGTGGGGTAATTCGACCGATATCGATAGGGTATTCAAACTCCAGAAACGCTGCATACGGGTCATAAACAAGGCATGGTTTTTAGATAGTTGTAAACCTCTATTTAAAAAGAATAATATTCTTCCACTTCCCTGTATGTACATAAGAGATATCTGCGTCTTCACTAAGACACACATGCATTATTTTAGGCAACATATTGAAGTTGTGTCAAGGCAAAAAAGGGCTAAGTTTCGCAACTTATTATATCAGCCATCTACTCGTAAATATATATATAAGAAAAATGTGTATAATATGTGTATTTTGATTTATAATAAAATTCCTAATGAATTTAAATTATTGCAGGGTAATGATTTTAAAATCAAATTGACAGCGTGGTTACAAAATAATTGCTATTATAGCCTTGAGGAATTTTTGGGACATAGACATGATAGTATGTAGTTATGATGTATAAATATGATTTATGAGTTCTGGTGTGTAATGGCAATTTTCTTTTATATAGTTAATAGTTTCTTTTTTTTTTTTTAGACTTGTATTGACATTTTTTATTATGTTGACATTTATATTATATTATCAATCATATTATGCGGACATTCATATTGTATGTTTGATATTGACTTTTCTAATTATAGTTATTGACATTTACTTTAATTTATTTGAATGACATTTTAGATTTTGAATGTGGATATTTTTTTTCTCATGTTATTGTGCTATTTTTGGAAATTTGGCTATTTTTTTTTTATAATCTGATCTGTCATCTTAATGTTCAATTTTAACTTTTTTTTTTTCTCAATTATAATTTGCACGCCTGCTTGCAGGCAGAATACAATTAACTTCTGGGCTTTAAGAGCTTCCCTTGAACAATGTATTTTATATTTTCTGGCAAATAAATATTTTGATTTGATTTGATTTGATTTGATTTGAATGCCTAGCCTATTGTTAAGTTACAGAATATTATGCTATTAATAGCTCATACTTTGTTAGACTTAATCACTTTGTTTATTCATTAACATTCACAATTATGATTTACTGTTTCAAATCGTTCCGAAGTATAATTAAGATTTATTTAATATAATATATTCGCAGTAAAACAGAAATGAAATCAATCATAAACTTCATGTCTCCTGTAAGTTTTGTTTTCATAAAATGGTGAGTCGTGTGAGAATAATTAGTGAAAATTACGATTTGCGTGTGAGGCGAATAATTAATCAGGAATCTTATCACGTACTGTGTAGAGAAACTCGATCGAGGGGCAGCGGCGCGCGACAATGCTCGTGCGCTGCTCCAGTCGGCCGTGTCCGTGACCGAGCGTATGGTAATCACACACTATGTTCGGCAATATAGGCCATTTCCTGTCAACACGGAATGCCGAAAAATCGAAACGACAACCTGTCGCCTAGAATTTTGGAGCAAAATTAGTGCTTTCACGTGCCTCTTGTTTTATATTGTGACAGAAGCTTGCCAATGTTGATTTATTCGGTTCGTGAACACGGCAATGTATTCATGTCTCGGAATCTGGTGCTGCGTTGGTGTTGTTAGTTAAAATCTTATTCAGCTGTTTGAGTAGTCTTACCACGTAGGATTCAATTTAACGTGCAATAATAAAACTGATCTTTTTGAAGTCTACGTAGGTGACTGCTTACTTTATTTAATGACTTGGCTGATATCATCATCAAACTTTTATCGTTCCACTGTTGGGCACAGGTCTCCTCTCATAAAGAGAAGGATTGAGCGTAATCACCACGCTTGCTTAATGCAGGTTGGCGATTTCAGACTTAAAAGTCCAGGTTTCCTTAAGATGTTTTCCTTCACCTTCAGACATTGGTGCCCAAGATATACTTAGAAAGTACATATAACTTTAGAATAGTTACATTGGTACTTGCATGACCTGGAATCGAACCTGCGCACTCATACTTGAGATGCTGGTGTTTCTACCACTAGGCCACCATGACTTGGCTGATATGATGTTATCAAAAACTGCTACTGATCTTTTTTTCTAAGTACATAGGTACCATAGAGTTTAACGAGTTTTCCATTTATTTAACAGATTTGCGCTAGGTTATATGATAGACTATAATCTCTGCTATACCTCTTTACAGTATTATATGTAGGGTATCTGTAGTATCTACTCATGAATCTCATATTTGATAGTAAGACTGAAGTTAACAATCGTTGACAATCTTACAGAATTAAGTTCTTGCATTTATCATAAACTAGCGGCCGCCAGCGACTTCGTTCGCGTGGTTTAGTTATGCTCCGCTCCTATTGCTCACAACGTGATGTTATTTTTAGATAGTTAGCCTAAAGCCTTCCTGGATTAATTGGCTATCCAACAAAAAAAGAATTTTTCAAATCGGACCAGTAGTTCCTGAGATTAGCGAGTTCAAACAAACAAACTCTTTAGCTTTATATATTAGTATAGATATCATCAACGCAAGACAAGTAAGAACCTATAGACAATTGTGTGACACAATAAAAGTAGCTGTTAGTATAATGCATGGGAAATAAAATCGAAATCAACGAGCCTTGACAATACTGTACAATGGATGCATTTTAACGCACCATTAGTGTTTTATAAACACTTCAACCGGTAAAAACCCATACTTAGCACATGAATTACTGAAACAATAGCTAGGTATCTTTCTTTATTTATTTTTTATTTTTGGCTTCGCACGGTTTGCATTTAGCCAATGTCACGTAATTATGAATTATTAGGTATTCATGGCGAAAAGACGGCTGCGTGACCTGTCTTACGAGTGAGGTTTGGGAAAGTCTTGACGTGGCCACTATGCTGCGATATTTCACTGTTCTTAATGAATTATTCACTGAATGCACTTTTACTACATAAATCACGCGCTTTTATTTAGTAAACAACACTATAAATAATTTTAAAGTCCAACGAAAATGAGCGTGACACTCATCTTGACATTCCCGCCAAAATTCCCAGCTAGGTATCTGTCACATAGTTTACAATTAAAACATTTTTTGCATTAAACGTCAAATCACGAGCAAACTCATTGTAAATTTCATAATCATCTTATGCTGTTCGACGTTCAAAATAGCTTTTCAATATCGATTATACTAAGTGTGATTGATGTTTAAATGTTGCTTTATTAACACCGACTTTCCATTGCATTTGTGCATTACAACAAAAAAAGTATTTTGAGTCTGTGGTCGCTCTCATATGTTACTGTCAGTCATACAAAGGCATATAGCGTGCATAGCTGGTCATTTTTAAATACAATTTATATGCACATCCTCGTCACTAATTAGGTATTTTTATGAAATAATTATGCTTAACTATCACGCGAGTATTATGCGGCTGTAACGCAAAAGGCTGCCATATGCTGAGACTAATTATTATGTAATTACTCTAGACAGCTTGATTTAGCGCTGTTCCTCATTTGAAATGTTCGGTATTTTTTGTTTTTATTGCTGGCTACTAAACACGGTTTCTTCTTTTTTCATAACATAATCTGACAATGGCCTCTCAACGAACGGTCTCAGAGGGTATCACCAAATTGCAATTCCCCCCTCTCCATCGTTCGATTCAGAGTAGAACCGCAGACCGCAGAATAATGGGTACGGTGCAGAATCGTAGTATACCTACCATCAAGTCGTGGTATAGAGATTAGAGATATCAAATAAGGCATTCTAACAATCCATACTAATATTATAAATGCGAAAGTAACTATGTCTGTCTGTCTGTTACGCTTTCCCGCTTAAACTTCTCAACCGATTTTGATGAAATTTGGCACAGACAATCTTTAGACCCTGAGAAAGGACAAAGGCAACCTTTTATTGAAAAAATTGATATTCCTATGGGAAATCTAAAAAGCGCGATATAACCGAATTCCACGCTGGCGAAGCTGCGGGCGGAAAGGAAATTAGTGAGTGACCACTTTCGTTTTCGAAGCGTGGCGGTTATGTTAATGCAACAGTTAAGGTCCCGTGTCGCCGTCCCCGATATTCATATGTAACGGAAGAAACAGACCGGATAAACTCACGATTAACAGTAACTACTTATTTTGAGTTGAACGATTAACTGCAAGTAAGTAATGACTGGAAACCGGTAGTAGGTAATTTATCATCCATACTTCCAAACGAATTATATTTTTTTTCTTTTATTTTTAAATGCGAATGAAATTTTAGCCTAAAACACTAAGCGGAAAGGGTAAAAGTTTGTAAGGATACCTAGATGGCAACCTGAAGAAGTAAATGGACTTTTTGTCTCATTACCTAACATAATCCCGCGGGTAAATTTCAGATATCCACACGGGAAAATTTTCGGACAGAACCTACTCATTTACCTACTGGCTGGTTTTGATTTCCCTAATAAAAGTTACTCATTATTTCCATTATTTCATAATTGTACCACAATGACATTGTTGATAATAATTTTCTTGCCCGTTCTTCTCCATAGGTACCTACTCTTTAGAATGGGCGACTAGCTTCACCTTACTGACTGAGCCACCTTCTAACAATTCAAAAGTGTCTGTAACTGGTTTATCCATCCTAAATGCGAAAGTAACTCTGTCTGTCTGTCTGTTATGTTACGCTTTCCCGCTTAAACCTCTCAACCAATTTAGTAAAATTTGGCACAGAGAATCTTTAGACTTTGAGAAAGGACATAGGCTACTTTTTATCCCAGAAAATTCGATATTCCCGAGGGAAATCTAAAAACCGCGATATAACCGAATTCCACGCGGGCGAAGCCGCGGGCGGAAATTTGAAATAAATGCTTTGATTTTGACAGTTTTTGAGTTTGAATTAGTTGCTTCGCCAATAATAAAATATGCCGCAAAAATTCCGGGTCGCTTATGACAAGTGTGATAGTTTCTGAAATTTACAGAGATTATACAAAAATAAAATACATAAAATGTTTATAAACTCAATAATTTTATTTGAGTACCTACTATAAAATATCAAAAAGAAACACTTCAAACTTTTGATAACAAAAGTAAACAACACTCAGACTGCAGGTTTGTAAACAAATACAGTGACTTGGTTGACTTCAATTTTGACTCGCTTAGTGGTATCCGAAAAGTTATTGCTAACAGTTAAATGTAAATGTAAACTTCTTTGTTTCACCTTTAGTTAGATACCTTCTATAAAAATCCATACTAATATTATAAATGCGAAAGTAACTCTGTGTGTCTGTCTGTCGGTCTGTCTGTCTGTCTGTCTGTTACGCTTTCCCGCTTAAACCTCTCAACCGATTTTGATGAAATTTGGCACAGACAATCTTTAGACACTGAGAAAGAACATAGGCTACCTTTTATCTCGGAAAAGTATGATATTCCCGAGTGAAATCTAAAAAGCGCGATATAACCGAACTCCACGCGGGCGAAGCCGCGGGCGATACCGCGGGCGGAAAGCTAGTACTTAATAAAGAAAAATGTAATTGTCTAGTAAGATGTCTAATTTACCTGTAAGTGTTTGTAATATTTAACTATTATTAAAACATTATGTTTATCATTGTAAGAATTAATATAATCAAACGTTGGTAAATCTAAATAAATAAATAAACAGTTAATCTGCAAAAAGAAAGCTTTTCTGTCATTATAAAAGCTTGTATTTCTTCCACGAGCTGCAGTTGGAGATCGTGCTCTATGAGATTTAAGTCCGGGCTATGAGCAGGCCATCTCATGCGGGTGATACCGACTTCTTGAACATAAATGTGATATGCATGTGGCCGCGCATTATGATCGTGCATAAAAATGAAATTTGCGCACATATTCACAAGAAAAGGGACCAAAATGCTCGTTTAAAATCTCCTCTACGTATCTGGGACCCGTCAAAGAACCATTTTTAACCGACTTCAAAAAGGAGGAGGGTGCTCAATTCGACCGTATATATGCTTTTCTTTTTTATGTTTGGTCGCGCATAACTTTGTCGTTTATGAACCGATTTTATAATAATTCTTTTTCTGTTGGAAAGAAGACGTTCCCAAGATGGTCCCATGATAAGGATATCAGCGTTTGACGGTGGAAGACCAGAGAAAACAAGAGGAACTTTCAAAAATTCATTTCATTATTTTAAAGCACTACAATTTAATAAAGGTCTGGAGTAGATTTGATGATGGAGCCGGGAGACAGTCGAAGGAACTCCTCAACAATTCACAGCAGCTACCTTGTGTTTGGGCTCGATTAATTTGTATTGATAAGAACTTTACACCTAGATGGGTTGTGACTGTCATAAGAGCTCTGATGATGAAGACAAAGGCCAGTTCCGGGAACTCCTCAACGGTTTACAGTAGCTACTTTGTGGTTGGACTTAATTCATTTATATTGATGAGACCAGTTGAGCAGTTAAGGGAATACTTACGGGTAAAAATTAAAGTACTTAAACAAAATTACGTCGTTTCCCAACTATATTTGCGTCAGCTTCCAGTCTGACCGGATGCAACTGAATACATAGTACCTACTTTGAACAACTAAAAAGTGTAAAATAAAAACATTTTTACAAAAAAACAAACGACTTCCAAAAACCACTACAAAGTGAAAAATAAGTAATTTCGGAAGTCGGTGTCTTTGGTTTTGTATATTCGTTTATGACACCGACTGACGACGATATGACATTTTTACTTTGTAGTGTTTTTGGAATTCGGTTGTTTTTTTGTAAAAAAGTTTTTTCTATAATCACTAACTCCGTACAACTCTCTGAAGATATTCCAGCCCATCCATCCAATGGCATGTTTTCTTCCAAGCACGCTTGACGATAACCAGGTTGCCTATATACTCTTCGTCCCCCATCGTGTGTGATTAAACAAAATCTAAACTCATCGGAAAACATAACCTGGACCCCAGCAACATGATATTCTCTGAGCAGTTTAGGCCATTTCGGCCTATAGGCCCTAAGCTTTACGATAACCTGGTTGCCTATACTCTTCGTCTCCCATCGTGTGAATAAACAAAATCTAAACTTATCGGAAAACATAACCCTGGACCCCAGCAACATGATATTCTCTGAGCAGTTTAGGGCCATTTCCTGGCCTAAAGGCCCTAAGCTTTATATCACCTTCACGAAGTCGCCGCAGGATCGTGTCAGAACTCACATTGAACTGTGAACTTCTTGAAGGCTATAACATTGTGCTCATGATGAATCGGCCTTCTCTAACAGTTGTGCACTATGGCCTGCCATTCTCTGTTCTTCTGGTGTTAATGCTGGTCTCTTGAAATCGCTGGAGTACTCTTTGGACCGTGGATAAAGATACACATACTGCTCTAGCAGTACTCCGCTGACTCTTTCCTTCTTGTACCATAAGTGATAATTCGCTTACATTCTTCAGGAGATAAAGACATGTTGGTGCACAAGATACTGTGACCAGACCAAAAAGCTGTCTAAAATGATAGCTCGGTTTGAAACAAAAGCTAAAAGTATTCTTTTATAAAAAAAATCCAAATTCGAAATTCAGCACATATTTCTTTTTTTTTAATGTATAGTTTGTTGTAATGAAACCTTTTTTGAAATAAGCGCTACTTATCTGCCTATAACATATTATCGTTATGGTGTGCATGTATTTATGGATCTTTGGGAGATGTCGCGGTTTTTCAGCGTTATTTTTGTGGCACAGTGTAGTTACTTATAATTATTATTAATATCTATATTGAATAGGTATTTAACCTTTAATATTGCCAACGTCATGCAATATTTCTGCTTGATTTGATTTAATACTTCATGGCACTTGTTCTCTAATCTATATCTTTACATATTATTAATACATATGTGTGTGTCTATGTGGCCGTGTTATTATTCTTGATTCTGCAATGGATTCTCTTGCGATTTTCAAAATTACTTCGACTGAATTATTTAAAAATATAACAAGTTGGGCGAAAGTAACAAACGATGTTTTAATTATATGGATTATATTTATTTAATGATATCATCATCATCATCTCAGCGTTTATCCCGGTTGCATCCGCGGCTTTCGCGTTGGAGCCCGGGGTCCGCTTTCCTGCACATTCTCCTCCATTTCGCACGATCTTTAGCATCATGTGGTAAGAGCTTGTTGGCACGCATGTCATCTCTTACAACGTCAAGCCAGCACTTCTTTGGTCTACCTCGCTTGTTCCGGCCTGCTGGAGGTAGAGAAAATGATGTCAGTCAACTCATAGTGTTCGAGGGACTACCTACTTACCTAAGCCTATTTGATATATATTTTTTTTAATATTATAAACTAGTGCTTGACCGCAATCCCGCCTGATGGTAAGCAGTGATGAAATCTTTGATGGTAAAGCGCGCTATTCATTAAGAGCCTATTCACTCTAGCCTTGAAGACATTTAAATTGTAGTCAGAATTAAAGACCGCCTCTGGCAAATTGTTCCAGTCCCACGATCATCATCAACATCTCAGCGTTGATCCCAGTCGCATCCGAAGCTTTTCAGCTTTGGAGTCTGTCTGCTGATTTTGGCTAAACTTTGATATTTTTTCGTGAAACGACTGCCGTCTGACCTTCACAACCCAAAGCATTGCAATATTCATATTCATGCAAACAAATATTTGCACTGCGCGGTGATCGAACACGCGCCTCCTTGCGCAGCGGCCGCGTACGATACCGCTACGCCACGGAGCCTGTCTGTTTTCCAGTGCCACGGTGTACACGGTATACAAGATGAGGTGAAAAGCTTTGTCCGGATCGTAGAGGTGTCAACAAAGCGCAACGTAAGGGTGGATACTGACCGTACGACTGGTCGTCCAATGATGGAACGGAGATGGAGGCATTAAGGCATGCGATTCCCGCAATTCCTCTCCAAAATGCATCCTGTAGAACACCGACAGACTGATATACCTGGAGCACAGACGTGGAGTAGCCAGCCTTTCGGTCTTCTATAGGATGCATTCTGGCGAGTGTGCAAGGGAATTGGATGATTTGATTCCCCCATCTCCGTTCCACTATCGGACGACCCGTCGTACGGCGACTTTCTACCCTCACGTTGTTGACACCACTACGATCTGGACGAAGCGATTCGCTTCTTCTTTTATACCGCGTACGTCGAGGGACTGGAACGATTTGCTGGTGGCGGTGTTTCCGTCACACTACAATTTGAGTGTCTTCAAGGCTAGAGTGAATAGGCTCTTAATAAACTAGCGCGCTTTACCATCACCGATCGCATCACTGCTTACCATCAGGCGGGATTGCGGTCAAGCTGGTTTATAATTTACAAAAAAAAAAAAAAATATGATGTTGGCGAATGAATGAAAGAAGATCTACTCAGTCTATTTAGATTATTATGAGCTGGTTTACTTTTTGTTATTGACTTAATTTTTGTCTTTAATAAGTTAAAGACAAAAAGTCAACAACAAAAATTATATAAGCATAAATGTAATTAAAACCTCGACTGTTTTACTTATCTCATAAATACAAAGTGAAAGTAAAATATATTTTTTATTGTCTTAAACTTTAAAATAAAAAGTGGTTAAACCCATCTAAAAGTCTGAGACTTTCAGACCTTACATTACGATAAAGTTCAGAAGTCTCAACTATAATTTTACCGGTTATAGGTTTAAAGCGGGAAAATTATGTTCACCTTTAACCGAATGCACTTTCATGCCTCTTAGTGACAACGGAACGATATTAAATTACGCAAACGAAAAATTTCTCTCAACAAAACGTTAATTAGTCAATTATTCATGAAAAGTGGAAATACCTAAATATGGTAAGCTGCACTGAAAACCGCGAAAGTTAATTCTAGTGAAAGTGATATTAGAATAGGCAGATTCTTATAAAATACTAAATAACGAAATACCTAGGTACTACGTTGGTCTAATACTGTACGATATATAGAGCTGATAGATAGAAGATCTGTTAATCAACTCTGGTAGGTAATTATGACGTTGCAGAAAATTGTTTTACGATTATCAATTAATTACTTTTATACTTAAAAAGTATAAAAGTAATCACTTAATTACTTTTATACTAAAAAGTATAAAAGTAATTAAGTGTCAGAGGCGTGTATTTTCTAAGTAAAACTTTATTCTAAAACGTGGAAAACATCTACTATACGTAATCACTTTCTTAATTTGTCGGAAATATATTGTACAAAACAGTACCAACATTAATCATTATGATAACACGCAACTTCCACATTTCCGGAAATGCTTAAAACTTAAGGAAAACATTCATAAAGTAATTTTTTTCGTGCGCGACCAAACATCGCTTTCGCCCGTTGCTCGCTCCAAATGCACTTAGCATTTGGAGCGAGCAGTGAGTAGTGAGGGAACCCGCTTTGGCGTCAGTTCAACCGCAGCGATGCGCCCGCTCACCGCACTGCTACTAATGGCCGCGAGCCAGTGCGTGTATGCACACCAGCGCCCGCGAACGTCGCGCGAACATCTCGACACCACGCTACATTCGCTCCTCGGACAACATTACCACCCTGTGCTACGCATATTCTCCTGCGCACGCGCTTTAGGACCTACAAAATGTTTCGGTGCTCTAAGTGTGTGGCGTGCGGAACGCGCCATCGAAGCTTACGCCAAAGACCCCACCAGCCGGTTCAACCTGACTGAGGATGTGGAACAATTTCCATGGATGAAGTACAGTAATACCACCGACGAACAGTTATACTCACAGCTCTATGATGATACCAAGAAATTGCTACAGTATCGACAACTGGGATTCAACATGCCCGGCTATAACTTTCAATTGGGTTCTAAAGGAAATGGAACGATGAAAGTTGACATTTATGCAAGTGAGTTTTTTTTTGTTTGTTTAGGTACTCCAAGTACTTATTAGGATAAATAAATTCTTATAATGTTAATACTTCACAACGTAACAACATTACTCATTAAACGTTTTGTTTACTTATTATAGACATTTCGTGATTACAAAACCTAATGGCTTTTTCAAATAAAATATATGCTCTACATATGTCGCCCTCGTTACTTTTAAAATATGTGTTTAATACACAAAATTACTGAATAATGTAAATTAAAACCCGGGCTTATTTATACCTAGCCGTAATTTGTTTGGAATTATATTAAACAAACCGTAACATAACTGTGAAAGTGGAAACACGACAAAATATTGAAAAATTATTTCATTTCACTTAAAAAGTATTGTTTTCACTTTCAGCTGACACAGCGGAATCAGGTCGAAGCACCATGAAGAAAATGAAGAAAGCATTATACAAGTTCGCACCGTTAATGTTGGTGCCAGGTCTGGTCATGTCCGCCATCTTCCCTTTTATCTTGCCAGGATTGAAAATGATGACTTTGATGGTTGTGATGATGAACAACATGGCGCTAATGGGAGCTATATTTACAATCCTAAGGAACAATGCTTTCAATAATAAGTACGAACACAAAGTGGTATATGTCAACGATGGGTATAACAACGAGAAGTATGCTGCAACGAACATTGAGGAACATGTCCATTCAGATCACTTTGGAGTACTCTACGATGATACCAAAAGACCACCTAAACATGAAGACCACACATTCGGCGAAGATTACGACCATGTAGAAGACGTACCAGCACTCTCAGTTAACCCAGAATGGCTGAAAGCATACGCTGATGGTAAAATGCTGGCTATTATTGGGAAAGATAATAATATCCGCCATGGAAAACATTAGTTAACCAAAACTGATTGATTGCAAAATTTAAACTTGCCAGTTTATATTTATTTAAATGTTAAGAAATGAAGAAGAGATTTTCAATGCTTTAATTTTGTGCGGATTGTATTAAGGAAAAAATGTGTTTGATATCTTAGTAGTATTTATGTCATTTAGATATTGCATTAATTACGTAATTAATGAATTTTTGTTAGGTGTTAGTTCAGGGCCTAAATGCCTTTGTTTTCATTATTAATCTATGTTGCCTACTTTTTACGTCCTATGTTGTTACTTTGTAATAAACTACTTCTAGTCTATGCCACCTGTTAATATAAAAAGAATTCTAAGTTCTCTCTTTTTTTGTTAGTCTTTACTACACTGGACCGCCTGCATGCTGGTGAAAAATATATTGTCATAATCATCACCTCAGCGTATAGTCCCAGTTGCAACCGCGGCCTTCGCGTTGAAGCCCGGGGTCCGCTTTTCTACATTTATACGCCTCCATTTCGCACGATCTCTTGCCAGAGATCGTGCGAAATGGAGGCAACAATCTCACACCACAGGATGCCTCCTTTGGTGTGAGATTGTTGGCACGCATGTCATCTCTTACAACGTCAAGCCAGCACTTCTTTGGTCTACCTCGCTTGTTCCGGAGGCGCCCGCCATGGCAAGATATTTGTTTATCCACGTAAGGTGCCGGTTTTCATAAGACGTGACCGTACCAGCGTAGACGACCCTCTTGCAGTTTGTCTGTTATGTCACGGACATGAAGACTGCCATTCTATTATCCAAAATCGAGATATTTCAAAATTAAGAATTTCTGTTTTTTATTCTATAAAACTCGCTTGTTCAAATGAAACCTTTTTCGAAATGAGCGCCACTTATCTATCTGCAACATATTTTTATACATGTATTTATGGATGTATGTACAGACGACATCACATCAAGCTACTACAATCTGACAGATTTCCATAATAGATTTTCAACTTTATCTCTAAAACATTAAGGCTCAAGTTTGATTGGGAATATCTGATAGTTTGGGGTAGCTTGACCTGCTGTCGTCCATAAAACTGTGGGAGATATCCCGGTTTTTCTTAGTTATTTTTGCAGCCCAGTGTACATAAACTTCTTCTTCTTCAGCCTATACATGTCCACTACTGGACAAAGGCCTCCCCCAAGGCTTTCCACGCCGACCGGTCTTGTGCTGCCCGCATCCATCGGCTTCCCGCGACCTTCACTAGGTCATCGGTTCGCCTTGTGGGGCCTCCCTACGCTGCGTCTTCCAGTACGTGGCCGCCACTCCAGAACCTTACTGCCCCATCGGCCATCGGTTCTACGAGGAATGTGCCCTGCCCACTGCCACTTAAGTTTAGCGACTCGCAGAGCTATCTCGGTGATTTTGGTTCTTCTGCGGATCTGCTCATTTCTGATTCGATCACGAATTCTTTTTTACAAAAACGTTTTTTTGTGTACTTATGCTACAAAAAAAATATTTTTAAGAAAACTTACTGTTAATATTGAGAAAAAGAAAAATAATTACAAATATAAGAATACTTAAAGCTTTCTTTTCTATGAAAAAAAATATAATAATAAATAGGTATTTCGATATTAATCGAAAGTTATATTTTGGAACTTACTAAACATGAACAAAACTAAAATCCTGTTGACTAAAGACATAACTCACGAAATGTAGGTTACATTATTAGATAATTATGTACACTCCACTTATTATAAGTCGTGGTGGCCTAGTGGTTAAAACACCAACCCTCAAGTATGAGTGCGCGGGTTCGATTCCAGATCAGGCAACTACCAATGTAACTTTTCTAAAATTATATATACTTTCTAAGTATATCTTGGACACCAATGACTGAAGGTGAAGGCAAACATCTTGAGGAAACCTGAACTTCAAGTCTGAAATCGCCAACCCGCATTGAGCAAGCGTGGTGATTACGCTCAATCCTTCTCTTATGAGAGGAGACCTGTGCCCAGCAGTGGAACGATAAAAGGTTGATGATGATGATGACGATGGTGTACACTTCTGCCTCACCAATTTGCCTAACCCGTTGTAATATTGTTGTCACAAAAGTTTCGATTGACCTCCAGGGCCTGTAGCCAATGTAACATCGCTTCGTAGCGAAGCGAAATCGAATACCAAACCAACTAATGGCGGGAACGATTGACCCCATGGATTGACCACGCGACGCGATAAATCACGTGGTCAATCGTTCCCGCCGTTGGTTATATAACATGCTATCAGTTCAAAATCAGTTAGGTGTTTAAAATTCCGATATTTTAGTTTTCCAGACACAATGTCATTGAAAAAATGATAAAGCGGAATCATTCGCTCTCACTAATATTTGTACTCAGATCAAATCAATATCTTTGGGTCCCATCTTATTAATGAAGTTCATTATTATTACTAGCGGCCCAACCCTGCTGCACCAGCGCAAACATTTATAGGGATGAGACTGTGAATGACTTGTGAGTAATTGCGTGGAATATTCTGTGTGAGCATGTTTACATGGATGTGCCTACTTAAAGTACGTTCATATAAACAAAGGTTCTTGGCTTAATAACCTCATCATTTCAGTCGAAAGACGTCCACTGCTGGACATAGGCCTCCCCATGGATCTCCACGACCGGTCCTGCGCCTCCCGCATTCAGCGACTTCCTACGACCTTCACTAGGTCGTCGTCATCTTGTCGAGGGCCTACCCACGCTGCGTCTTCCGGTGTGTGTTCGCCACTCGGGAACCCGTCGGCCACATCAGGCATCGGTCATACGGGCAATGGGGCACATTGCCCGTATGACCCACATAAAAACCTAAAATATTTTTTTATAAGTAACTCATTTTAAATGGGAAACCACTAAATAGGGTTACCCATTTTAAGTACCTGGGCCATTATTTGACTTCGGATCTCAAAGATCAAGTAGACATGGAACACGAACGCAGGGCGCTAGCAGTTAGATGCAACATGTTGGCTCACAGATTTGCACGTTGTAGTAATGGGGTCAAAATCACTTTGTTCAAAGCTTTTTGTCAGTTGTTCTAAACGGGCGGTCTGTGGGTTAACTGTACGCGGAAGGCTCTAGATGCCCTGCGGGTGTAATATAATAATGGTTTTCGGGTGCTGTTAGGGTTACCTAGGTACTGCAGTGCATGTTCGCTTTGGCGCGGGTTAATGACTTTCATGCCATCATGAGAAATAAGGCGGTATCGTTGCTAGGTAGAACTAGGACCAGCGCTAACGGCATCATACAAACCATGGCCGAAAAGTACGATGCGTCGGTGCTTAGGCACTGGTTAGCATTACTTGTACGGCAGTCGTGATTAGATTTTAAGTGTTACTAACCCTTAGTAAATAAGTAACTAACCATTGGACCATTGTAGACAACAATGGTCTAATGGTAAATAAATAAATTATTATCATTATAAATTCGTTTAACTGTTCGAATGCAACCAGAGTATTTTACTGCCAGCCTGAACTGACATTAAGGCGACTTTTGCAAACAATAAATAATATTTCACCCAGTCTCTTTTTGTCTATACTAATAATAAGCATTACCTAACTCCAGAAACCAATTCTACAATATGAGTTCAGACTCGCTGTCAAACTGCATGAAATATTCGTCAAACTGTGGATCCTCAATCAAAAGCAACCAATTGTGTCAACTAAACAAAATATTGCAAAGGCGCCTTTTGCAAAGCTGGTCCCAGCGCCGACTGAACATCTTCCGAGTTATTTAGTAGATGGTTAACGCTTATTCTATCCTCTGCGAATTGCAGCGCTCTCGCTTCTTAAATATTAATTAGTATAAGAGTACTAAGTACTTCTATAGAGAATGAGGTTTTTCTTTGATATATATTTATTTTTAATACTATATTTTTTAACATCGGCTGCCGGCAGAAGTTACCACCCACCAGATAAAGTCTTGCCGCCAAGCAATTCGTCGTGTTCGTGTGCATAATGTCTGGTGAAGCCGTACGGAGGATGGGTCTAAGCAGTTTTGTTGCGTTGTGTGCCGTGTACAATACGCCAATTGTTGTTGTGTCGGGAGTTTGGTTGTGGAGGGTAGGGAGATCTAGGTATTTGGGGGCCCAATTACGAAGGACGATTCGAATATTTGACCACCTCAGTGAGGCTGCTGACAATGTGCTGCACCGGCACCCTGACGCATAGTTTGTCGCTCTGGGGGACTTCAATGCCTGCCACCAAGACTGGCTTTTCCATACACAGAGGATCGACTATGATGATGAGAAGCGCGAAACTTTGCGCTATCAATGGGCCTTTCCCAGCTGGTAGGACAAGCGACTAGTGCTGCCAAGTCCTACAAAACGTCGCTTAAGAAGGCTCGCTTCGACCGCATTACTCATATTGGCAATAAGCTCTCTGCGCAGCCATCCGTTAGCTGATCTTTCTGGTCCCTTGCCAAATCGGTCGAGGCGAACTTCTGTTGCGCCACACTGCCTCCGCTGGTTAGGCCTGATGGAACACTGGCTCATACGGCGAGAGAGAAAGCAGGTCTCTTTGCATCTCTCTTTGCCCATAATTCGCGTCTTGATACTGGCAGTGCTACTCCACCTAATTTACCTCATTGCGGAGCTTCAATGCCGGAGGTTCGCATTAGGAACAAGGAGGTCCTGAGAGCACTGTGTCGTCTGGACGTGAATAAGACTAGTGGTCCAGATGGTATACCAGCGATTGTTCTTAAGGCATGTGCGCCCGAGTTGTCTCCTGTATTGACGCGCTTGTATCGCCTCTCATTTAGAACAGGTATAGTGCCCAAGTCTTGGAAGCTTGCCAACGTGCAGCCTGTGCCCAAAAAGGGTAGTCGTGCCGATCCTACCAACTATCGGCCGATTTCGGTAACCTCCATACTCTGCAAGATTATGGAGCGTGTATTGAATTCGCGCCTCTTGGCTTACCTGGAAGGTAACGATCTCCTCAGCGACCGACAGTACGGTTTTCGGCGCAATCGGTCAACTGGGGACCTACTAGTGTATGCCACTCACTTGTGGGGCGAGGCCCTCGAGAGAAATGGGGAAGCGATTGCCGTCTCCCTTGATGTCTCGAAGGCCTTCGACCGGGTATGGCACGCTGGCCTTTTGAGTAAGCTTACGGCATTTTCCCTGGCCTGACTGACTGGGTAAAAGACTTCCTGACTGAACGGTCCCTCCGAGTTGTTGTCGACAGATGAGATCGGAGACAGATCTGAGCCCATATCGACTAATGCCGGTATTCCTCCTGGGTCTTTTCTCTTTGCAACTCTGTTCTTGCTGCATATTAACGATCTGCTGATGCCCGGTATATAGATATCGCAGATGCACTGCAGATATTGCAGATGACAGCACAGTTATGAAGAGATACCTGCTAGTTTTTTACTTTCCATGGGGTGACACCACCAACTTCCGTCCCGGGTGCCACCCAAGCTAGCTACGCCACTGACTGGATTATTTATTTTATTAAAGATAAAGATTCATTTATTGCGTAACTGTGTACATATTGATGTTATTTAATTATGTAAATACAATGCTTTGGCTCAATAGTCTATCCAAGTCGGTACATGCAATATCAAAGAAATAAAAGATTATAAACAATACAACAACTCTAAATTACATTATTACTTTTACCAAAATATTTAAATTATACAACATAATATTATCAATTAAAATTTTCTTTAGATTGTTTTATATATATTTCCATTTAATTGCTTAATTGCTATTGGCAGTTGGTTGTACACACGAATGGCAGTAATATATGTACTTTATAATAAATCATATTATTTATAGAAGGCAAATTAATATTATATTTATATTGTCTACGAACATTTCTGTTATTAGATTATTTATTTACATTCAGCAAGTCTTTTAGATTTTGTACGCCTCATGCATACAAAATCTAAAAGCCTACTTACTTAGGTATAAAATTACAATTGGCTCTTAATAAACTAGTGCGCTTTTCCACCAACGATTGCGTCACTGCGCAAACTAGCGCTTGACCGCAATCCCGCCTGATGGTAAATCAGGCGGGATTACCGATCTTTACTGAATTCTAATTATAAAAATTTAATGAAAATCTCCCAAAACTTTTAACATTAGCTACTAGAGCAACAAAACATCAAAACCTTCCACTAAACCATGGACTTTCAATAAATATATATTAATAACCGAGAACCGAACACATCGTCCACAAAGCCTCGCCCCGGCGCAGTAAGCCCGCTTACTCGAAGCCGATTGGCCGACGAACCATGGCTTACTCACTGTATAGGGTTTCAGCACGACATGGATCACATTGGTAATGCCACGTCAGTCCGATAAAAGTTTTAAGCTGTTTCAAAAGCGTTTCTTTTCACGTTAAAAAAATCGACGCGTCCACCACTTGGGCGTGTGTAATTTGTGTGACATAATGTAACGTTGTATACTTATGTTATATTCCCACCCTAAATAAATTCCAAGACCAATCAACCTTGACCATAATGCTATAACGATAAAATCCATACTAATATTATAAATGCGAAAGTGTCTCTGTCTGTATGCTATCTCTCTATCTGTCCGGCTTTCACGCCAAAACTACTGAACCGATTGTAATGTAATCTGGTACATATATAGTCTAAAGCCTGAGAAAACACATAGGCTATATAACCAAATCAAATCAAATCAAAATTGTTTATTTTAAATTAACCAACAGTTGGTGCTTTTGAATAGTCAATGTCGGTCAGTCCAAGAAAAGTGAAGCTAAATTGCACGTTCCAAAGCGTAGGTCTCTATGGAGAAGAACGTGCAAAAAACTCCATGGACACTCTTTTAAAATCCTAATATGGATTACATGTCTTCGTTACATATTTCTGTTGCTTCTATCATGTGAGCACAATATATAACATCCCGCTATGACCAATAAGAGCAGAGCAGTAACAAAAACTGTTGCGAAAACGGGAACTAACGCGGACGTACTACATATTGCTCCCATTATTTTAACAGGCGCTTATTTTATCTCAACTGAGCTCTTTTTAATTTACGGGAACCACCACGCGCTGTAAACTGAAGTCCATGCGGACGGAGTCGCGGGCAACAGCTAGTTGTGCCATCTGTACCTTATACTATTCATGCAGTAATACAACGTCAATCTCAACGTCATCTTCCTGCCCTTGTACAGACGACAGCACATCAAGCTACTACAATCTGTCAGATTTCCTCATTAGATTTTCCACTTTATTTCTAAAGCGTTATGGCTCAAGGTTGATTGGGAATATTTGATAGTTTTGGGTAATCTTGACTTGCTGCCATTCGTACTATTTGTAGCGGTATCTACAACCGCCACATGCGAACAACGCGTCATACTGACGTCACAGAGATCCTGTATCTCGCAAGCAGAGTTCACCGTGCAACTAACATAATACAGGATGGTGCTGACAATACGACAATAAATTAAACAGCGTGTACCCCAACACATTCTCAGTCTACCCATAAAAAATCATATAAATATATCCATTAGTTTAGTCACAGGAAATTATTTTTAATTTTTCGCATTTTCAACATGATGTACATGTTGATAAGGAAGCGCTTACAGATTAATGACCGCCGCATCCAGCGGTACTAAACTATAATAATAAAGGCGCGAAAAAGCGAGTCGAAAGAGGAACGCGCTGTCGCCCGCTGATCGGAGGTCATTGAACCAATATTTTAAATGATGTTCTATTTCGTTTGCAATTTTGTGCGATTTAGTTTGTTAGACATTTTCATTTTTTTTTGTTTTTGATGCTAGGTTTTTTCTATGGTTCAGGATTATTCCTATGAACGAGCATGGTCTGTGTTTTCATTTATTGTCGTATTGTCAGCACAACTCTGTAGGTATATACAACAACAGTTTCCCAACATCCGCCGTTGTGCAAGTGCCCGCCGGACACTACACTGGTCTGGTCAGAGGATCCTCCTATTTCTATGGAGGATGGATGAACTTACACCCTGTTCCTCATGCCTCTAAGCTATATTACTTGAAATCGGCTCAACATGATTGTTTTCTTCTTCCGTCATGTTGCAAAAGCTAGTTGAGATCATCATGTGATACTAGTAACATGTTTAATTATGTTTCGAGAAATCAAGAGTTACATTCTAAGTTGTAGTTGTAGTAAGTCCTAAGTTGTAGTAATTAGGGAAGTTTGTTCCGCCACTTCTTCTTACCAGCAAAAGCACTTCTTCTTCTTCTTCAGCCTATAGATGTCCACTGCCTCCCCCAAAGCTTTCCACGCTGACCGAACTTGTGCTCCCCGCATCCATCGGCTTCCCGCGACCTTCACCAGGTCATCGGTCCACCTTGTTGGGGGCCTCCCTAGGCTGCGTCTTCCAGTACGTGATCGCCACTCCAGAACCTTACTGCCCCATCGGCCATCGGTTCTACGAGCAATGTGCCCTGCCCACTGCCACTTAAGTTTAGCGACTCGCAGAGCTATGTCGGTGACTTTGGTTCTTCTGCGGATTTCCTCATTTCTGATTCGATCACGCAGAGAAACTCCAAGCTCTTTCCATTGCCCTTTGTGTGACTCTGAGCCTTCGTATGAGGCCCATTGTGAGCGACCATGTTTCAGTTCCGTAAGTCATCACTGGCAACACACACTGGTCAAAGACTGTAGTCTTGAGACACTGTGGTATCTTGGACGATGAGAAGATGTAGCGTAGCTTCCCGAACGCTGCCCAGCCGAGCTGGTTTCGACGAGACACCTCTTTCTCGAAGTTGGACCTACCTAGTTGGACTGTTTGTCCCAGGTATATATACTCGTCAACAACTTCGAGTGCAGAGCAACCAACTAGAATTGGAGTGGGTGCGACATGAGAGTTCGACATGATCTTCGTCTTATCCATGTTCATGTTCTGTTTTTCTTTTGTTCATGTTTTCCACTTGTTGGGAAGCTCTACTAAGGTCATTGAGCATTTTACCCAAGTCTTCCAGGGTCTAAGCCATGACCACGATATCATCTGCAAAACGGAGATTAGTGATGTACTCGCCGTTGATGTTGATGCCAAGTCCTCTCCAGTCCAGGAGCTTGAAGACATCATACAACGCAGCAGTGAACAATTTGGGAGATATGACATCTCCTTGTCTCACTCCACGCTGGAGTTGGATCGGTTTTGAGTCCTGATCCTGGAGACGGACTGACATGGTGGCGTTTTTGTATAAACACTTTATCACCTCAATGTATTGATGGTCAATTTGACACCGCTGGAGAGACTGCAGTACCGCCCAAGTCTCGATCGAATCGAAGGCCTTTTCATAGTCCACAAACGCCAAACATAGTGGTTTGTTATACTCCTCGGACTTCTGTATAACTTGCCGCAGCGTATGTATGTGGTCTATGGTGCTAAAGCCTTTTCAGAAGCCTGCTTGTTCGGGAGGCTGGAAGTCGTCGTACATGCGAGCGAGACGATTCGTGTTGACCCTAGAAAACAGCTTATAGACATAGCTCAGGAGGGATATCGGTCTGTAGTTTTTCAGGAGGATATTGTCACCTTTTTTGAAAAACAACACCACCACGCTCCTGTGCCACGCCTTAGGCAAAAGCACTAGGAAGTGGCGAAGGGCGGGCGTTTTAGGGGACTGTCTTATGTAATATTGATGTTCAAAAAGTGCTGATTCTCAGCCTAATTTGAATAATTGACTTTTGATTTGGATTGATTCAAGCAATCATGTAAGGTTGATTTATTCAATTTAAAGAAGACACCAAATGACCGTAGGTTTTTTGAAAAAGATACAGAGGCCCCTCCCTGGCGCAAAGGCAAGTGAAGAATCACGCGTGGATTTTAGTCAGTAATAGTCTGACGCGCCTTTCCGTTCCGTCCAGAGCGGCAATGGTCATTTGATGATTTCCCATACTATAAGTGAAAAATAAAAGAGGACGGTAACGATTCACAATTTATTAAAATTAATTTTATATTAGTGCTAGTCTAATGCCAGTACTGGCATACGTCAACTTAATATCAGAGAAACATAATGGTCCACAGTGTGGGCTATATTAACCTTAGTTAAAGCAGCTGTCCATTCTGAATGTTTCGCTGCTAAATAAATTAAAACATAGGTACATCAAGTTTGTTCTAAGTTTCACTAAGAGCCTTTAATATTTAAAATTAGCGTCGTTTAATATTGTTGGAACATCTTGACCTCCTGCTTATCAAATGCGACGCTATTCAGGCTCTTAATAAAGTAATAAATTAAAAATAAATATCTTTAACAATCACCATGAGAGTAATATCACGTAAACATATACAAAATATATTCACAATCTCTTATGTATATTTAATAACTTACTAAGCATTATGCAAAATATTGGCCGAATGCCGTTAGACTAATACAAATTATACATCATGGGAATGTGATTCTTCAACCGATGTGTCCCATCATCAGTTATAACCAAACCGAGAAAGTAACTACATTATAGGCACGTATATTATACAACGTGTAACATAAAGGGTATATACATACCAAGGGCATGGCATCTTTAGATGATATCAAACAATATCGGAAGGGTTTCAACTCAAAATAAAATACTCAAAAAATGTTTATCAAATTTTCGGTTTCGTGTGTTTATTAAAATCAAATCATAACAAACGTGGCATTACACTACATACGTTAATAACTACTCGTTACACGTCACTTTACTTGCCAAAATCCGATAAATGTCTTCAATAATTCTGTACGCCTAGTATGGCCTATCACAGGCGGTGTTTTTTCCTCATAATTTCCTAACACAAAGAAATATTATTAAAAAACCCTTCCTATCATTTGATATTATGTAAAGGTGCCGTGCCCTTGTTATGTATATACCCTTTATGTTACACGTTGTATAGTTAACCCTTATATTACATTTACAATTTGTTATTTACAAAATTACAATCATTGGAACTGCTTTTGTTTAGCTCAAACATTTAATTCATATAGAAGCTACGCAGTAATGTATCTTAAAAAATTTCTTGAGCGATTTGTTTAGGTGTCGAATTTCGGCATGCGTAATATGCCAAAGAATATTACAATAAAATTTAAACATAAAATGCTCACAAAATACTATAACAGTCAGTCACCAGAAATAGGTAAAGGGACATTCAGTCGTACAAAAGAAAAATTAAAACAAATTCCATAACTGGAGGAATCTATTCAGTTTTTCTATGGACGATTTCTGCAAATTGTTTCTCTTCTTCGGTCATGTCCGTGTCCTCCCAGCCCCACACTGGGTTCTCTGGGTGGTAGTGCTCTCCCTCTAGACCCCCCTTAGACCATGGGTGGGTTCCATCCCCTGTCCTGTTCACCCTCTGTCGGATCATGTCGGCTGATACTGTTTTCAAATCGTAAGCCATACCTGTGAAGAAAATGGAATTTGTTATATCTTTATATAAATAAACTGAGCTTTGAATGGAAGAGCTATGTAATGCCATCAGTTTGTACACCTTGGGTATATATCGGTCCCTTTTTTAGATATACCTCCTTATTCATAAACGATGCTTAAAGTTAACTAGTGATTAGCGATTCTATAACCATAAATTTTAGACGATTGCACGTCCCTTAACTTTAATCATCTTTTATGAATAAACCCTTTTAAACAAACCTTTTATGACTAAAATTAAGTGACGTGCAAACGTCTAAAATGTATGGTTAAAGAAACGCTAATCACTAGTTAACTTTACACATCGTTTATGAATAAGGGGGATATTGATTAACGTACTTGCTGTTCGTAAAACCAACATTTTCTTTTATTGAATCAGTATTCCAATTTAGTGAGAGGGATATTCGCTTTTGTTCGCTGTTCAAATCGGTAATGTAAATGAAATACTTTCCAAGTGAAAGACTTCCGAAGTTCAAACGCTAAATCCCATGCATAAATTTTTCATAAATGGGATATAGATATAATAAAAAAACTAGAGTGCAGGAAACAGTTGCATGGAAATAAGGAAATTTCACTATGGCTACTAGGTACGTATGAACCTAAAATTTGTACCTTTTGTTTTTTTCGCTGATTTATTATTCTATAATTTTAGTGGCACTTTAATTAATAAGTAATGAGCGAAAAGTTATTATTTTAATCTCATAACTAGTTTAGTCTTACCATGTTTAGCGGCGAAATCTATTAAGGCAGTAGACAAATTTGTACTGTAGTTGCCAAGCTCTGCTGCCTTGTAGTCCCAGGGGAAGACGTGGTGGTAGTTATGCCACCCTTCTCCGAACGCACAGAGGGCCACCGTCTTATTGTCAGTAGCGCCTATGTTTCTGAAATAGCAATATGTTTTGATAGTAAAACAGTTTTATTTTGCTCTTATAATAATAACTAGCGGCCGCGACTACGTGGGCGTGGAGTTAATTATTTGAACATTTTATTTTAACCCCAAAAGAGTCAATTTCTATAGATACATTATTATACTTCTAGATCATAATATACAGCACACATTTAAATTTTTTTGGTATGCTCCGCTCCTATGTCGCAGCATGTTATATAGCCTTCCTGGATTAGTTGGCTATACAACGCAAAAATATTTTTTCAAATCAGACAATTTCTGAGATTAAGCGCGTTTCAGAGCAAAGTCTTCAGCTTTATATATTAACTAGCTTTCCGCCCGCGGCTTCGCCCGCGTAGAGTTCAGTTATATTGCGCTTTTTGGATTTCCGCCAGACCATCAATTTTTCCGTGATAAAAGGTGAATTAAACCTTCCTTAAGAATCACTATCTATTAAAAAAAACCGCGTCAAAATCCGTTGCGTAGTTTTAAAGATCTAAGCATACATACGGACATACAGCGAAAGCGACTTTGTTTTATACTATGTATTGATTGATATAGATTTTTGTCAATTATGAGTAGTCTCGTTGATTATTATTACCAGTCTCGACTACTAAACCTTAGGCCCTGGGATCGATTAAACATAGAGGTACAGGCAACATGTAGATTTTCTATATAGAATTTCTGAACTTGTGCGTGGTGCTGCGGTTTGTATCTTTGAACGTTGACCGCACGGAGATGATGTACCTTACAGTGTTCTTATACCCTGCGGAAGTCGGTGTACAAATCAATATTCTACAGCAAAAGTTATAATCCGCAACATCACACACTGGAGCAGTGTTCAGTGCAGTTTAATAAACGCCTGTCAGCATAACCTATGTACAACAGTAATCACGTGAAACCTTTCAAGGCAACATTCGATATGGTAGGAGGAAGATATATCCGCTTGCGAAATGTTTTGTTGGCTAATCATATACCTATTTTGGTAATCATTGGATAAAGGTACGAACATTTTGGAAGTCAGTTTCAGGTATACACTGACACACCTGACACTGACCTGCAAATAGCCAAAAAAAACGTTGAACAACATACCATGGGCGATCATAACAAGTAGGTGTGTATTTACAGTATTAAAATCATCATTATCTACAACCCTGTAAGTTCAAAGGTATAACCTTTTTTTTTTCCGGGTGGGAAATCATTAAATCACCTCTCCCGCTCTGGGCGAAGCGGAAGCACGTCATTACTGACTAAAACCCACCCGTGTTTTTACTTGCCTGTGTGTCAGAGCCACGGTATCTCTTTCGAACAACCCGCAACCTCGGCAGGTAATAGATGTAACCTTATTAAATGATTATTTCTTGAAATGTCAATTACAAAAACACATACCCTAGCGCTTCCCCCTATCTAGTGTAGTTGCGGTTAATTATACCTATTATTATTTTCTTTTTTATAAATTACAAACTAGCGCTTGATTGCAATCCCGCCTGATGGTAAGCAGTGATGCAATCGTTGATGGTAAGGCGCGCTAGTTTATTAAACCTACTCACTCAAAGGACTGAGTAAATAGGAAGGAAGACGGCAGTTGAGCGCGGTGATGCAATGTTAAACCCAACAACACGACCAACGATGCTGCGCCAGAGGGAGATTGATCTGGAGGCCCTCCACAACTTCCAACACAACAACATTTCGTGCATCGTACCCGGATCGCAACACAACTGCTCAGACCCGTCCTCCGTACGGCTTCACCAGACATCATGCCGGAACACGACGAATCGCTTGGCAGCATGACTTTGTCTGGTGGGTGGTAACTTATGCCGGTGGCCGTCCTCTGTAATTTTTATAAATAGGTATGTCATTCTAACACGATTCCATTGTCATTGTGCTATAAAAGTTCGTAATTTGCTAAACTCATAATGATCGAACAATTAAATCGTTCCGTCGTCTCATAATGGAATGGTGATAGAATTGCAGTGTCGTAATGCAATTATTATAAAACCCATTAGCAGAAATGATTTTCTAAAAACTATATTAATTTGAACTTTTATTAATATCGAGTGGAGTATCAATGATTGACTACTGGAAAGGCATAATGACGCCATTTTGTTAGTAGATTGCGAAACATGTCGAAATCGATCATTATGAGATCACTGGTCGACCATTCTGACATTGTATAACATATGAAGAACATAAACCTATCTGCTGAAATGTAAAATTGTGTGTAAATTTATTATTTTTATCACTTTCACAATTATTAGGTATAAAATTACAGTTGGCACCTACAGTTCAATAAAAGGCAATTGAATTTCTGTAGGTATCTGAACATACAAATACAAATTGACTGCACACTGACAGGATGTTGGTAATTAGTAGTCTCTATTACATAACAAACATCACGCGATCTACAAAAAGTATGAACATGAAGGACTTGGTTTGTTTTCAATTATTCTTTACTGCACCGCCAACTACAAAAGACTTTTTTTTTGGTAATTATAAACTAGTGCTTGACTGCAATCCCGCCTGATGGTAAGCAGTGATGCAATCGTTGATGGTAAAGTGCACTAGTTTATTAAGCCTATTCACTTAAAAAACTAAGGAATAGGAAGGATGACGGCAGTTGAGCGAGGTGATGCAATGTTAAACCCAAGACCAACACGACCAAACGAAGCTGCGCTAGAGGGAAATTGATCTGGAGACTCTCCACGACCAAACTCCCGACACAATAACATTTGGCGCATCGTACCCGCCACACATCGCAACTATTCGCAACACAACTGCTCAGACCCGTCCTCCGTATGAAATTTAATACGAAATTAATATTATATTACCTACTAAGATTTTTCAGGGAAACCATATCTAATTATTCATATTTATAATGGTACCGATTGTCTTGTTCACAAAATAAACTCCCTTTAAGTTCAGACTTCAGTGCATTTTCTATTGGCAACACCGAGTGAAGCTACTTCGAGTGTTAGCAGGAATTTTTTTGAAGGAATATACTTCCATAGAGGAAACTTGCCGCCTTTATTATTTTTCAGATGCCGCGACTGATTTTACATTTTTTTTGGTTTTCAGGGAAACCATATCTAATTATTCATATTTATAATGGTACCGATTGTCTTGTTCACAAAATAAACTCCCTTTAAGTTCAGACTTCAGTGCATTTTCTATTGGCAACACCGAGTGAAGCTACTTCGAGTGTTAGCAGGAATTTTTTTGAAGGAATATACTTCCATAGAGGAAACTTGCCGCCATTCTCAACACGAATCAATAATTACAGTTGTTTTTTTTTATGTTTATAATTAACTAGCTTTCCGCCGCAGCTTCATTCCGCGTAGGTCAATTTTATCGCTTTTTGATTTCTCCAGTGTTTCTCTACTATATTATGCATTTATTATACATACAAACCTTCCTTAAGAATCACTCTATCTATTAAAAAAACCAGCGTCAAAATCCGTTGCGTAGTTTAAGATCTAAGCATACATACGGACATACAGCGAAAGCGACTTTGTTTTATACTATGTATTATATGCATTTATTATACATACAAACTGTTCCTTAAGAATCACTCTATCTATTAAAAAAAACCGCGTCAAAATCCGTTGCATGTAGTTTAAAAGATCTAAGCATACATACGGACATGGCAGAAAGCGACTTTGTTTATACTATGTATTGATAGTAGTTTATGATACTGCTACATTATGAGGGTATTAAGCACGAGCGTGAGTTTTAAAAACAGGCGAAGCGAGTTTTTAATAGTATCACACGAGTGTAATACCTAATTATGTACAGTTTCATACACTACTTTATCTAATCTCAATGCGTCTAGCGCCAACGCAACACAATTCCATTTATTCAGTTTCTTAATTGTAATATGCAAAATGTTAACAATTCTGCACCCTGCATACAGCGCATGCGCCAAAGCGCGCGCAGCCACAGATAAAAAATGAAATAGTACTGTCTACATTGATATAATGTTAAACAGATATGATATTTTGTACGCTTCAAGTTCAATGCGCTAGTGACTTATCTATCTACCTTAGTTTAATATTATATCAATGGCTGTCTATGGTTTGTACCGTAATGAAAAAAAAAATATTATAATATTATTTTGTTAGAGAAATGTAAGGTTTTATTAAGATAAATTGAAAATTAGAAGGAAAAGGTTGGCTACACTGATGAGTCGGGATGACGTAGCGTCAAGTGGGCGCGACAAGGCAAAAAAAGAGAAAAAGGGCGCGAATGATAAGTTTGGTGTTCGGAGCAGAAAAGTTTAAAAATTAATAAGTTTAGTTACAAAGTTACAATAAGTTTAGTTTTAATGGCAACAATAAGTTTTGTTATTGGAAGATTATCTTCTCAATAAGTTTGCTGGTTCATACTACTGATGCTCATGATTGTTAAAGTTACAATATACTGATTTTGGATACAATTGGTTGTGCTTTATTTCTGAGGTTACTTAAATCTCAGAGTGGGATTACAACTCTATTATTCAAGTAAGTACACGCCTGCATTTAACATTATTTAATAATTTTCTTTTTCTAAATAAATTATTAAATGCATTATGCCTAGTGATTTATATACATTAGGTTGTGTTATGATTAACTGTTAAGCAGCCATATTGTTGTACAATAAAATTATGCACTAGGACGAGTACCTAACGAGAAATATGTGTTTTTTAAAAAAAAATCACCACCAACCACCATACAAGAAAACGTTTCTTTTTAATCATGCTGTCCATTTCATTCCTATGTAAATATAATCCAAAAGCCCATTAAAGATCCTGAAATGGTATATCAACCTGTTGATAACGCTCTTAAAATATAATTTAATTATATGTAATTTTTTTTTTTTCTTTCAATTTTTATTAACAGTCTGTTGTTGTGAGTAGTATTTATAACTAAGACTAATAGTTATTTATTTTTGCTGCGAGTTTCAGAAAAATGGAAGATAAGGACGGGATTCAACGGAGCTTAAGGACTCCAACACGAGATCGGTCACGCTCCAGGTGGAGTTGCAACAGCAGACTACGAGAACGTGAGCCCTCTCTGAACCAGCGGCAGAAGCGGCCGCGCTTGTTTGAGATGGACCTGCGTGCAACGCGTGACACTGAGCAGCGGTGCACTAGAAGCGAGCTTCGTTTGCCACATGTCCAGGCGAGCCGCCGGGATCACCGGAGCCGGAGCCGCAGCATATCGCCTGCCGCCAGAGGTTTGAGGCACCGGGAGAGCTGGAGCCGCATCAAGCCGTCTGCTGCCAGAGCTTCGAGGCCCCAAGAGATCTGGAGACGCAGCACGCCATCTGCTGCCAGAAGTTCGAGGACTCGGGAGAGCCGCAGCCGCAGCAGACCGTCTGCTGCCAAAGGTTCGAGACCCCGGGAGAGCTGGAGTCGCAGCAGGCTACAGGAAGCAAAGGCTTCGAGGGAGCCAGCACCGGCGGGCGTCGGACAGCGACACTCAAACAGGTCATGTAGCCCTACTTTTTCGTCTAGGGATGTGATTCAAATAATTCAATCAATTAAAGATATCCTCCCATCCCAGCCATCAAGCCAAAGCACACATGTGATTAATAGAGGTATAGATCACAGAAATATCATTCCAGAATTTAATCCTTCCGAGAAAAACCAACGTGTAGATGTATGGATCAAGAAAGTTAATGAGTGTGCCGAGGTATATGGATGGGATGAGAAGACTTTAGTTCATTTTGCAATGCAAAAATTAGCGGGTCTAGCAAAAACATGGTACGAGAGTCTTAACTCAATACTGTATAGCTGGGAAGAATGGCAGATTAAGTTATGCAATGCGTTCCCGAGCGAGCAGAATTTTGGCCAACTCTTAGAGGACATGCTCAAACGAAAAAGTAGGCCTAATGAGTTAATTGAAAATTATTACTACGAAAAGATAGTATTATTAAATCAGTGCGAAATTTACGGTAGGAAAGCAGTCGACTGCGTCATCCACGGCATCAGCGATAGGACTATAAGGTCAAGTGCTTTAGCATTAAGGTGCGAAGAGCCTGATCAGCTCCTAAAATTCTTATTAAGTAACAATAAAGAATTTCAGCAACCACCGGTCAGAGATAGGAATACATTCATAGTAGAGGATAGGCAAGGCGGTAATCGGGCGAATTTAAAAACAATTTCCAGTCTTTATTGTTATAATTGTAAGGAAAAGGGACACCCATTCTCCAGGTGCATCAAGCCCCTGCTCAAGTGCACTCATTGCAATAAAATAGGACACAAATCTGAAATATGCCGAAACATACAAGATAAGGGATCAGGAAAGTCGGATTTATCAGCAAAAACTATGCGCATTTCGAGCTCTAATATTTGTAACAAGTTCATAAAAAAGGTGTTCATCAATGAGAATGACGTATGTTTCGAAGCCTTCGTTGATCTTGGAAGTGAGGTTACGCTAATACGGCAGTCTGATTTTGATAAGCTTGGGGTATGTCATGACGCCACGCTATCTACAATGAAAGGTTTCGGCAATAATATTGTAAAGTCGATGGGCTCGGTGGAGCTTAATCTTTCGATAGATGGGGTAAGTGCTACAGTGTCGTGCCGGGTAGTGGATGATCGTTTCCTGGAGAAATCCATGTTGATTGGTCAGACCTATACGGAGCAGCCGCATGTAATTGTTTACAAAGACGCGAATAATCTTCAATTCTTGGATATAGGTGCGGAAGTACCCTGTCCTGATTTACACAAGGTTGACCAACACATGGAACGGGTAAGGGTATTTAATCAGTGTGTGCTTTTTGGCACCGCCAGTGTAAAAGCGTCGACATCAACAGTTTTTACAGGCAGTGTTTTGCTAGACACTAAAATCGTCGGTAAACCTAATTCTCAATACTTCGTGTGCGGTGGTGTATACCAAGTGAATAATGGTCTACTATTTGTTGTGGTTATACCGTGTGAGGCATCGTGCCTACTTCAAAGTAATTCTGTTTTTTCCAGAGCTGAAAGGGTAGAGTCAGTCTATAGGCTTGCGGACGTACAGTTGGTACAGAATCCTGTTGGTGACGAAATATTATCTTCTGAACCTTTTGACCAAAATCAGGTTCAATTGGGTAAAGCGGTATCTGATATTGATAGGGCTAAACTTATCGATATTTTACGACGAAATCAAGGATGTTTCGCAAATGATTTGGCGGGGTTAGGATGTACAAGCGTTACGGAGATGAAAATAGAGCTAAACAGCCAGCGTCCTGTAGTATATAGACCTTATCGTCTATCACACCACGAACGAGAGAAAGTTCGAGCGATGGTGGACGATATGTTACAGGCGGGGATCATCAGGGAATCCGTTTCGAGCTACGCTAGCCCAATCATTCTTGTACGAAAAAAGGATGGCAATATGCGATTATGTGTCGATTATAGGCAATTGAACTCTATCACCGTTAAGGAACGGTACCCCATGCCTGTGATT